>OU342746.1:287013644-287571978 GCA_910589775.1 Avena eriantha | reverse complement strand
TAGGAATTGCTACAGTAGCTAGTGTCTAATATGAAGTTTATTTGGTGTTAGAACTGAACCTTAAGACTTATTTATCTTGAGTGCACTAATGTTGCTAATAAATATTGTGTGAAGTTTTGTATGAAGGAAAAATTTCAGGTGTATGGAAGGAATGAGTAATGAGATGAAGGATGGACTAAAGCTCAAGCTTGGGGATGCCACGTGTGTCACCCCAATAAATATCCAAGAAGTACAAGCGTCAAAGCTTGGGGATACACAAGGCATCCCCTTCTTCATCAATAAAAATCCCAGGTTTCTTCTAAACACTTCATTTTTATTGTTTCATGCACAGTTGTGTTGTTCTTGGAGCGTCTTCTTTTTTGTTTTCATTTTGGTTTTTAGTTTTCTTGGTTTGCTTAGTTTTCTGAATAAATTGGTTGCACCCCCTCTTTCATACATTGGTTTGCAAATAGTTTGGTTTGGTTTGGAAAAGAGTAGGAAAGTTCATGCTTATGTGGTAAAAAGAGCTTGTTTTTGACTGTGGCCTATGCTTTGTCATGCCATGTTTGATATTGTTTTGGCTTTATGCTTAGTATTCTTTGCTGTAGCATGACTTGTTATAAACAATTGAGATTGCTTAATGTGCCTTGGATGAATCATGCGTTGTTTTAGCATATTAAAGTATAGTATAGTGGTATTCTCCTTTGATGCTTTATTTGGGTTGACTTGGCACATGCTCACACCATGTTACGACTATCTCAAGTCACCATAGCCTTTATGATCCTTTAGTTTTCAACTTGTAGTATCACTTTATGCTTTGATCAATGATGTTTTGTCGCTCTGCATGATTATGGCCATTATTGCTCTCTTAGTTTGTCGCTCCCAGTCTTTTGCTAGCCTCCACAACAAAGTATGAGTTCCACTCATGCATCCAACTCCCTAAACCAAGTTATTCCAAAGAGTCCACCATACCTACCTACTAGATTATGCTATTTCAATTATATTCATGCTTTTGTTTACCTTCCAAATTAAACTTGTTATGAGAAAACTGGTGATTAAAGCTCTCACGAACTTGATGGCACACTTCACTTTTCTTGCCCTTAATAAACTTGAACCATTGTGTCTTCTATGTTGTATATGCTTGCACTTATTTGTCGGGAATTAGCAGAACCATGCTTTCATGGGGAACGCTTTCAACATTGCACTTGGTACTTGTACCTAGTTGATATCATGCTCTTTTGTATATGGATGTCGTCGGTGTGAAATGAAAGGGGAGCTTGTAATTCCATGGAGTTATGTATATGTGTTAGAGAAACGCCAGGGCCGCTGGTCTAATCCATGCTGACATGGTGGAAACCTGCAGCGTAACCATAATGAGCTGTCTATGAAGCATTCTTCTTATAAAAAGAGTCCTATATTGAGAAAAAAAAGAGAAAAGAGAAAAAAAAGAGATACTATGAAAAGAGGAAAGAGAGAAAAAAGCACCATATTCCCATGGTAAATAAGAAGAATGCTGAGATGCTCGTTGTCTGCTTGCCTTGTCATTTTGATATGGGGATTCTTTCGTATCATCGAGCAAGGGGTACCCCGTTGGCGGTTCTCTATGATACACATATACTTACGATGACAAGAGCTTACCGATGACTAAACTTGAGTAGCATGAGGAGCGGCCCTCGTATACAAGGGACATGATATTTCTGACTTATACTTCGTCAAGCATGTACACCATAGTTTGTTCACTTTAACCTTAACCACTTCAAGATGCTTATGATAGGGGCAATGAGAGCTGAAAGCTATAAGTACCATAATTTTTGGAAGCTCTTTATGAGACTTGAATCCCTACTTCCTTTTACAAAGGCTTTTCTTCCACCATTACATTGAGTCTCCACCTTCTATCTTTATGCACCTACTTTGAGAGCATAGTGGCCATTCTTAGTTCTATGTGCATTGTCCCAAGACTAGTTCATTGATGCATAACTTGATATTGCTTGTTTTAAACTATTGTATCTACTCACTCTTATGAACTTTGAAGGTGTCCTATGCATTTATATTTGCTACTCTACTAAGGGACAAGCTGAATACTTTTATGCTATGTTTTCTTTATGTGAAACAAACAAACGTCTTGCAAAGCATTGTTATTCATGTCTTTTGTTTGTGCTTTTCATGTTGTATCATAGTTTCTTTGTCTTATTGCTAGAACTTTGTCTTTCATGCTATGATTGAAGTACTCTGATCCTAGCTTTGAATGTTTTGCAAATACTTTGATCAGGTCTTTGATGGTGCCTGTCACCTCAAAAATTATTCTTTCTTTTTCTCACTTACCTACTCGAGGACGAGCAAGAGTTAAGCTTGGGCATTTTGATAATTGCAAATGTATCTATAACTTTTGATATTCCATGCTTGGTTTTATCTAGTTTCTTGTGTTTTCTTCCAACTTTGGAGTACTTTTCTTATGATTTCTTGGACTAACCTATTAACAAGAGACACAGTGCCAGTTGCCTGTTTTCTGCTGTTTTTGGTTCCAGGAAGTTAGAAAATGAATATTCCCGGAATTGGACAGGACAAAAGCCAAAGTTACTATTTTCCCGGAAGACTCATGGAGCCAGAAGGAGAGTCGGAGAGGGGCCATAGGGTGGCCACACCACCCCTAGGCGTGGGTCCACGTAGGCCACGCCAGGGCATGGTGTGGGCCCCCTGGCCGCCCACCGACCTTGCCCTTTGGCCTATAAGAAGCCTCCTGAAGCATAAACCCTAGATCATCAATCAGAAATCCACAAAAATTTCCGCTGCGCCGCCGCCACCGAAGGGGAGATTTGGGGGACAGAAAGTCTCTGTTCCGGCACCCTGTCGGGACGAGAAAGTGCCCCCGGAGCCATCTCCATCGATCTCCACCACCATCTCCATCACCATTGCTAATTCCCATGATGAGGAGAGGTAGTTCTTCCTCAAGGCTAAGGGTTCTACCGGTAGCTATGTTTTCATCTCTCTCTCAAAGCATGATCTTATTGAGATCATGAGCTTGTAATCTATAGATCTATTCTGCTACTCAAGTGCTTTAATAGATCTTTGCTCTCCCCATGTGTGTGAAAGTGACAGCATGCTCACCATGGTGGCACTTAGGCTAGAGATTACAAATACTTGTTATGAGTTATATTTGGAGTTGGATGTCTTTATGAAATTGTGGTGTTTGTTGGACTCATCTAGTACTCAAGGTGACAGTGTGGGGTTATCTAGATGGGAAAGATGAACTTTGAGGTGTGCTGTTATAGCCCTACCAACGATTAGAGTGTCCAACCGGAGAGTAGTTAAGAGTAGTATCATAAAGAAGAATATATTTATATGAGAGTGTTCACTAGTGAAAGTATGATCCCTAGGCCTTGTTTCTAAGCATTGATACACCGTTTGCAATTAGATATGTTACATGTTTGCTTGCTTCTATCTTTATTTCAGTTTGCCTTTAGTCTTTTCCACGCCATCAAGCTATTTTCTATCACCGTTACCACTTATAATTATCCATACCACTTGTATTTCACTATCTCTTCGCCGAACTAGTGCACCTATACACCTGACAAGTGTATTGGGTGTGTTGGGGACACAAGAGACTTCTTGTATCTTGATTGTAGGGTTGCTTGAAGGGGATACCTTTGACCACTTCCTCCCTGAGTTTGATAAACCTTGGGTGATCCACTTAAGGGAAAACTTGCTGCTGTTCTACAAACCTCTGCACTTGGAGGCCCAACAACTGTCTATAAGAATAGAAGTGCGTAAACATCACATGTCTGTTCTTTTAACAAACCACACATGGAACCACACCTAGTATCATTGCATGTGTGTTCTTCTCATGAACCACAGCCAGAGTCATTGCATGTCTGTTCTTCTCACAAACCACATAAGGATCCACCAGTGTCATTACATGTGTGTTCTTCTAAACAAACCACATAAGGATGCACCAGTGTCATTGCATGTCTATTCTTTTCATGAACCACACCCAGTGTCATTGCATGTGTGTTCTTCTAAAGGTACCACATAAGGATCCACCAGTGTCATTGCATGTCTATTCTTTTCATGAACCACACCCAGTGTCATTTCATGTGTGTTTTTCTAAACAAACCACATAAGGATCCACCAGTGTCATTGCATGTCTATTCCTCTAAACAAACCACACATGGATCCACCTAGTGTCATTGCATGTGTGTTCTTTTCATGAACCACAGCTAGAGTCATTGCATGTGTGTTCTTCTAAACAAACGACATAAGGATCCACCAGTGTCATTGCATGTGTGTTCTTCTCATGATCCACACCCAGTGTCATTCCATTTGTGTTCTTCTCATGAACCACACATGGATACACCAATGTCATTGCATGTGTGTTATTTTCATGAACCATAGCTAGAGTCACTTCATGTGTGTTCTTCTAAACAAACCACATAAGGATCCACCAGTGTTATTGCATGTCTGTTCTTTTCATGAACCACACCCAGTGTCATTGCTTGTGTGTTCTTCTAGACAAACAACATAAGGATCCACCAGTGTCATTGGATGTGTGTTCGTCTCATGAACCACACATGGATCCACCAGTGTCATTGCATGTCTGTTCTTTTCGTGAACCACACCCAGTGTCATTGCATGTATGTTCGTCTAAACAAACCACATAAGGATCCACAATTGTCATTGCATGTCTGTTCTTTTCATGAACCACACATGGATCTGTAGGGGTTCCGCGTATAAAAACAATAAAATTTTACCCTACGCCCCTGAACCCCTGAATCTGCCAGGACCTATCTATTAGTAATACAGTAACGGGAGGGGCTTTTCGCGAACTTACCCTCCAAGACTAAAAAGCGTTGTCAAGGCTCAGGAGAGCGTGGTTGATGTAGATGAGCCGAAGCCGACCTCAAGGTCATGATGAAGTCCTTGCAATCCTTGGCTCCAACGACTTGAGTGCCTCAAGTGCGACACCTCGCGGGGAGTTACACACGTACGGTGCCTGACGATGACTCCCACTTCCCCGATCCAGCAGCATTTGCGGAAGTAGAGCTCTCGGATCCGAATCCCGCAGCGTGACGGCGCTCCGCGATGAAGATGTCTCTCGCTCGCGTAGTCCAGACTTGGGACCACGGTCACGAGAGAGAGAGGGGAGAGAGAAAATATCAATTAGAGGTCCTCCCAAAAGTGGGGAGACCTTTATTGATTATTGGTGTATTTATCTTGCCCAAATACCCACTATATATAGGGGGAGGAGGGGGTACACCCTCCCTCAAAGTCCCGGGGTGGGACTAAAGGAGAGGAGCGGGGAGGGGTGGCTGCCGGCCACCCTAGTGGGCCCCATTGGGGGGGGGGCTAGGCCCAGCCGGCCTCCCCCTTGCCCCTTCTCCCTCTCTCCTTTCCCCTAATGGGCCCTCTGCCTCCGGAAATTGGCCCATTAAGCCTTTGACCATTAAATTGATTTTCCTCTTTATTAAATAATTATGAATAGATGATTAAATCAATATTTAACATTCATTCACATATTATTCAATCTCCGTGGCCATGGAACACCTTCCACCTCCACTCTAGACATCCTCCGGACTTACCGAAACCCTTCCGGTTTTCTCCCTACTCTTCTTCGGTGATTCCACCGATCCTATAAACACTCTCTAAGGATCATCAAGCCCTTAAGCGTGATACCCCATGGTTCGGGAACACTCCATACATGGTCGGGACACTCTCGCACCAATGATCGACAGAGGGACCTGGATGGCCATGTGACCCCTGTGTGTTCCACGAAGATCTTTCATCGTTTGAACTGGGACAGTCATGTCTTATTCCCTTTGTCACTCGATACTTGCATTGACCGAGATCTGATCAATGACATCACCATGTCGTGTTCAATCTCGTTACTGAACAATGCTACTTAAGTCGTTCCGACAAGTGATATCCCTGTGATCAAATCACACGCTGCGCAGCTATTGGATATAACTTCTCCGAGTAGGCCCTTCGAGTATCTTTCCGTCACATGGACGGACAAATCCCGCTCTAGACATATATTTCCTCAACGGTTTCCTCCGAGTACCTGAACACACCTTTATAACCACTGTATTACCAAGTGGCGCTTGATGCTATCAAAGCACTCTCGGGAGACAGTGATTGATATAGCCTCACGGTCTAAGGAATAGTCTACGAGGATCCATTTCTAATCATCGTAACTTCAACTTCGTGACATGATCGGGTCACGATGTTTAGGTTGGGTATTGGTTCATCATGTCATTCTCTGAATGAGATGACCTCATTTCCAACTGGCATAAATGCCACATGATCAGGAAACATGATCATCCGTTGACCAATGAACCAATGACTAGAGTTTCACTGGGAACCCCTAGTTGTTTGTATATCCCACGTGTATTGATGTTTCCACTCAATACAGTTATAGCATGATATAAAACTTAATCATAAACTATATGAAATATGATAATAGTCCTTACTACTATTTGTCTCTAGGGCATATTCCCAACAGTCTCCCACTTGCACTAGAGTACAAATACGCTAGCTGCATTTGTTCTTAATCATTGGCACCAAATATCCGGTACCCTGAACATGCTTGCTCATGGAAGAGGTTGAGTCTTGGGTCTGTACTTTACAGTTCGAAATCCTTTGCAACTTACTAATGTCACCTTGATTGACATTAATACTTTATCATCACATGATAGCATCCGTGTGTATGCATCATTGCTATGGCAGCAGAACGAGGCCTGATTCCAGGAGCCTACAGTGACGTTAGATCAACCTCGAGGGCTTTCTCATGGGCACTACGCCCTGGGACACATCATTCTATGTTAAGAGCGAACTAGCCCCGCCATAACATTATACAACACTTTAGAAGGTACCCTTATCTTATTATTATAAATGTATTCACCGAAACACTAGTGCACTCCATGCAACTTTCGATGTCTTTGTTCACCTTGCTTCCTACTTAACTTTAATTGGTATTTACAAGAGATTCCAACATATTCCCTTATAACATAACCCGTTATGCTTTAAGATATGTCATCCTTTATGGACCTGGAAAACATGTTTGCAGTTCTCTACTAGATACTACGGACAAAACTCAGCTCAGCGTTATGTGATTCGAACTTAATAACTTTCAAATGTTCCTTATTTGGATCACATATTATGCCAAGTTATCATCATAGTTTACTAAGATAGAACCTATGTCTCAACATAGTGGATGACAATCATCCTTTTCTTTCTATCAAACATTGATGTTAAACTTAATACTATTCCTAATTTGAGTTATTAAGGACCAGTTCCTTAATTAACTTCTATTCTGAAACCCCTTTCAGACTCCTTAAGGAATACTACATAATATCATAATACACCTATTATCAACTTCTACACCTTATAAATCATTATTTATAAGTATTTGCGCTTTCATTCTTAACACACTTAAGAATTACTCCTATGATCTCCCACTCAAAATATGTTCCTACATATTTGAATTTGAGACTTATATTGCTCCCACTCAAAAATATGTCAATCACATATTGTTTCAGGAAGACTTTCATAGCTCCCACTCAATTTTATGCAAATTGCAAATCCACTCACTATCTTGAACAACTTCAAAATCCTTTGATCAAATATCAAACTTGGAGTTTTACTATGAGATACTAGTACTTTTACTAGTTTCAAATCCACTAGACATTTAGCACACTTGAATCAAACTCATTTGAATTTGTCCACTACTTGACAAATTGTTCTTTTTGTCATTCACCCCCTTTTCCACTATGGCTTTGCAGTCATTTGGGAAAATTCCAAGCAACCACTTTTACTTGTGAGATTCAGCAACGAGTTGCTTTCGAATCTCAAGTGAATTTTTCTTCTAGGATTTCTCATAATTTAGTTTACCATTATTTCCTTTGTAGTTCGTAGGTATGTCACATTCCAAGAATCATGACAAATGACTCACAAATGTCTCCATACAAGATATGGATTACATTATGAATCCTACTTCATGTAGTGAAAACACTAGTGGGGAAAATACAATGATCAATATCATTGATTCTTTCCTTCTGTGAAGAGAATCGTTCAGGAATGTTGTCCGTTGCGCTTCTCAACACTCTAATGCAGGGTTTTGAATCCTCATCGTGTTTTACACTAATTTCCATTTGCTTCATAATTGAGAAATATCACTAAAAGTGAGCTTTCTCAAGAATGCACCAAAATCCAAGCAATACGAATCTTGCTTTCCTTTTGGTTTGAGCTATGGGTTTTGTATTCAAAGTTTCCAATGAATACGCTACAAGGACTTATTTGCTATTGTTTTGGTTATATCGAATAACCCCAAAACTTTCACGAATTCAAATGGTTTACTACATTCTAATTGAGTGCTAACTATTTCTTACTAATGGTCACTACATCTACACTACAACGATTTATTTGGTGCCTTCTATTCACCCCTTTGATATCTAATATCACATCGTGATGCTTCGCATTTTGACCCTTCAAAACGCTTTGCATTCCACAATTTCTTTTATGCCATTCTTATAAATTCGAATTTCATTACTATTGATCCAATCATAGTAATTAGATTCTCTTTTATATTTATACCCTTTGTTGATGAAACACTTTGATCAAATCAAATAGCTTCATATTCATGTTTCCTTTGATAAACTTCTTTACACATTTAAACAATCATATAATGATAATTATCATTTTCGTTAAAACACAATACATCGAATATTTATTAACTTTTAACAATTCTTTAAACACTTTGTATTCAAGTAATACATGGTGTTCAAGTTAATTTGCCAAACTTAGGCATGATTTATATGTGATAAGAAATCAAATGACTTTCACATATTATCATTATAACTTTGAATTTAAACAATGGTTTCATTCATTAATGAACATATCATTAAGTTGGGTATTTTAAACAAGGCATTTTAGTATTTTACAAATGTTCATGCATTATCAATTAGTTTCAAACAACAAGGTTAATTCACATATAATCAAACAATATATGAACACGAATAGAAATCATTCATAAAAGTGGAACAACTGTTTGTTACAAACTCATATGAATAATCGTCTCATGAAGTGTGAGACACACTAAAGAAGTTCACAATCTCTTGATTACATTAATCATCCTAAAACACAAACTAAATGATAAATGTCGAGGGAGAGTGTCGTCGGCCATCATCATCATGCTCGCCATCAACACGCAACGTCACCTCCTCTCCAGCAAGCACCTCTCATGCAGAAGGACCTATTTTCAGCAAAACATAATAAGTATCAAATATACTTAACACTGCAAATGTGTTTGCAAGATTATAACATTTATAAAATTGTATATCAAATATATATATCTTTGTCATTGATGACCCGAGCGACATCTGGTTCAACCAACACATTCCTGAGATGTGTCACGAACAAGTGGAACTCCATTCATTCCGCGTCGCCCCTCATTACGCATGTCATGACTTGTGCTTGGTAGCTTGATGGCAGTGACCATAGCACATCGGTGTTTGCAAAAGAGCCCGTTATCCAGATGTCCAGGAAGTATGCAGGCCTCATGTACACATCATGCATGCGCTCCAAGTGGTCGTACAGTGATGAGTTCTCCTCCATCTTAATGGAGAGGAAGTCTCCCATCAGCTCATGCTCCCAAATGTGTGTCTGCTCCACGAAATGTGTCCTAAGTTGTAGCATCACCGAACGAGGGTTGACCTCACCCACGAAAGGCCACAGCTCGTCCACCATTCCGAAACGCATTACAACTGAAATATAGGAGGCCATCTCTCGACGGAGATAGCGGTCTTTCCGCTCCTCTGGGGTCTCTAGGTCAGTGGGCTAATCCAAATCCATCCCGTCGAGTATGTAGTCGACCACGTCGTTCTCGTGAAGGAGAACATGGAGACGTGCAACCCATATGGAGAAGTCTGATCCATCTAATTTGAGCTTCTCTCCTTCTAACCAATCAATTGTCAACATGAAAGGTCCCATCTACATTTATAATTGCAAAAGGAATTTAGACTAAGTTTATAATCAAATGAGTTAATAATAACTCCACTCAGAAACACCTATCCCAAAAGGGTTCCTAGTGATAACACGACCCCTATCAGCCGCATCTCCCCCGATCATCACGGCCATCAATGTGGGTTCAAGGGTGGACGCTAAACATCGGTCACATCATTCATGCGACTCATGCTCGATCTTTTGACCATCCGCGTTCTGAGGCCATGTATGCACATGCTAGGCTTGCCAACTCAACCTTAGTGTATTCGCTGTGCAACATGGCTTACACACACTATATGCGAATGTAGATATGTCTGACACCCAGGCCTATAAACCCTGGATCGCCTCATACCGAAGAACTTTCTTGGTGGTGCACACTAAGGGGGAACACAATCGTTGGTAATTTTAACAGGGATCATATTATTAGGCTACCATCGAGTATCTAATACTAGCACACAATAAGATATACAAACAATAACATTGAATGTAAATGCAGTGTGATATGGTCCTTCACGTCGTGATCTCCATCCATCGTTGCCGGGTTCCGGCGCCATGGACACCAGGGTACCAGTGTTATTCCGGCGTGGTAGTCCGTCACCTCCGTGACTATCTACTACTATGTAACAAAAGGTAATCACTTTACCTTTGCCACAACCATATCACAAAGCAACGCCCCCCTGCAAAACAAAGTTAGACGCCTATACTTTATCTTTGCATGTTTTACATGGCTGAATGGGCTTTCGCACAAGAACCGTTCTTACCTACGAACTTTCAGTAGAACGCCGATCAAGTAGTTGTCTCAACTACACCCCTTTCGGGGCTCTCCGTTGCAAATGGCATACCAACTAATGCGAGAGAGACAGAGACCCCCCTAAGCCACTTTATACGGTACAAGCCGTATGTCAAGCGTGGAACAATCTCGCGAATGAACGCGTAAAGTTGGTTGGGGGCCACTTCATCAAGCATTACTGCGGTATGCACAAGTACACGTGGGAGGGTAACAACTAAAAGATCAACGCCCACACGCTACATCTCGTGTGTTCTACCCGTACTAGCATTACTATGCATAGATCTAGCTCTAATACCACTATAAGGGTTCCGTGTATGAAAACAATAAATTTTTACCCTACACCCCTGAACCCCTGAAGCTGCCAGGACCTATCTATCAGTAATACAGTAATGGGAGGGGCTTTTCGCAAACTTAACCTCGAAGACCAAAAAGCATTGTCAACGCTCAAGAGAGCGTGGTTGATGTAGATGAGCCGAAGCCGACCTCAAGGTCATGATGAAGTCCTTGCAATCCTTGGCTCCAACGACTTGAGTGCCTCAAGTGCGACACCTCGCGGGGAGTTACACACGTAGGGTGCCTGACGATGACTCCCACTTCCCCGATCCAGCAGCATTTGCGGAAGTAGAGCTCTCGGATCCGAATCCCGCAGCGTGACGGCGCTCCGCGGTGAAGATGTCTCTCGCTCGCGTAGTCCAGACTTGGGACCACGGTCACGAGAGAGAGAGAGGGGAGAGATAAAATATCAATTAGAGGTCCTCCGAAAAGTGGGGAGACCTTTATTGATTATTGGTGTATTTATCTTGCCCAAATACCAACTATATATAGGGGGAGGAGGGGGTACACCCTCCCTCAAAGTCCCGGGGTGGGACTAAAGGAGAGGAGCGGGGAGGGGTGGCTGCCGACCACCCTAGTGGGCCCCATTGGGGGGGGCTAGGCCCAGCCGGCCTCCCCCTTGCCCCTTCTCCCTCTCTCCTTTCCCCTAATGGGCCCTCTCCCTCCGGAAATTGGCCCATTAAGCCTTTGACCATTAAATTGATTTTCCTCTTTATTAAATAATTATGAATAGATGATTAAATCAATATTTAACATTCATTCAAATATTATTCAACCTCCGTGGCCATGGAACACCTTCCACCTCCACTCCGGACATCCTCCGGACTTACCGAAACCCTTCTGGTTTTCTCCCTACTCTTCTTCAGTGATTCCACCAATCCTATAAACACTCTCTAAGCATCATCAAGCCCTTAAGCGTGATACCCCACGGTTCGGGAACGCTCCAGACATGGTCGGGACACTCCCGCACCAATGATCGACAGAGGGACCTGGATGGCCATGTGACCCCTATGCATTTCCACGAAGATCTTTCGTCATTTGAACCAGGACAGTCGTGTCTTATTCCCTTTGTCACTCGATACTTGCATTGATCGAGATATGATCAATGACATCACCATGTCGTGTTCAATCTCGTTACTGAACAATGCTACTTAACTCGTTCCGACAAGTGATATCCCCGTGATCAAATCACACGCTGCGCAGCTATTGGATATAACTTCTCCGAGTGGGCCCTTCGAGTATCTTTCCATCACATGGACGAACAAATCCTGCTCTTGACATATATTGCCTCAACGGTTTCCTCCAAGTACCCGATCACACCTTTATAACCACTGTATTACCAAGTGGCGCTTGATGCTATCAAAGCACTCTGAGGAGACAAATGATTGATATAGCCTCACGGTCTAAGGAATAGTCTACGAGGATCCATTTCTAATCATCGTAACTTGAACTTTGTGACATGATCAGGTCACGATGTTTAGGTTGGGTATTGGTTCATCATCTCATTCTCTGAATGAGATGACCTCATTTCCAACTGTCATAAATGCCACATGATCAAAAAACATGATCATCCGTTGACCAATGAACTAGTGACTTGAGTTTCACTAGGAACCCCTCGCTGTTTGTATATCACACGTGTATTGATGTTTCCACTCAATACAGTTATAGCATGATATAAAACTTAATTATAAACTATATGAAATATGATAATAGTCCTTACTACTATTTGTCTCTAGGGCATATTTCCAACATGATCCACCAATGTCATTGCACGTGTGTTCTTTTCATTAACCACAGCTAGAGTCATTGCATGTGTGTTCTTCTAAACAAACCACACATGGATCCACCTAGTGTGATTGCATGTCTGTTCTTTTCAAAAACCACACATGGATACACCAGTGTCATTGCATGGGTGTTCTTTTCATGAAGCACCGCTAGAGTCATTGTATGTGTGTTCTTCTAAACAAACCACACATGGATCCACCTAGTGTGATTGCATGTCTGTTCTTTTCATGAACCACACCCAGTGTCATTGCATGTGTGTTCTTATAAACAAACCACATAAGGATCCACTAGTGTCATTGCATGTATGTTCTTTTCATGAACCACATAAGGATCCACCAGTGGCATTGCATGTCTGTTCTTTTCTTGAACCACACATGGATCCACCAGTGTTATTGCATGTCTTTTCTTTTCATGAACCACAGCTAGAGTCATTGCATGTCAGTTCTTTTCATGAACCACACATGGATCCACCAATGTCATTACATGTCTGTTCTTATCATGAACCACACATGGATCCACTAGTGTCATTGCATGTCTATTCTTGTCATGAATCACACCCAGTGTCACTGCACGTCTATTCATCTAAACAAACCACATAAGGATCCACCAGTGTCATTGCATGTCTATTCTTTTGATGAACCACACATGGATCCACCAATGTCATTGCACGTGTGTTCTTTTCATGAACCACACCTAGAGTCATTGCATGTGTGTTCTTCTTAACAAACCACACATGGATCCACCTAGTGTGATTGCATGTCTGTTCTTTTCATAAACCAGACATGGATACACCGGTGTCATTGCATGTGTGTTCTTTTCATGAACGACAGCTAGAGTCATTAGATGTGTGTTCTTCTAAACAAACCACATAAGGATCCACCAGTGTCATTGCATGTTTGTTCTTCTCATGAACCACATAAGGATCCACCAGTGTGATTGCATGTCTGTTCTTTTCACAAACCACACATGGATCCACAAGTGTCATTGCATGTTTGTGCTTCTCATGAACCACAGCCAGATTCATTACATGTATGTTCTTCTCACAAACCACATAAGGATCCACCAGTGTCATTGCATGAGTGTTCTTCTAAACAAACCACATAAGGATCCACCAGTGTCATTGCATGTCTATTCTTTTTATGAACCACACCAAGTGCCATTGCATGTATGTTCTTCTAAACAAACCACATAAGGATCCACTAGTGTCATTGCATGTTAGTTCTTTTCATGAACCACACCCAGTGTCATTGCATGTGTGTTCTTCTAAACAAACCACACATGGATCCACCTAGTGTGATTGCATGTCTGTTCTTTTCATAAACCACACATGGATACACCGGTGTCATTGCATGTGTGTTCTTTTCATGAACCACACATGGATCCACCAGTGTTATTGCATGTCTGTTCTTTTCATGAACCACACCCAGTGTCATTGCATGTCTGTTCGTCTAAACAAACCACATAAGGATCCACCAGTGTCATTGCATGTCTGTTCTTTTCATGAACCACACTTGGATCCACCAGTGTCATTGCATGTGTGTTCTTTTCACAAACCACAACTAGAGTCATTGCATGTGTGTTCTTCTAAACAAACCACACATGGATCCACCTAGTGTGATTGCATGTCTATTCTTTTCACAAAGAACACATGGATACACCAGTGTCATTGCATGTGTGTTCTTTTCATGAATGACAGCTAGAGTTATTGCATGTGTGTTCTTCTGAACAAACCACATAAGGATCCACTAGTGTCATTGCACGTCTGTTCTTCTCATGAACCACATAAGGATCCATCAGTGTCATTGCATGTCTGTTCTTTTCACAAACCACACATGGATCCACCAGTGTCATTGCATGTCTGTTCTTTTCAGGAACCACATAAGGATCCACCAGTGTCATTGCCTGTGTGTTCTTTTCATGAACCACACATGGATCCACCAGTGTAATTGCATGTCTGTTCTTTTCATGAACCACACCCAGTGTCATTGCATGTCTGTTACTCTAAACAAACACAACATAAGGATCCACCAGTGTCATTGTATGTCAGTTCTTTTCAAGAACCACACATGGATCCACTAGTGTGATTGCATGTGTGTTCTTTTCATGAACCACAGCTAGAGTCATTGGATGTGTGTTCTTCTAAACCAACCACGCATGGATGCACCTAGTGTGATTGCATGTCTGTTCTTTTCATGAACCACACCCAGTGTCATTGCCTGTGTGTTCTTCTAAACAAACCACATAAGGATCCACCAGTGTCATTGCATGTCTGTTCTTTTCATGAACCACATAAGGATCCACCAGTGTCATTGCATGTCTTTTCTTTTGATGAACCACATAAGGATCCACCAGTGTCCTTGCATGTCTGTTCTTTTCATGAACCACACATGGATCCACCAGTGTCATTGCATGTCTGTTCTTTTGATGAATCACAACTGGAGTCATTGCATGTCTGTTACTTCCACAAACCACATGTGGATCCACCAGTGTCATTGCATGTATGTTCTTTTCATGAACCACATCTAGAGTCATTGCATGTTAGTTCTTTTCTTGAACCACAGATGGATCCACCAGTGTCATTGCATGTCTGTTCTTCTCATGAACCACACATGGATCCACCAGTTTCATTGCATGTCTGTTCTTTTCATGAACCACACCCAGTGTCATTGCATGTCTATTCCTCTAAAAAACCACATAAGGATCCACCAGGATCATTGCATGTCTGTTCTTTTCATGAACCACACATGGATCCACCCGTGTCGTTGCATGTGTGTTCTTTTCATGAACCACACCTAGAGTCATTGCATGTGTGTTCTTGTAAACAAACCACAGATGGATCCACCTAGTGTGATTGCATGTATGTTCTTTTCATAAACCACACATGGATACACTGGTGTCATTGCATGTGTGTTCTTTTCATGAACGATAGCTAGAGTCATTGCATGTGTGTTCTTCTAAACAAACCACATAAGGATCCACCAGTGTAATTGCATGTTTGTTCTTCTCATGAACCACATAAGGATCCACCAGTGTGATTGCATGTCTGTTCTTTTCACAAACCACACGTGGATCCACCAGTGCCATTGCATGTTTGTTCTTCTCATGAACCACAGCCAGAGTCATTGCATGTATGTTCCTCTCACAAACCACATAAGGATCCACTAGTGTCATTGCATGTGTGTTCTTCTAAACAAACCACATAAGGATCCACCAGTGTCATTGCATGTCTGTTCTTTTCATGAACCACACCAAGTGTCATTGCATGTGTGTTCTTCTAAACAAACCACATAAGGATCCACCAGTGTCATTGCATGTATGTTCTTTTCATGAACCACACCTAGTGTCATTGCTTGTGTGTTCTTCTAAACAAACCACACATGGATCCACCTAGTTTGATTGCATGTTTGTTATTTTCATGAACCACGGCTAGTCATTGCATGTCAGTTCTTTTCATGAACCACACATGGATCCGCCAGTGTCATTGCATGTTGATACATTGCAAATGTATCTATAATTTTTGATGTCCCATGCTTAGTTGTATCCACTTTCTTGTGTTTTGTTCCAACTTTGGAGTACTTTTATTATGATTTCTGGGACTAACCTATTAACAAGAGCCACAGTGCCAGCTGCCCGTTTTCTGCTGTTTTTGGTTCCAGGAAAGTCAGAAAATGAATATTCTCGGAATTGGACGGGACAAAAGCCAAAGTGCCTATTTTTACGGAAGGGATCAAGTGGCAGAATACGAGATGGAGAAGGGCTGGGGGCCGGCCACACCACCTGGCCGCGCGACCAGGCCTGGCCCACGCCAGGGGGTGGTCTGGCCGACCCCAGCACCCCCTCGGCCTCTCCTTCCGTCTATAAGTTTCCCTCGGGACGAAAACCCTAGTGACCCAATCAAAAAATCCACTAAAGAGTCTGTAGCCGCCGTCGTCTCTATCCCTAGATCGGGGGGGATCTGAAGCTCTTCCTGGCACCCTACCTGAGAGGGAAATGCACCCTGGAGGCCTTCTTCATCACCATGCAAGTCTCCGGTGTGATGTGTGAGTAGTTCATCCTTGGACTACGGATCCATGTAGTAGCTAGATGGCTGGTTTCTCCTCCTTTGTGCTTTCATGTTTAGATCTTGTGAGCTCCGTTCAAGATCAAGATCATCTATTTGTAATTCATACATGTTGTGTTTGCGGGGATCCGATGGATATTGAGATGCTATTTCAGATTGATTATTGATTCTATCATGTCTTTGTTATTTGAGATCTTGCATGCTTTCCGTTGTTAGTAGCTATCTTGGCCAAGTAGATGCTAGCAACTCCAAGAGTTAGTATTTATGCTCGATAGTGAGTTCATGCCTCTGGTAATCTGGGGAAGTGACAGAAATCTCTAAGGTACTAGATGTGATGTTGCTACTAGGGAGAAAACAACGATCCTTTGTTCATAGAACAATTGTATTGTTTACTTTACACGCAGTTCGTAAAGCAATAATCTGTTGCTTGCAACTTAATACTGGAGGGGGTTCGGATGATAACCTGAAGGTGGATTATTAGTCATAGATGCAGTTGGATGGCGGTCTATGCATTATGTTGTAATACCCAATCAAGTCTCAAAGGAGTCAAGATGATTAGTATATGCATGTATTGCTTTCTCGGTGTTTGTCAATTGCCCCACTGTAATTTGTTCACCCAGCATGTTATCTATCTACGGAGAGCCACCTCTAGTGAACTATGGATCCCGGTCCTTTTACTTTACATACAATCTACAACTGTTTACTGCTTTGTGTTTACTTTCTACAAACTTTTACTTCTTTCCATTTGATACGTTTAATCCTTTGTTTTCCGCAAAACACGGTGAGATTGACAACCTCATCGCAAGTTGGGCACAAAGTTATGTGGTTGTGTTGTGCAAGCCTCCACGTTTCTACTAGCACCGGTAGTGCGCCCTGCCAAAGCTCAGCTAGCAACACCTTTGGGGTGTTTCCTGGCTCCTACTGGTTCGATTAAACCTTGGTTTCATAATTGAGGGAAAACTTGCTGCTGTATTCATCGTACCTTCCTCTTGGGGTTCCCAACGAGCTCTACGTCGAACGACGAGCACATCACATGTCTATTCTTCTCATGAACCTCACGTGGATCCACCAGTGTCATTGCATGTCTTTTCTTTTCATGAACCACACCTAGTGTCATTGCATGTATGTTCCTCTAAACAAACCACATAAGGATCCACTACTGTCATTGCATGTCTGTTCTTTTCATGAACCACACATGGATCCACCAATGTCATTGCATGTGTGTTCTTTCCATGAACCACACCTAGAGTGATTGCATGTGTTTTCTTCTAAACAAACCACACATGGATCCACCTAGTGTGATTGCATGTCTGTTCTTTTCACAAACCACACACGGATACACACCAGTGTCATTGCATGTGTGTTCTTTTCATGAATGACGGTTAGAGTCATTGCATGTGTGTTCTTCTAAACAAACCACATAAGGATCCACCAGTGTCATTACACGTCTATTCTCCTCATGAACCACATAAGGATCCACCAGTGTCATTGCATGTCTGTTCTTTTCACAAACCACACATGGATCCACCAGTGTCATTGCATGTATGTTCTTTTCATGAACCACATAAGGATCCACCAGTGTCATTGCATGTGTGCTATTTTCATGAACCACACATGGATCCACCAGTGTCATTGCATGTCTGTTCTTTTCATGAACCACGCCCAGTGTCACTGCATGTTTGTTACTCTAAACAAACCACACATAAGGATCCACCAGTGTCATTGCATGTTAGTTCTTTTCATGAACCACACATGGATCCACCAGTGTCATTGCATGTGTGTTCTTTTCATTAACCATAGCTAGAGTCATTGCATGTCTGTTCCTCTAAACAAACCACACAAGGATCCACTAGTGTCATCGCATGTCTGTTCTTTTCATGAACCACAGCTAGAGTCATTGGATGTGTGTTCTTCTAAACCAACCACACATGGATCCACCTAGTGTGATTGCATGTCTGTTCTTTTCATGAACCACACACAGTGTCATTGCATGTGTGTTCTTCTAAACAAACCACATAAGGATCCACCAGTGTCATTGCATGTCTGTTCTTTTCATGAACCACATAAGGATCCACCAGTGTCATTGCATGTCTGTTCTTTTCATGAACCACACATGGATCCACCAGTGTCATTGCATGTCTGTTCTTTTCATGAATCACAACTAGAGTCATTGCATGTCTGTTACCTCCACAAACCACATGTGGATCCACAAGTGTCATTGCATGTCTGTTCTTTTCATGAACCACATCTAGAGTCATTGCATGTTAGTTCTTTTCATGAACCACACATGGATCCACCAGTGTCATTGCATGTCTGTTCTTTTCATGAACCACACCAAGTGTCATTGCATGTGTGTTCTTCTAAAGAAACCACATAAGGATCCACTAGTGTCATTACATGTTTGTTCTTTTCATGAACCACACCCAGTGTCATTGCATGTGTGTTCTTCTAAACAAACCACACATGGATCCACCTAGTGTGATTGCATGTCTGTTCTTTTCATGAACCACGGCTAGTCATTGCATGTCAGTTCTTTTCATGAACCACACATGGATCCACCAGTGTCATTGCATGTCTGTTCTTCTCATGAACCACACATGGATCCACAAGTGTCATTGAATGTCTGTTCTTTTCATGAACCACACCTAGTGTCATTGCATGTATGTTCCTCTAAACAAACCACATAAGGATCCACCAGTGTCATTGCATGTGTGTTCTTTTCATAAACCACCCATGGATCCAACAGTGTCATTGCATATGTGTTCTTTTCATGAACCACACCTAGAGTCATTGCATGTGTGTTCTTTTAAACCAACCACACATGGATCCACCTAGTGTGATTGCATGTCTGTTCTTTTCACAAACCACACATGGATACACACCAGTGTCATTGCATGTGTGTTCTTTTCATGAACGACAGCTAGAGTCATTGCATGTGTGTTCTTCTAAACAAACCACATAAGGATCCACCAGTGTCATTGCATGTCTGTTCTTCTCATGATCCACATAACGATCCACCAGTGTCATTGCATGTCTGTTCTTTTCACAAACCACACATGGATCCACCAGTGTCATTGCATGTCTATTCTTTTCATGAACCACATAAGGATCTACCAGTGTCATTGCATGTGTGTTTTTTTCATGAACCACACATGGATCCACCAGTGTCATTGCATGTCTGTTCTTTTCATGAACCACACCCAGTGTCACTGCATGTTTGTTACTCTAAACAAACCACACATAAGGATCCACCAGTGCCATTGCATGTTAGTTCTTTTCATGAACCACACATGGATCCACCAGTGTCATTGCATGTGTGTTCTTTTCATGAACCACAGCTAGAGTCACTGCATGTCTGTTCCTCTAAACAAACCACATAAGGATGCACTAGTGTCATCGCATGTCTTTTCTTTTCATGAACCACACATGGATCCACCAGTGTCATTGCATGTGTGTTCTTTTCATGAACCACAGCTATAGTCATTGCATGTGTGTTCTTCTAAACAAACCACACATGGATCCACCTAGTGTGATTGCATGTCTGTTCTTTTCACAAACCACACATGGATCCACCACTGTCATTGCATGTGTGTTCTTTTCATGAACGATAGCTAGAGTCATTGCATGTCTGTTCTTTCCACAAACCACACATGGATCCACCTAGTGTGATTGAATGTATGTGCTTTTCACAAACCACACATGGATCCACCAGTGTCATTACATGTGTGTTCTTCTCATGAACCACAGCCAGAGTCATTGCATGTCTGTTCTTCCCACAAACCACATAAGGATCCACTACTGTCATTGCATGTGTGTTCTTCTAAACAAACCACATAAGGATTCACCACTGTCATTGCATGTCTGTTCTTTTCTTGAACCACACCCAGTGTCATTGCATGTGTGTTCTTTTAAACAAACCACATAAGGATCCACCAATGTCATTGCATGTCTGTTCTTTTCATGAACCACACCCTGTGCCATTGCATGTGTGTTCTTCTAAACAAACCACATAAGGATCCACCAGTGTCATTGCATGTCTGTTCCTCTAAACAAACCACACATGGATCCACCTAGTGTCATTGCATGTCAATTCTTTTCACGAACCACGCATGGATCCACCAGTGTCATTGCTTGTGTGTTCTTCTCATGAACCACAGCTAGAGTTATTGCATGTGTGATGTTCTAAAAAACCACGTAAGGATCTGATGACCCACAAGTATAGGGGGTGTATCGCAGTATTTTCGAGGGAAGTGAAACCCAATTTATTGATTCGACACAAGGGGAGCCAAAGAATATTTATAAGCCTTAACAACTGAGCTGTCAATTCAGCTGCACCTGGAAACAATCTTGCTCATAGTAGTTTATCAGTAGCAACAGTTTTGTAATAGGAATAGTAAAGTAACAGCAGTAGTAATGCAAAGATAGTAGTAACAAAAGCAGTAAACAGTGGGATTCGAGTGCGGTAGGCATAGGGATGGATGGACGGGCGTTGCATGGACAAGAAAATTCAAATAGCAATCAGAACATAGGGCAATTGCATATCAATAAGATAAAGCATCTAAGTACTAGACAATCCTAGGCATGTGTTCCATATATAGTCATACGTGCTCGCAATGAGAACTTGCACAACATCTTTTGTCCTGCCAGCCCGTTTGCAGCGGGGCCTCTAGGGAACTACTGGCAATTAAGGTGCTCCTTTTAATAGAGCATCGGAGCAAAGCATTAACACTCCATGAACACATGTGATCCTCACATCGAAGCCATTCCCTTCCGGTTATCCCGATTTCTGTCACTTCAGGGCCATGGGTTCCAGACAACAACGTGTGTATACAACTTGTAGATAAGACCCAAAACAATACTATCATAATGAATCAATAACATGTTCAGATCTGAAATCATGGCACTCGGGCCCTAGTGATAAGCATTAAGCACAACAAGTCGCAACAAAGTCATAAAGCACTAATAAAAGATACTAGGCACCATGCCCTAACAATCTGATGCCATTACATGAACGATCTCATCCAATCCTTACCATCCCCATGCCTACAGTAGGGGATTACTCACTCATAGATGGGGGAAACATGGATGGTCGATGGAGAAGCGATGGTGATGATCTCCTCCAATTCCCCGTCCCGGCAGGGTGCCAGAACGGAGTTTCTGGTGTTGTTTTATGGAATCTGGTGGTGGCGGCGGAGCGGAACTCCTTCTGGAAAAACGTCGAAAACCCCGGAGTTTTTAGGTCAGAAGGCTTCTTATAGGAGAAGAGGGAGACTGAGGGGGTGCCTGGGGCCACCACACCATGCCCTGGCGCGGCCAGGCCCAGCCCGCGCTTGGGGGTGGTGTGGCCAACCCTTGGCCCTCCTCCATCTCGTATTCTGGCTCCGTGAGTCTTCTAGAAAAATAGGCACTTTGGGTTTTGTCCCATCCAATTCCGAGAATATTCATTTTCTGACTTTCCTAGAACCAAAAACAGCAGAAAACAGGCAACTGGCACTGTGGCTCTTGTTAATAGGTTAGTCCAAGAAATCATATGAAAATTACTCCAAAGTGTGGACAAAACACAAGAAAGTGGATAAAACCAAGCATGGAGCATCAAAAATTATAGATACATTTGCAATGTATCAACATCCCCAAGCTTAACTCCTGCTCGTCCTCGATTAGGTAAGTGATAAAAAGAAAGAATACTTTTTGAGGTGACATGCACCATCAAAGACTTGACCAAAGTATTTGTAAACATTCAAAGCTGGGATCAAAGTACTTCAATCATAACATGAAAGACAAAGTTCTAGCAATAAGACAAAGAAACTATGAAGCAACATGAAAGGCACAAACAAAAGATTCATGAATAATAATGCTTTGCAAGATGTTTGTTTGTTTCACATAAACAAAATATAGCATAGTGGCATTCCGCTTGTCCCTCATAGAGTAGCAAACGTAAATGCATAGGACACCTTCAAGGTTTACAAGAGTGACTAGATACAAACAGTTTAAAACAAGCAATATCAAGGTATCCATCAATCAACAAGTCTTGGGACAGTGCACATAAAACTAAGAATGGCCACTATGCTCTCAAGAAAGTGCTCATAGAATGTGTGGAGACTCAACCAGGAAATGAACATGTTTTGAAAAGTTTGAAAGGCTTCCAAATGCTGAAAGTATGGTACTCATTAGCTTTGAGCTCTCATTGCCCCTATCATAAGCATCTTTAATGTGGTGAAGGTGAAAGTGAGGTCTAATCTGAGTTATATGCTTGACAGGCTATAAACTGAAAATCCCAAGTCCCTTGAGTACGAGGACCGCTCCTCATGCTACTCAACTTTAGTTACCGGTAAGTTCTTGTCATCGTAAGTATGTGTGTATCATTGAGAACCGCGAACGGGGTACCCCTTTCCCAATGATACGGAAGAATCCCCATATCAAAATGACAAGGCAAGCAGACAATGAGTATCTTAGCAATCTTCTTATTTACCATGGGAAAATGGTGCTTTTTTCTCTCTTTCGTCTTTTCATAAAACTCCTTTTTTTATTTTTTTATCAATAGCTATCTCTCTCTTTTTTTATAAGAAGAATGCTTCATAGATATCATTATGGTTACGCTGCAGGTTTCCACCATGTCAGCATGGATTAGACCAGCGGCCCAGGCGTTTCTCTAACACACATACATAACTCCATGGACTTACAAGCTCCCCTTTTATTTCACACCGACGACATCCGCAAACAAAAGAGCAAGGTATCAACTGGGTATATATTTACAAGTGTTGAAAGCATTCCCCATGACAGCACGGTTCTGCTAATCCCCAGCCTATAATTTGCAAGAATATAACTTTCATGGAGAGTTCACAATGGTTCAGGTTTATTAAGTGCAGGAAATAAAGTGTGCCATCAAGTTCGTGAAAGCTTTACTAACTAACTTTCTCATAACAAGCAAACATTTTATTCGGAAGAAAACAAGGCATAATAAATATGCACGGAAGTAGCAAATGATGCTAATAGGTAGGTATGGTGGACACTTTGGCAATATTTGGTTTTAGGGAGTTGGAAACATGAGTAAAACATACTCAGTGAAGGTGAAGACTAGCAATAGTAAGGGAGCGACAAACGAGAGAGCAATAATGGCCATAATCATGCAGAGCGACAAAACATCATTAATCAAAGCATAAAGTGATACTACAGGTTGAAAACTAAAGGATCATAAAGGCTTATGGTGACTTGAGATAGTCATAACATGGTGTGAGCATGCGCCAAGTCAACCCAAATAAAGCATCAAAGGAGAATACCACTATACTATGCTTTAATATGCTAAAACAACGCATGAATCATCCAAGGCACATTAAGCAATCTCAATTGTTTATAACAAGTCATGATACAGCAAAGAATACTTAGCATAAAGCCAAAACAATATCAAGAATGGCATGACAAAGCATAGGCCACAGTCAAAAACAAGCTCTCTTTAACACTTAAGCATGAACTTTCCTACTCTTTTCCAAACCAAACCAAACTATTTGAAAACCAATGCATGAAAGAGGAGGTCCAACCAATTTATTCAGCAAACTAAGAAAACCACGCAACCTAAAAAACAAAAACAAAAATGAAAAATAAGACGCTCCAAAAACAACACAACTGTGCATGAAACAATAAAAATGAAGCGTTTGGAAGAAACCTGGGATTATTATTGATGAAGAAGGGGATGCCTTGGGCATCCCCAAGCTATGACGCTTGTACTTCTTGGATATTTCTTGGGGTGACACGTGTGGCATCCCCAAGCTTGACCTTTAGTCCATCCTTCATCTCATTATTCATTCCTTCCATACACCTAAAAATTTTCCTTCATACAAAACTTCACACAATCTTTATTAGCAACATTAGTGCACTCAAGATAAATAAGTCTTAAGGTTCAGTTCTAACACCAAATAAACTCCCATTAGAACACTAGCTACTGTAGCACTTCCCTCAAAAAGCTCAATTCCCTAAAAAAACTCAAAAAGGAACCAACAAGAAGCAAATGCAGAAAATAGCAGAAATCTGTCAAAACAGACCAGCAGGTAAAGACGAATTTTTTCGAAGACCTTCTGTTGCTCAAATAAAAAAGTGTTGATCTAACGAAAGTTAGATAACAACCTGGGGCAGAAGCACAAAAATTCACGCCTCAAAAAGACGTACAGAGATTTTACACGAATTTTTACGGTGAAGCACAGAAATCTGTTTCGGGACAGCAACTTTCCCAATCATTACTTCTCTCTCATTAGAGGTTACTGTTGGCACAAAAAGCAAATAAAAAGGATAAGGAGCGGTTACTACTGAAGTAATAACTTCCAACACTCATCTAAAACTTTTGGGTTATCTCCCAATAAGTACTTTTCTTTAACGCCTTTAAGTTAGGCATAAGCAAAAACTAAAATGGATAGAATAGAAGTAAGCGGAGATAATCACGGTGAAAACATTGTTTTGTTCAACCAAATCCTTTTGTTAACAAGGTTGATCAGGTCTTGGTACCAAAACAATTTCATATGAGACAAAACTTTGTATTTTCCACTAATGATTATGTTGCCTCAACCTTGATAGCAATGGTCCCAATCATAATAGTTTCAAATTTTTCTTTTGGTATGGGACAATATATTTCTCCAAGTTGAATGCCTTTAACATGTTCAATTGAATTCAAACCATAAGTCCTTTCAATCTTCTTGGGGAAATATATAGTATATTCCT
This sequence comes from Avena eriantha, assembly GCA_910589775.1. Taxonomy (NCBI): domain Eukaryota; kingdom Viridiplantae; phylum Streptophyta; class Magnoliopsida; order Poales; family Poaceae; genus Avena; species Avena eriantha. Next base: position 287,546,335 of record OU342746.1, on the reverse strand, counting down.
TGTCATTAACTTTGAAGGTCACCTTCCCTTGATTACAATTAATAACAGCTCATGCAGTATTTAAGAAAAGGTCTCCCATGAATAATAGATATATTATCATCTTCAGGCATAAAAGTTTGAGAGGATGCTCTCATAAGAAATAGGAGTTGAAGTAAAAGAGAGCATCAAGAAGCAAATTCAAAACACATTTAAGTCTAACCCACTTCCTATGCATAGGAAACGTGTATGCAAATAAATTCACAAAGAACAAAATGACAAGCATAGGAAGATAAAACAATAGTAACTTCAAAACTTTCAGCACATAGAGAGGTGTTTCAATACCATGAAAACTTCTACAACCATATTTTCCTCTCTCATAATAATTTGCAGTAGCCTCATGAATAAACTCAACAATATAACTATCACATAAAGCATGCTTTTCATGATCTACAAGAACTAGAGCTTTATTATAAACATTTCCAAAAGAAACCTCAGGAACATAACATTCATTCTCCTTTAGTAAGCAAGGGGGATAATCAAATAATGTAAGGGATAAAGAGTTACTCTCATTAGAAGGTAGGCATGGGTAGCTAATCCATTCTTCATCCTTTTGTTCATCACTCTCCTCCTCTTTTCCATCTAATGAGATTTCAGGTTCATCAATTTCTTCTTCCATAGGATCCTGCAAGGCATTAGTCTCTTCCATTTGTGGAAAGCATCTATTAAAATATTCAAGAATATAGCCATTTTCATCCTTGTAATTATCAAAGCAAAATTTAAGTATACCATAAACCTCATATTTGTAAGGTGAATCATCAATATTTTCAAGAAAACTAGCAAGTTCAAAAGCACCCTTCCAAGCAATAAATTCTTCAATTTGTTCCGCATCACAAAAGTCATAAATTCCTTTAGCATAGGAAGATATGGTATTATTATCATTATACTCAGATTGAAAAGGGAGGTGTTTATACCTCTTTCTGCAACAAGACTCATCACAGCAATAAGTAACATTATAAGCAGAACACACGTTTCTAGCAATGGTATACAATCTATCAATTTGTTCCCATAAGTGTTTCCCTTTTTGTGACAAGCGGTGTTCCTTATAATAATATTTTTGATCTTCCGTGAACCCACCTTGCCAATAAGCTTCAGTTTCAAAGAAACCAACCATTGACAACAAGCATGATAATGCAAGACAATAACAGACCAACGAAAATAACAACTAGAGAAGGAACTAATTTTTTTTTGTATTTTTGATAAAGAAACAAGCAAACAAGGAGAAAATAAACTTAGCTTGAACAATAGTGATTCCAAGTGGACTTGATAAATAAAGCTATGGTCCCCGGGAACGGCGCCAGAAAATAGTCTTGATGACCCACAAGTATAGGGGGTGTATCGCAGTATTTTCGAGGGAAGTGAAACCCAATTTATTGATTCGACACAAGGGGAGCTAAAGAATATTTATAAGCCTTAACAACTGAGTTGCCAATTCAGCTGCACCTAGAAACAATCTTGCTCATAGTAGTTTATCAGCAGCAATAGTTTTGTAATAGGAATAGTAAAGTAAGAGTAGTGGTAAAGCAAAGATAGTAGTAACAAAAGCAGTAAACAGTGGGATTCGAGTGCAGTAGGCATAGGGATGGATGGACGGGCGTTGCATGGACAAGACAATTCAAATAACAATCAGAACATAGGGCAATTAGAGATAAATAAGATAAAGCATCCAAGTACTAGACAATCCTAGGCATGTGTTCCATATATAGTCATACGTGCTCGCAATGAGAACTTGCACAACATCTTTTGTCCTGCGAACCTGTTTGCAGCGGGGCCTCTAGGGAACTACTGGCAATTAAGGTGGTCCATTTAATAGAGCACCGGAGCAAAGCATTAACACTCCGTGAACACATGTGATCCTCACATCGAAGCCATTGCCTTTCGGTTATCCCGATTTCTGTCACTTCGGGGCCATAGGTTCCGGACAACAATGTGTGTATACAACTTGTAGATAAGACCCAAAACAATACTATCATAATGAATCAATAACATGTTCAGATCTGAAATCATGGCACTCGGGCCCTAGTGACAAGCATTAAGCACAACAAGTCGTAACAAAGTCATAAAGCACTAATAAAAGATACTAGGCACCATGCCCTAACAATCTGATGCCATTACATGAACGATCTCATCCAATCCCTACCATCCCCATAGCCTACAGCGGGGGATTACTCACTCATAGATGGGGGAAACATGGATGGTCGATGGAGAAGCGATGGTGATGATGATGGCGATGATCTCCTCCAATTCCCCGTCTCGGCAGGGTGCCAGAACGGAGTTTCTGGTGCTGTTTCGTGGAATCTGGTGGTGGCGGCGGAGCGGAACTCCTTTTGGAAAAACGTCGACCCCCCGGAGTTTTTAGGTCAGTAGGCTTCTTATAGGCTAAGAGGGAGACCGAGGGGGTGCCTGGGCCACCACACCATGCCCTGGCGCGGCCAGGCCCAGCCCGCGCCAGGTGGTGGTGTGGCCAGCCCTTGGCCCTCCTCCATCTCGTATTCTGGCTCTGTGAGTCTTCTGGAAAAATAGGCACTTTGGTTTTTGTCCCGTCCAATTCCGAGAATATTCATTTTCTGACTTTCCTGGAACCAAAAACAGCAGAAAACAGGCAACTAGCACTGTGGCTCTTGTTAATAGGTTAGTAAAAGAAATCATATGAAAAGTACTCCAAAGTGTGGACAAAACACAAGAAAGTGGATAAAACCAAGCATGGAGCATCAAAAATTATAGATACATTTGCAATGTATCAGGATCCACCAGTGTCATTGCATGGGGTATCTTCTCATGATCCACACCCAGTGTCATTGCATGTGTGTTCTTCTAAACAAACCACATCAAGATCCACCAGTGTCATTGCATGTGTGTACTTTTCATGAACCACAGCTGGAGTCATTGCATGTGTGTTCTTCTAAAGAAACCACATAAGGATCCACCAGTGTCATTGCATGTCTGTTCTTTTCATGAACCACACCTAGTGTCATTGCATGTGTGTTCTTCTAGACAAACCACATAAGGATTCACCAGTGTCATTGTATGTGTGTTCTTATCATGAACCACACATGGATCCACCAGTGTCATTGCATGTCTTTTCTTTTCATGAACCACACCCAGTGTCATTGCATGTATGTTCCTCTAAACAAACCACATAAGGATCCACCAGTGTCATTGCATGTCTGTTCTTTTCATGAACCACACATGGATCCACTAGTGTCATTGCATGTGTGTTCTTTTCATGAACCACAGCTAGAGTCATTGCATGTGTGTTCTTCTAAATAAACCACACATGGATCCACCTAGTGTGATTGCATGTCTGTTCTTTTCACAAACCACACATGCATACACCTGTGTCATTGCATGGGTGGCCCTTAGACCGAGTCTTCTAGAAGGCACGCCCTAACACAGTTGTTCTGCTTTACGATTGTTACATATCGTTCGACCGGGGCACGTGGATGATTGGGATGGTCTTTGCGAGAGCGATGCGTGACTTGGCTGTTCTGCGGCATGATTATCCACGCTTGCTCTGGACAAACTCGCAACACCAGGCGCTCCCCTATTGCGAGTGTCACGACTCACGAGTTTAGTAGGCCATATCCCACTGTCACGTCCCCGTTACTTCTCTTCCTCCCTGTACTTCTCTTCCTTCCCCTCGAAGCCTCTTCCCCCACTTCACTCCCATCCTGCCGTAGCCACAAGCCGACGGCGCCTGTCATGGTGGTGTCACGGCAGATGCCATGGATAGGCTAAAGGTGGGGACTAAATGCACTAGGGGAATCCAGGGAGGGAAAGTGTGGTGATTCCACACACGGTAGCTTTGTATTCGATTCACTTCCAAGATTTACAAGTGCTCCTTGAGCTGTATTGGGGAGAGGAGGAAGAAGAACTCTCTTACTCTCACCACTAGCAAAACTCAACTCTCTAGGAGCCAACCTATCCAAACTAATCCACCAGAGATCAACCCCTTCTACAGAGGCCCTAGCCCTCCTTATATAGGGGTGGCTAGGTCTCCACTTAAGGCATACGTGGAGGCATATTCCAGGGAATATGCCTCTTCCCAAAATAGTAAGCCGACCGGGTCACTTTTGCCCCGCGTCATCCATGCAGAGGATACGTGAGCCTCTGTGGCGCCTGCGTCATCCGACATAGGCATCGTCACCTTTGTCAGCCACGCCTCGGTGGTCCTGCCTCTGTCCGCTTCGCTCACGCTCCGCGTACAGTGTTCACCTTTGACCAGCGAGATACCTTCCTTCTCTTACAAGCCTGATATGACCTGGATCCTACATAGTTGATCCGGCCACACCTGTTCCTGCATACAAGTTAGATACATCTTACCGACATATGACATAAGTTGGTTGAGACCAAGTTAGGTGGACGTCCCCTGGGCCGGGTTACTCCGTGATCCGGCCTGCCTTGAGGTGACTCGGCCAGCACTTGCTTTGACCTTGTCGTACCTCGGCTAACTAGGCCTTTATACCCCGGCGTGACCCTACCCGGGGGTATCCCCCCAACATTAGTCCCCGAAGCTGGTGCGGTCTTAGCTGCCTTAGCCGCTAAGGCCACAGCAGGTTCAATTTTACTGAGCCTCTTGCTCCTTCTCCGAGTTACCTCATAATCCGTATTCCATAGGTTTACTTTCCCTTGGCACATTCCAAGTTTTTACTTGTTGGCCGGGTTACCTTGTATTCATCCGGGTCACTCTTCCTTCTCTAGTAAGCTTCCCCACGTGGAGGCTAATCATTACTTTGCCTCATTTTAAGGGCCTGCTACAGTAACTGCCGCAGTTATTGTCAGAAGTTACTACGGTGCACGTCACGTCGTGTCTGCCTCCTCGTTAACTGTATCACAACATCGTGTCGTGGGATCTGCTGCGCCCTATGTCCCTTCATGTGGCTCGTCGCTGATTGGTTGATCCGGACCATACACGGCCACACCGTGCGGCTCGCCCGCAAAACGCGATCCCACTACCCCCTTACGGGAGTGGTTAAATAGGGTTGGGTGCGCCCCTTGGGTCCTTTCCCCACTTCCGCGGCCCTCTGCCTCTGCTTCTTCCTCATCTTCTCCAGCGACAGCACCGCCGCCACCGCATCTGAGTAGCAGCGCCGCCGCCGCACTGCTTCCACGCGCACCAGCGTCGCCGCCACCTCCGCGCATCTCCTTCGCCACGGGTCCCCGCCAGTCCAGGCCACTACCTCCCATCGCCGCTAGCGCCAGTGAGGGGAGTGACCTTGAGATGACTAAGGAGGAACTCACCGTCGTAGAGCAGGAGATGGAGGAAGACGCGGCGAACGCCGACCGCGGCGTGTGGGCCGGATCCTGGGTCTGCCAGGATGACCTGGATTGGCTCTACCGCACCAGGCGCATCCCGGAGGGCGTCTCCACACGCCTTGCTTCCGCCGAGCTTCCCCCCTCACCCAATCCGGGTGAGTATGTGGTGTTTCTATCTCACTTCCAACGCGGGTTTGGTCTCCCAGTTAGTGATTTTCCATGACTGGCTCAATACGTATGAGCTTCAGCCGCACCATCTTCGGGCTAATGCCATCACGTCTCTCTCCGCCTTTGCCTCCACCATCGAAGGTTACGCCGGACTATGGCCCACGAAGGAGCTCTGGATCCATTTTTTGGCCTTCACCGGAACGTGATTCCGAACATAGAGCTTAATCCGGAGGACAAACAGCTCACGCAGTTCGGCGCTGTGTCAATCTCTCCCCGGAAGCAGTCCATCTTCCCCCGTGTCATGGGACTTGACTCTTGCAAGGGATGGGCCCAGACCTTCTTCTATGTCCAGAACAGCACCTCTGAAGATTTGATCCGGCTGCGCCCCTATACTTCGGGTCCTTCTAACCCGGATTTATGGGACAAGGTCCCCAAGAAGCCCACTGTCTTGGCGAACCAAGTCAACAAGAGGTTTCAGGAGTTGAAGGATCTGGGATTGCGCAATGAAGACGCAATGATCACGTTTGTTCGTAACCAGATCTCACCCCTCTAGAAACGCACACATAAGCTCTGTCACATGAGCTGGGGCCGCGACCCCAACCGGACCTCCTCATTCGAATTAAGCAACACCGAGATCTACCGCCGGGTCAAGGCCCTCTTCACCACCCACAAGGACTTTTCTTCTGAGTGGACGTGGGGGCTTGAACACTTCTGCCAAGATAGGCTTCCTCCTGCGGTAAGTCTCGTGCCCCAAACTCTTTTCGAATTAAATTGCATGTCGGTCCTTGTTGTAGGTTTAATCTTGTTGCCTTTTCTTTCCCTTAGATGTTTCTTCAGCAAACCATCGAGGACGGCACCGAGCCTTCTCTCAAATGGGCGCCTGATCGCGATACCTCGGACGAGGAGGAACCGGATCAGGAGATGTTCCTGCCTATGGCAGATGCGACCAAGCGACCCACCGGTAAACTCTCTTCCATTAGAGATTGGCCCGACGATGAAGATGATTCGGATGTTGAGGTGATGGAGGCATTTGCCGCTGTCCCCCTTTCTTATCCTTTTCCGGCATCAGCTAACCCCGGTGGGCAGATCCAGGAAGATCCTTCCCTTGCCGTGGGTGATCCTGTCCCGGTCGCACTGAAGAAGAAGAGGGGAGCTGCATCCGCATCTTCCTCCGGACCTTCTCAGCCAGCTAAAAGGCAAAAGAAGTCCGGGGACAAAACTGCCACCAAGCCTGCAACCAAGGCCATAGCCCGGAGGGCCCAGAAGCCAAAAGATCCTTTGACCACGGATGAGTAAGCCACTTCACCCTTTGCTATTTATTTGTTCTTCCTTTGTCGTAGTTTCTCATCATTCATGATTCGGTTTGGCAGGGCTGCGGTAGAGGTTCCCTAGAGCGGATTGGGTATTGCTTCACCGCTCCGGCATAGCCCTTCTCCCCCTCGTGGTGACGATTCACGCCCGTTGAGCCCTATTCAGGAGGGTTCAACGGCTGCTCCGGGTTCCAGCCCACTACGTCAAGAAGAGGGCAGCCTCGGAGCAGGGGAGACTGGCTCTGCCGAGGCAGCAGCAACCACCACTTCGGCTCTGCCGCAAACAATTTCGTCCGAGATACCCACAGCACCCCTACCAAAACAAAAATCAGCACCATCACCATCTTCGGCTCCAGCACCAACAACTACAACAAAGGCACCAAACCCCTCCGCCTCGTCCGAGTCTTCCAAGGCTCGGCGAGAAGACACCAGTAGCACCAAGGCAGCTCCCAAGGGCAAATCTGCTGCAGCAACTTCCACCTCACAACAGCAACCCAAGGGTAAGAAGGCTCCTGACGCCGCGAGGGCAACGTCCGTTGAGATTGGACAGCGCACTTGCGTCCATGCTCACAAAAAAGACTCCACCGCCGAAGGACGCCCGTGCCGAGCCAGCTGATACGCAACTTGCTTTGCACACCAGTCCGGCCCTTGCCCAGGTTGAGAGGAGGGAAGCTCATGCTAAGGGTCTAGTTGCACCCCACATGCTCAGCGGCGAACGATGTCCTCCGACCTTGATCGAGTTTGTGAAGAACTGAAACAAGGCGGAGTTCGTCCACAATGACGATCTCCCGGAGAAGTTCGGTCCCGCCGAATTTGCTGCGCAGATGAATACCGCTGCCAAGGCAATCAACCTTGCAGGTCAGATGATGGAGGTGCGTTATTTCGCCTTTTCCTTAGCATGCATAAGATATTAGTGATATAACCATTAGTCCCTGAGCCTCCAGGGGAGTAACTTGTTACTCGGCCGGATGCTCCTTAGAGAATTAACGTAGCTCCTTACTAACTTCGAATATGCACACACCTAGTGCCGGGTTAAGTTCCACTTGGACCGGATTTTGTACACTTCGAATATGCACACACCTAGAGCCGGGTTAAGTTCCACTTGGCCCGGATCTTGCACACTTCGAATATGCACACACCTAGAGCCGGGTTAAGTTCCACTTGGCCCGGATTTTGTACACTTCGACTATGCACACACCTAGAGCCGGGTTAAGTTCCACTTGGCCCGGATTTTGTACACTTCGAATATGCACACACCTAGAGCCGGGTTAAGTTCCACTTGGCCCAGATTTTGTACACTTCGAATATGCACAAAACTAAGCTGTCCATTTTTTCTCTTTCAGGTGACCACCAATCGCCGGAGTGTTGAATTTCAGCATCTCCTTGATACTCACAAGATGCTGCGTGCAAAGCATAGTTCTCTTCTCGCCGGACACGATAAAAGGGGTAAGTTTTCTCCTTGTCATTTTTCTGTCTCTCTTCATCTTTTTCCGCCAAACTAATCCCTCATTCGGATTTCGCAGCTGGTGTGGAGGCTGAGAATATCCTTATGAGGAAAAATCTGGACTAGATAAAGGGTAAGTTAATCTTGCTCCATCTTGTTGTGCTTTCTATCTCCTTTTCTCCTTGGCTCGGCAAATATTCATACCTTGGCTTTTATGGGTCAACAAACTATTTCAGCTTCTCTTGAAGATAGTGTGCCCGTGCCTAACATGATGTTGCATTTTCTCGAACAAGCAGGGCAGCACCAAGCTGAACTCAAGAAGAAAGATGACGAGCTTGCCCTCCTCCGGACCAAAGATGAAGAAATTGCCCGGCTTAAGGCGGATATGAAGAAGCTTAAGGCGCAGCACAAATCCGAACTAGAGAAGGCAGGCCAAGACTTTACTGAAGAGAGGGAACGCCTCAATCTCCAGATCGCCAAGGACCAGGATCTTCTCAAGGAGGCCAACGTCAAGCTTGAGTCGGTGGATGCTGAACTTGCGCAACTCTGGGAGAGGCGTGAAGAGTGCACTAAGGAGCTGACCCGGATCCACAGCCATATCTCTCGTAAGTTCTTTTCCTTAAGCCGGCATGAATCTCTCCGGGTCAACCTCTGGTACTTATTTCACTTGTCTTGTTCTCAGACAAGTTTCTAGAGGGTGATGCCATTGCATCCACTGCTGTTACCAAGTTCCGCCAGCAGAGAGGTACTCCATCTGGTTCTAGCGCCATTCCTCTTGATCTGGAGGACCTGCTTGTTAGCTTGTCCTCTAGAGTTGAAATCATGAAGAACCACGGCAAGGATATTCTAAGCGCCGTAGTCCGGGTCTTCAATGCCCTTTGGCCTGGCGAAGACACTCCGGAGGGTTCCGCTGCTCTAATTAACAAGTTGATGGAGTGCGAGACCCAGCTAGACCTCTGGAGGGAATCCACCGGACGTGCCGGAGCTGAGACCGTTGTCCACTATGTGCTCACATGGTACGAGAAAATTAATCTCGATCTTCTCGAGCGCATGCGTATCGGGTCAAGGTGGTCCACCGATATGGATTGTGTAGCTCGTCGCAAGGCTTGCGCCCATAACCTCATTCAATATGCCCCCATCCATGAATGGAATGAGGGACCAAGCTTTCTCAATGCCGTTGACGACAAATACGTCGAAGATGGTTCAGGTGAAGATGATGAGAGCGAAGCCTCGGACGTCGAAGAAGATCAAGATGAAGCTAAAGCTGAGGCTAGAGTTGCACCTGCTGGCGCAAAATTACCTCCTCCTGCTGCTCCTTGATCGAAAAAAACTTTGAAATTTATCAGATCCCCGGTATGCTGGGTGCAATTGTATCTAAGCACATCAGTTATATCTTGCTACTAAGTTTTAATGCCGGATTAACTTGGGCGTAGTCCCCGAGTTTCATTTTCTTGTTCCTCCAAATCTTGGCTCGACTCTTGTCTACCTTGATTCGGTTTTATGACATACGAGTCCGAGTTTCAAAAATTGACTTAACAATACTTGGAAACTTTAGGATTAGCTCAAAATAATTCAGCGTAATAAATTCAAAGTAAGCACAGGGTTAGTCCGAAAACAAACGTCGGCTTGATTAAGTTTCTTTCCTTAGTCAGTTTTCATGTGCTACGCAATTCCAAACTTGTTCTCTTGCTTACCATGAAGCCAAATCTTGTTGGACAGCAGCAAGTCAAAGAGTTAGGTTTTTGGTGCTCACACATTACTAATCCGGCTTAAGTAGAAGCAACTTACGCCAGCCGACATATAAATAGAAAATACAGAAGACAATCAATAGTATTAAGGCAGTCCCCGAGTTACTACTCGAGGTGCCAAGATTTCATTGATAAACTCATTGTCGGCATACATACCGACATATGAGAGACTCCGATACATACACTTCTCTACTAAGTGTAGAAATGACGAAGTAGAGCTACATTCCATGGATGCTTGGATTCCTCACCGGACCTGTCCACCCTGTTCTTTTCCTGTGGTTTTGCATCGATAAGATAATAAGAATCATTGTGCAATGCTTTGCTCACAATGAATGACCCTTCCCATGGGGGGGATAATTTATGCATGCTAGCAATACGTTGTACCAACCGGAGTACTAGATCACCTTCCCGGAAAACTCGGGGGCTTACTTTCCGGCTATGATAGTGTCGGAGATTTTGTTGATATATGGCGGATCTGGACAATGCCAATTCTCTTGCTTCTTCCAGCAAATCAACATCATTTTGCCGGGCTTCTTGCACTTCGGCTTCTGTGTATTGGGTGACCCTAGGCGAGTCATGCTCTATGTCGGCTGGTAATACAGCTTTTGCCCCATATACCAGAAAGAATGGCGTATAGCCCGTTGATCTTTTCGGAGTTGTTCTTAAACTCCACAGTACCGCTGGTAGTTCTTCTATCCAGCACCCCACTGATCTTTGCACCAGCTCAATGATCCGGGGTTTTATCCCGGATAAAACTAAAACGTTGGATCTCTCCACCTGTCTGTTCGATGCGGGGTGGGCTACCGAGGCAACGTCCAGCCGGATCCTCTTTTCCCGGCAAAAACGCGCAAATGCTCCTTTAGCAAAATTTGTGCCATTGTCCGTTATTATACTGTGAGGATAACCGTATCGCAAGATGATGTCTTTGAGGAAAGTTACGGCAGTAGCTCCATCACATTTTCTTATTGGCTTCACTTCAATCAATTTCGTAAATTTGTCCACCATGACCAGGATGTGGGTCATGTTCCCTCTTGTTGGTTTAAACGGGCCAACCGTATCCAAGCACCATATGACAAATGGCCATGTAATTGGTATAGTCTTGAGCTCCGACATTGGCATATGTTTCTTTGTCGCATATCTCTTACAGCCATTGCATTTTCTCACCAGATCTTCTACTTGGTCCAAGGCACTTGGCCAGTAAAACTCATGGCGGAAAGCTTTTGCTACCAAGGCTCTGGACGAGGCATGATGCCCACATTCCCCTTGATGTATATCTCAAAGGATGTCAAGTCCTTCCTCCGGGTCAACACACCGCTGGAGGACATTAGTCACACTCCTTTTGTATAGCTCGGAATTGATGATCGTGTATGCTTTTGCTCTCCTCTGGGTTTGCCTGGAAAGTACCTCCTCAGCGGGTAAGATTCCATCTTTTAGGAATTGGAATATGGGCAGTGCCCAAGCTGGTACTGCTCGCATTGGGAACACATCCTCATCAATTTCCATCTGATCCACCGGCATAACTTCTACCGGATCACGTTGTGCAGTCCTCGGGTCCTGCGAAGCAGTCCCCGGGTTTCCCGAACTACTCCCCACATCAATGTCCATGGGTACAACCTCTGATTCCGGATTTGCCAGGAGAAAAATTGAGTCGGACTCCGGGGATGGCCTGATAGATGGTTTCCTAAGGTGGTCCAATGCTATGCTTGGTGGAATTGCTTGTCGGGTTGATCCGAGCTTCGACAATACGTCGCCAGCCTCATTCTCCACCCGGGGTATATGGTGAAATTCGCATCCCTCAAAGTAACCAGATATCTTCTACACATGAAATCTGTACAATGCCATGTTTGCATCCAGAGCATCCCATTGTTCGGAAACTTGCTGGACTACGAGATCCGAGTCACCGAAGCATTGGATCCGACGTATTCCAATCTCCTTCGCCACTTTGAGCCCATGTACAAGTGCCTCATATTCTGCAACATTGCTTGATGCAGTGAAGTGGATTTGCAGCACATACTTCAGCTGGTCCTTCTTTGGCGAGGTAAGCACAACTCCGACACCTAACCCGGTTTTTGTTTTTGACCCGTCAAAGTGCATTTTCCAGTAGTTCGGATCTGGCAATGGTGGCTCATATTGCACCTCGGCCAAATCCACAAAAAAGTCCGCCACAGCCTGAGATTTGATTGCTTCTCTTCTGTCATATTGTGGCGCATAAGGTGCTAGCTCAATTGCCCATTTTGCAATCCTGCCACTTGCATCCTTGTTGCTCATTATCTCGGATATGGGGGCTTCACATATTACCTTGATTGGGTGTTCCTCGAAATAGTGCTTCAGCTTCTTAGCTGCGATATACACACCATATGCCACCTTCTGATAGTGAGGATGGTTCTTCTTTGAAGCTGATAATACCTCACTCAGATAATATACTGGCCTTTGCACTGACTTACCCTCTTCGTCACGCTCTACCACAATTACTGCACTTACAACTCGGTTGGTTGCGGCTATATAGAGCAACATTGGCTCCTTTGATAGTGGAGAGGCTAACACTGGTGCAGTGGCTAACATCTTCTTTAGTTGGATAAAGGCTTCATTGGCCTGTGGTGTCCAAATGAACTTGTCCGACTTTTTCATGAGTTGATAGAGAGGCGGTGCCTTTTCTCCCAACCGACATACAAACCGACTTAAGGATGCCAGGCAACCAGTGAACTTCTAGACATCGTTAAGACACTCCGGCAGTTCCATTCGCTCTATGGCCCGGATTTTAGTTGGATTGACCTCGATACCTCGGCTGGAGACAAGAAATCCGAGCAACTTTCCAGCCGGGACACCGAAGGTACATTTCTCCAGGTTAAGCTTCATTCGGAACCTCCTTAGGTTCGCAAACGTCTGCCTGATATCGTCAAGGAGCGTTTTGCTTTCCTTGGTCTTTATCACAACATCATCCACATACACCTACACATTTTGACCAATTTGGTCATGCAAACATTTTTGCATACATCTTTGGTATTGCCCCTGCATTATGTAAGCCAAAAGGCATGGTGCGATAGCAATAAGCCCCATACGGGGTGATAAACGCAGTCTTTATTTGATCACTTGGGTTCAAAGGTATCTGGTGGAAACCAGAATATGCATCAATGAACGACAACAACTCACACCCAGTAGTGGAATCTATGACTTGGTCTATCCTTGGCAGTGGGAATGGATCTTTTGGACACGCCTTATTCAGGTTCGTGTAATTGATACACATACGCCAAACCACGGCCACGTTTGGATCATCCTTCTTCTTCTCCACCAGCACCAGATTAGATAGCCAATCCGGGTAAAGCACTTCCATGATAAATCCTGTAGCCAACAAACGAGCTATCTCATCTCCTATGACCTTTCTCCTGTCTTCGGCGAAGCGGCGGAGAGGTTGCTTCACCGGCTTTGCTCCGGGTCTGACATTCAAAGAGTGCTCGGCCAACTCCCTCGGAACACCTTGCAAGTCTTGTGTGGACCAAGCAAAAATATCCCGATTCTCACGGAGGAAGTTGACGAGCTCGCTTTCCTATTTGTCATTTAACCCGGCACCAATTGTTACGGTACGCTTAGGGAACATATCATGAACAGGCACTTTCTTGGTATCTTTTGTCGCTTGGAATGAGACACTGCCATGTGGGTTACTCAGCGTCGGCATGTACTGCTGTGCGGACTGAGCCAATGCCGCCACTTCTTGGATCTTTCTCTTTTCTTGCATAATCACGAGTGACTCGGCCAGGTTAGATCCGGCAGATGCACACTCTATGGAACGTCGGAAATCCCCAGCTATGGTAATTACACCATTTGGCCCGGGCAACTTCATCTTCAAATAACTGATGTGACAAGTTGCCATGAATTTGTTCAGAGCTGGCCTGCCGAGCAACGTGTGATATGCGCTCTCCAAATTTACAACCTCGAACTCTAAATTCTCAGTCCGGCAGTTATCTCTTGTGCCGAACAATACATCAACCCGGACCTTGCCTATGGGCTCACAAGAAATGCCTAGTACAATGCCATGGAAAGTTGTCCTTGTAGCTTGGAGCATATTCTCCGAGATACCCAACTTGCGCATCGTGTCCACATACATGATGTTGATGCTACTGCCATTATCAATCAACACCTTTGAGAACCTCACATTGATGTTAGGCCCAATGAATGTTGGATCCAACACAAGTGCATATGAACCAGGACTTGGCATGAGCTTCGGATGATCTTTGAAGCTCCAGGTAATCTCCTGATCTGACCAAGGCATATACCTTGTCACGGCCGGCATTACTGCATTGACCTCCATATGTCGGCACTGCAAGCTCTTTCTGTCTGTCTCTTCCGTAGTGAACACACAATAACTCTGATGATGCTCTCTGTATTCATTCCTCCCTTCGTTTCCGGGATACCTCTGATCTTGTTGGTTTTGGTTCTCCACCTGATGCACTACATCCCTTCTCTCATGGTTGTCATACCTCGGCGGAGGGGGAGGCAACATTAGCTGTTGCGTGTTCGCTCCGGAGAGCAATTGCTGCCGGGGTAACTCCTGCTGAGGTTGATCATTCCAAGGTGCCTGAGCATTCCCCGAACCACTTTGTTCTATATTTCGCATACATTCACACTGCCTGGTTGTGTGACCCGCTGGGTTACTCGGATTTGGCATGTGAAACTTACACGGCTGATCCAGCATTGCCTCATAGGTGTACCTCGAACGGTCCTTTTTTTCCTGCCACTGTTTCTTCAGCTCTGGTGTCCAAGTTTTCTTTCCATCATTCCTTGGTGTCCATTGCTGTCCTCTAGTTTTTTGACGTTGACTGCTTCCTGCTCCGTGTTGATCCTTATTCACAGCTGCAACTTGTTGCGAACTGTACCGATAATCCGGTCTGTCATCCCTTCATTTACCTCGGTAATCATTTCTCCGGGATGACCCGGCCCCATCTCTCTAACAATACTCCTCGCTTGACTCGTTTGATGTGAGCCTAGGTTGCGTCAGATCACCCAAGGCATATGAATCAGCAATTCGGATTGTTTCTACCAAGGTGGTTGGCATATCTCTTTACAACCTTTGCCATAACATGCTTGCATATCTGCATCCTTGCGCAAACCAAGCTATGGCCTGTGACTCAATCACACCCTCACACGAGTTTCGCACAGTGCACCAACGGGTTAAAAACTCTCGGTCAGTCTCATTCGGTTTCTGTCTGCACATTGCTAGGGTCTGTGGCCTGTTGGGCCTCTGATACATACTTGAGAAATTGCTAATAAACATCTCCTCAAAATCGATTCAACAGTTAATACTTCCGGGTGGCAAATTGTTTAGCCATACCCTCGCTGGCCCCTCCAGCATCTGGGGTACATATCAGCCCATCTCAAGTTGCCTTTGGCAATTTTCACAGCAGTTGCATAGTTAATCAACCAATCTTCCGGCTTAGTGCTGCCGTCATACGTCTTTGTGCCTCTAGGTAACTAGAAGTTAGGTACCGGAGGTTCCTTCATGATCCGGGGCCCAAAGCAAGCTAGACCCGGAGGATCTTGACACTCAATTTGCTCCCAACTATACAGCCGATCCAGTTTTAACATGGCATCATCAGGCATCAAGTTCCGGCTTCCTAATCTTGCCCCTATCACGTGATAGTCCGGTCTGGGATAGCCAGCGTTCACCACCTCCGAATCACCATCATTGTATCTATCTTGCTCCTGTGGAGCTGCTCTCTGTTGCATACCTTGGCCGGCGTTGCGCTCTTGCCGTGGTATATTCCGCTGCTGTGGTTGACCTGCAACTACCGAATTACGCTGTCCGGCATTGCCGTTTACAGCATTCCCTTGACCGGCATTGCCTTGGTCACGGTTACCTCGGCCATCTTCACCTCGGCTCACACTCCTTCGATCCTCATTTCTCTACACTTCTTTTCCTTTCCCAGCCCTTGCCGGGTCATATGGGACTATCTGCTTATTCCTCATGGCCGAAGTTACAACCTCTTCTCTCCTTGGACCACCATGAGGAGACGATGCGGCTCCAGCGGATTTTCCGGGTTACCCACCGCCGAATAAACGATCTTGGAGGCCCTAGCTTTCTCCGGGTTAGCCCTGAGCAACTCCTCGTTTTTCCTGTTCGCGATCTAAACCAACTCATTGACTCTATCCTACTGTCTTTGATGGGCTTCACCCGTCAGACCTTCTAACTCGGATGCAGCTACATCTGCTGCTCTGAGATTCTTTGCCGGGGTACTATACTTTGGCAGCCCCACGGACAGATAGTTTTCTGATTCCTCAATCCTAATATCACCCTCTCTGTTCATTTCACTCATGAGGTTTCTCCCCTTCACTTTTACAGCATCTACCTTATTCGCCTTTGCGTATTCACGCAATGTCATGTTCAACGAATGCTGAGCCGCGGCTATCTTTTTCGCACCCTTTAGTATTTTTTGCCTAGTTTCCTCTAGTTCGGCATGTGCCTGAGCCGGATCTACTGCTGTTGCTACTAGATTTGCCAAGCTATCCATTGCCTGCTGCAGCACATTCTCAGGCCTCTCTAGCGGAGGACCTCTACTTTTCCTTGGTGCCTTAGGTGTTGCCTCCGGATCTAGTGCCGGATCCTTGCTTGTGCCAGCACCAGGCGCGGTCATCATTACCTCAGCGTGGTCCGGGGGGCGAGTGATACGCGCCCCGCGAACCGCACTAAGGGGTGGCTCGCCTCCTTCGACGACGTGCCGCGGATGAACGCACGACACATCGACAGCAACGTAGATCTTGTGCGTGCCGAGCTTGATGAAGAGGCCGTTGTGCGGGAGAGGACACTTGCCGAAGCAGCCAGCATTGTCGCTGATGAAATCCAGCACTCCAAACCGCTGAACGAGCCCAAAGATAATGCGTTCGCCGGTGCCGATGAAGTTTCCCGTCCGGATCTTCACCCCTGCTAGCGCTGCTAGCCCCACGGTGGGTGCCAACTGTGGTGGTGGTGTCATGGCAGATGCCATGGATAGGCTAAAGGTGGGGACTAAATGCACTAGGGGAATCCAAGGAGGGATAATGTGGTGATTCCACACACGGTAGCTTTGTATTCGATTCACTTCCAAGATTTACAAGTGCTCCTTGAGCCGTATTGGGGAGAGGAGGAAGAAGAACTCTCTTACTCTCACCACTAGCAAAACTCAACTCTCTAGGAGCCAACCTGTCCAAACTAATCCACCAGAGATCAACCCCTTCTACAGAGGCCCTAGCCCTCCTTATATAGGGGTGGCTAGGTCTCCACTTAGGGCATACGTGGAGGCATATTCCCTGGAATATCCCTCTTCCCAAAATAGTAAACCGACCGGGTCACTTTTGCCCTACGTCATCCATGCAGAGGCTACGTGAGCCTCTGTGGCGCCTGCGTCATCCGATGTAGGCATCGTCACCTTTGTCGGCCACGCCTCGGTGGTCCTGCCTCTGTCAGCTTCGCTCACGCTCCGCGTACAGTGGTCACCTTTGACCAGAGAGATACCTTCTTTCTCTTACAAGCTTGATATGACATGGATCCTACATAGTTGATTCGGCCATACTTGTTCCTGCATACAAGTTAGATACATCTTACCGACATACGGCATAAGTCGGTTGAGACCAAGTTAGGTGGACGTCCCCTGGTCCGGGTTACTTCGTGATCCGTCCTGCCTTGAGGTGACTCGGCCAGCACTTGCTTTGACCTTGCCGTACCTCGGCTAACTAGGCCTTTATACCCCGGCGTGACCCTACCTGGGGGTATCCCCCCAATAGCGCCTCCATCCCAATCCCCTCTCCGGCAGCCACCCCCTCCCCTCTTGCCATGGGTTCAAGGGGAGACGACGAGGAAACGCATCGTGACAACAGGGATGGTGATTTCGATGTGAGTCGTCTCATCTCTATATCTATCATATGTGGCCAATTATCTATTTTTTGAGCTAGATCTAATCTGTTTACTCATGCGCGTATGATGTGTTAGGCCAACCAGAAGATGTATGACTCCGACTATCACGGTTTAGCGGATGAATACAGTCCTCTGCTATGTAAACATGGATATGTGCCCGCGAAATTTGTAGCGTTCGAAGGATGAAACGCAGGCAGGAGGTTTCTACGGTGTCAAGGACATCGTGCAATGATGCAAGGCGAAAGTTGCGGTGTTATCAAATGGGTTGATCCAGAGTGGCCCAAATCGATGCAGAAAACGTTGGACAAACTATGGGAAATGATTGTTGAGTTGAAAGAATCCGTATTCAGCTCACTTATTGACAGTGTTGAGATGAAGCTATGGGAACCAGTTGACACGACCAAGCATAAGTGAGATCTTAGGGTTGTGCAAGACAATGTTAGCAAAGTCGAGAAGGAGAGGGACACGGCGTTGGCCTTGAAGGCTAAAGCAGAGCAAGAATTCACTCAAGCAAGGAATGATCTTCACCAGGCCAAAGTCCTGCAGTTCACAACTACGAGTATTGACAAGTGCATGAGGGAAAATGCAGAGAAACAATTGAAGCAGTGCAAAGAAGATGCTAAAAGGAAGGAGCAGATGATTCGATCCTTTCTCTCACAGAAGATGCGCATCGGGCTAAGATCAGTAAGATCAAGGAGATGTGTGATAACTAGTTCTATTTAGCTTAAGCTCTGTGCCTTTTTAAGTTGTAATAGTTGTACTTGTTGACCTAGCGGTCTGAACTATTGGCCCCGAAGTCCTAGGAGGAAAAAATTGGTCGCCCGTTAATCTATCTTAACCCTGCATTACTTCTTTTGTCTGACCAATGCCCCTTGGATATTCCGCCCGTCGCTTCGTCGTCCTCGTGTACAAATAGGAGGCGCCACAGCACGTCGCTTTGTCGTCCATCCCCTCGTCCTCTCCAATCTCCACCACGTCGTCGCTTTGTCGTCCATCCCCTCGCTCCCTCTCCAATCTCCACCACGGCGCCATGGAGATGCCCTCGCTGAACTTCTACGAGGCGGTGATGTCTGCGCACTTTGACATCCTCGTGCTGCCGGCCGCGACGGTGCCCCACGGATGGCGCATCAGCTATGCGGGGGTGCCGGTGGCTCCGCTCCCTGGCTGAGCCGAGATGGAGAGAGAAATTGTGGCGCGCCGCCGCCAGCTGCCCGCGTGGAAGAGGGCGCTGCCCCGGTACGCGGGGGCCAGCCTGTACTGGCCGGCGCTGTTCAAGAAGGAGCGGAAGGCCATGATTGGAAACCGCATCATTGACGGGCGCGTGGTGCACCGGGATCTCCACAACCGAGAAGGGCGGGAGAGGTTCTGGTCCGTCCCTGGATGGACCAAGTACACCGTCATCACCGCCGCTCGCCGCGAAGAGGTGCTCCATCTCGCGAACAATGCGGAAATCGTGGAGGTTCCGTTCAACGACGACGAGGAAGCCGGCGGCTCGGAGGACAGTGGCAGCGGAAGTGAAATTGTTGACTAGTGGTTGAATTAATGTAGGATGTGAAATCGCACCTTTGTTTAGAAGAATTTGTGGTTGAATTAATGAAATGCCTCGATTTAGATCTCTGTCTCGATTAATTTGTGGAAGACTTTGTGATTTAGATCAATTTCTGCCTCGATTTAGATCTCTGTTCTGGATTGGGAATGTGACCTTGGACCAAAGACCCCTTTTCTACTAGTGTATTCTGACATTGGTGGTTTGTTTAAACGTAATCTACGTGGATTGTGCCGCATGCAAATGGCACAACCACAATTTATAATGTGGAAGCACGTACACCCGGTTACTGGAGATCTAGGAGCTTCGCCAGATGGAGGGGATGCAGGAGCAGTGAGGCGGTGAGATAGACGGGCTCAAGATTAGGCCAGAAAGTGGTACCGATTTCCACCTCATCTGGGCATTTTCAGTGAGAACATTGTTGTTTGTGTTGCCACGTCGTTGTGGAGCATCTGAAATAAGGTGTTGCTTTATGGAGTGTGGCAGCTTAAATAATTTATTTCTGTGCCACTTACATTCAGTCGTATTTGAAGACCTCATGCCCCTCGTGGAACCAGTGCTGCGTGTTTTCAGATAGAAGTGGCACAATCACAATTTCGGATTCAACTACTGACTCGGGCATTTCCAAACCCTAAGTCGCGGTACATTTTACTCAGAGAACATGGGTAGATTGTTTCGCCCAACAACATGCCACACACAGAGCTCCAGAGTTTAACAGAATTACATATATAGGTTCAAGTTCAACACATTACTATGCATCTTCATTTCCAGCAGCATTCTTCCGCAGCCTGGGTGCCAAGACTTCACGTTCACTGGCTTCTTCATTTCCTGCCTTCTTCCTCCTCCTCGGTGCCAATTTTCTTAGCTTCACGTACTCTGCATCGCCAGGACAATGGGCACCAGAATCATGTCCAGCATCATCTTTCCACTCGTTTTTAATTTCTTCGGGCAGCAAAATGACTGATCTGGCAGTCATGTTTCTAACCTTGCGGCGCTTCCTGTCAAAGAAACAAGACTGTTACATAACTGCCCAATATCTACAGAGTAAATAAAACGAAAATTACAATTCAGCACAAACATGCGAACCCCAAGAGACCTTTGCTTACCAGGAGCTAATTGGGTTCAAGCAACCACCCTGTCCAAGAA
Organism: Avena eriantha; assembly: GCA_910589775.1. Classification (NCBI taxonomy): domain Eukaryota; kingdom Viridiplantae; phylum Streptophyta; class Magnoliopsida; order Poales; family Poaceae; genus Avena; species Avena eriantha. Next base: position 287,525,799 of record OU342746.1, on the reverse strand, counting down.
TAGAAGGGCGACTCCCAGTTGCAGCAGCTTCCACATCCAGTACATCACATTTCAGCTCAAACATGGCAGCCGAAGCATACCTTTTCATCAACCCAATTAGCTGACCGTCATATGCTAGAGGAACCATGATGCCACGTTCATCCATGAAGCTGAACTTTGCAGTCTGCTTTGGCCATAATTCATCATTATTACGCAGAGCAGCAACCATACCAGATATAGTGCAGATCTGCGCAGGCGCTTCTTCCATCGTGATACAATGGTGTCCATACCACTTGCCCTTAGAGTCGTACCTGTAGAGGACTACCGTAACCAGGTAAGGGGGGTCTGCGGAGATCCCACTTGACAAAAAACTATGGACAAAATATGTTTGTCAGCGTTGGGCTAACAAACAATTTGAGGTTCATAGCCAGCTAGCAGTTATAATTAGTGCGAATAGAAAAGATAAGGGTAGCTCACCCGCTTATAGACATTATTCTTCTGTGATAGTAGGATCTGCCATCCTCCGAGCTGCTCGGCTCGTCGGCGGGGGAGGCGGGCTAGCGCCTCGCAATGGCGGCTACGACATGCGCCACTAGAGCTCGGGATCAGCGACTGGGCGCAGCAACAAGGCGCAGCAACTTGGCACCGGAAGTCAAATGTCCAAAGGGATCGTCCTGCCTGGAGGGTGGATTCCGACGACGTCGGTGCTAGGGGAAAGGTGGGAATGGATTTGTGAAATTGGTCAACACATCCAATCGACTTAGCTACTCAATTTGCCTAAGAGGTTGCTGTGTTGGCGCTCGCGTCATGGACAGATGACCAACATGAGGGTCCCGGCCGTCTACTTCACAGGGCAGTTTAACAGAATGTTTGAATTTGGCAGGGGTGAGATGAGGTTGCCTCGAAATGGCCCCTCTCAGTAGTTGGCGGCCCAAATTTTCGAAACGGGGCAATTTCAGGCAACTTAGGTACCACCATGCGCTGGCCTACGGACTTTGGTACCGCAGACGAACAGGCCCAAGGGGCGCGCGCCAACAACACACCTTTAGTCCCGGTGCGTAGAACGCACTGGGACTAAAGGTTCTTTTTTTCAAATTTTTGACCAAAATAAGGGGGGCGCCTGTTTTAAAATTTTCAATTTGCATTAAATTTTTTAAACATTTGAATTATACAGTTTTTGCATACTTATGAATTTGAGAAAATTTTCAACATGAAAAGTTCTTAAATTTGAATAAGTAATCCAAATCTATTTTCTATTTTATAAAATAATTATTCTAACTAGTGAAACTATTAACCATTTGGCCATTTTCAATTTAAAAATGCATTAACTATTATATTTTGCATATTTTTGAATCTCACTAAACTTTTAACATAAAAATGCTTCATTTGAATAAGTAATCCAAATCCATTTTCTGTTTTATAAAATAATTATTCTAACTAGTCAAACTATTAACCATTTTGCCATTTTCAATTTAAAAATGCATTAACTATTATATTTTACTGAAATCTCTGTTTCGGCTTTAGGGTTTTGGGTTTAGGGTTAGGGTTATGGTTTAGGGTTTTGGGTTAGGGTTAGGGTTTTGGGTTTAACTATTATATTTTGGGGGCCTTTAATCCCGGTTGGAGCCAATAACCAAGACTTAAGATATTTCCCGCCCTTCTCAGAGTCGTCAAGACACGCGTCATGCTTTCCCGCCATTTCCCTCCGCTTCCCACTATATTTTCCTGCCTTTTACCTCTATATCTAGGACGGCCACCATGGCCATCCACACATCCACATCTTCCCCTCTCACAATAATGGACACCGCATACTGGGCCATTCTGACCCTCGGGGAGACTGAGGCGTTGTGGGCCTCCAGGTACCCATGCCCGCCAGGCTACCGGCTACCCGCCGACTGGATATTGAGCGCTGGAGGAGTTCCTATCCCTCCTGTGCCTCAAGGTTCCACCCTCTAGGCGGCCATCACGAACAGCTTCTACCTCAAGCTCACGCTGGAGCAACAGATGGATCCCCACTGGGATCCCGACAACTATGACACCTGGAATGCCTTCTTTGCTAACCGGCAGGAAAGGGAGCTCGGCAGGTACGAGGGTGACAGCCCGCCCCTGTTGAGCCACAACAAGGTTGGTCGCCACCTGTGGTGGGCAAACCGGACTACCGTTGGTGTGATGCGCTACATCACCTAGGGAGATTATCCTTGCCTGCGGTGCCCACACTTTGACCCTCCACAGAGCCACAAGAAGGTGGGGATGGTGAAGGTCACGGGCTACGCGACGTCATCATCCATGAGACCCCTCCCTCGCGCGTCGTGAATCTGAGGCCAGAGTGGCAGGTACCCCTGGAATATGCCATGTCTAGGCTTAGGACCTAGCCGTGTGCGCCTAGCGATGACGACAACGACGATGATGATGATGAAGACGAAGATGACCCTCAAGCTGTGTACTATAGGGCTAGATATGAGTATGACTAAAGGGGGCCTTTAGTCCCGATTTCTTAGTCCCAGTGTTTAATAATAATAAATGTCTTCTTATTCCTAGTGTTTTAATAATAATAAATGTCTTGAGTGTTAGTCCCGGTTTGTGGCTGGACCGGCAGGACTAAAAGGGTGGACTTTAGTACCGATTTCGTAGTCCCAGTTAGAAACCGGGACTAACAGATCGTTTCCTACTAGTGTTGGTCTCTCTACAACTTTCCCGAACTATGAATATGTTGTTCTATTCTTGTGCCGAGAAGCTAACTAATTTCACATATTAGGGAGTATATCTATGGCCAACTTGTTGGAGATGCTGGAGGACTAGGCTCCGGGGCATCTCCCTCAAGTTGGCTGTAGTGTTGACCCTGCTCTCGCACACCATCTTGTAGTTCATAACTTCTCTAGCTAGATCAATATGTCGGGGAGCTAACTAATTTCACATATTAGGGAGTGCCTCTATGGCCAGCTTCAGAGAGATGCCTGAGGACTGGATCCTTAGGCATCTCCCTGAAGTTGGTTGTAGTTTTGTCCCTGCTCTCGCACACCATCGTCTTTCACATATTAGAGAGTACATTTATGGCCAGTTTGTTGGAGATGTCAGAGGACTGGGCTCCGGCGGCATCTCCCTCAAATTGGTCATAGTGTGTTGTCTCTGCTCTTTCACACCATCTTGTTTGCAGTTGATAACTTCAAAGGGATGCCTATTTATAGATTAAAGTAGCATAACGTAGTGTCGACACTCACGACATAATGTCGACACTCACCCCTTCATAGTGTTGACACTCACCCCTTAAGTTCCAGTTTGTTTCTTCAACCAGGACTAAAGATTCTTTAGTCCCGGTTGGAAAAATCAACCGAGGCTAAACATATTTCCCGCCATGTTTTCCTGCCACATTTGCTCACCATGTTTTCCCGCCATGTTTTCCCGCCATGTTTTTCCGCCATGTTTTCCCGACATATGTTTTTCCCGCCATGATTTCCCTCCCTTTCCCTCTATATATAGGTCGGTGACCGTCATGAACACCACACATCCACAAATTCACCGCCACACATCCACACATTTCTCGCTACCTACTTTAGGATGCCCCCGCGTGTTCGTCCAGGACTCGGTGGCAACGACGGCGGAGTACTAGGCTCCATCGGGCATGTCCGAGACTGGGCTCCACCGGGCTGGCACTGGGAGCTGCTACCTTATAGGACGCGTAGCCTGGTGAGGAATCTGGGTCCCGTCGTCGACCCAGAGCTTCTTTGGTGGCGGTCACATGGTCCAAGAGTGGTGTAGAGGGAGCCGGCCCCTGAGAAGCTGGTACGGAGGCGTGTCAGGGAGGAGGCTGAGCACGTCCGCCACTATATGTATGTGTTGGAGGTCAGGTTTTCCAATACCTGGCAACATCTTCCAGGACCTCACCCGAGCTAAGCTCCTGTGATGGTTCCTTCTCTTTGGGTGACCATGTCCCGCGGCTCAGAACCCAGTCGTCAATGTCCAGTTTGATTGAGCAAGATGTATTACATAAAAGGGGGGCCTTTATGTCTCAAATAAAAGGTTTAATACATTACATAGATTTATGTCTCAAATAAAACATTTAATACATTATTACACATCACCAACATCTAGTGTTGTGGTTTTCTTCTGCACCGTAGCCATGGAGAATCTTCATCATTTAACAGGATGCTTGGGTTAGTTTTCACTTTGAATGGAAGAATTTCATGAAACTTATTATAATCTTCTGACATGTCTGTCTTGTCATCCACTCCCACGATGTTTCTTTTCCCTAAAAGAACTATGTGGTGCTTTGGCTCATCATATTCTATATTCTTTTCCTTATCTTTCCTTTTTCTCGGTTTGGTAGACATGTCCTTCACATAGAAAACCTGAGCCACATCGTTGGCTAGGATGAATGGTTCATCCATGTACGCAAGATTGTTGAGATCCACTGTTGTCATGCCATACTTTTGGTCTACATGTACTACGCCTCCTGTCAGCTTGACCCATTTGCACTGAAACAAAGGGACCTTAAAAGTAGGTCCATAGTCAAGTTCCCATATCTGCTCTATGTACCCATAATATGTGTCCTTCTTACCATTGTCATCTGTTCCATCAAAGCGGACACCACTGTTTTGGTTGGTGCTCTTTTTATCTTGGGCAATCGTGTAAAATGTATTCCCATTTATCTCGTACCCTTGGAAAGTACATATAGTTAAAGATGGTAACCTGGCCAACGAGTACAACTGATATCCAATAGTGGTGTTATTCATGAGATGTGTCTGCAACCAACTGCCGAAATTCTTCTCATGTTCCCCTTTAATCAAGGAGTCAGGCTTCCCCGGGTTTTCGGAGCGTAGAATATTCTTGTGTTTCATGATATACGGAGCTACCACAGTGGGATTGTGTAGAACTATGTAGTGTTCTTGAGTGAAATAATGCATGTCCCTACATACCATTGATTTCCTTCCTAGTGTGCCTTTTCCAGTCAGCCTCACCTCATACCGAGATTCAGGAACACCAATCGCCTTAAGGTCAGGAAGAAAGTCAACACAAAACTCAATGACCTCCTTTGTTCCATAGCCCTTGGAGATGCTTCCTTCAGGCCTAGCATGGTTATGAACATATTTCTTTAAGACTCCCATGAACCTCTTGAAGGGCAACATATTGTGTAGAAACATAGGACCGAGAATTCTAATCTCTTCGACTAGGTGAACTAGGAGGTGCATCATAATATTGAAGAAGGATGGTGGAACAACAACTCGAAGCAAACCAGACATTGGACCACATCAATTTGTTACCCTGATAGGCTTTCTTGATCGATTACCTTCTGAGAAATTGCATTGAAGAATGCACATACCTTCACAATGCAACCGGAAACAATTTTCTGGTAGAATTCCCCTCAATGCAACCGGAAACAATTGCGTCATAAGCACGTGGCAATCATGATACTTTAGGTTTTGAAATTTTTTATCTTTCATATTTACTATTCCCTTTATATTCGACGAGAAGCTAGACGGGACATTGATACTGAAAAGGACTTCAAAAAAGATTTCCTTCTCTTCTTTGGTAAGAGCATAGCTGGCAAGCCCTTGAAACTGCCCTGGATGCTTGCCGTCTCATCCTTTATGATGTTGCTGGTCCTCCCGTGATGTTTGGGTATCTTTTGACTTCCCACACAAGCCCAGGAAGCCTAGAATATTCATGCAAAGATTCTTTGTCAGGTGCATCACGTCAATTGCAGAGCGGACCTCGTGCACTTTCCAATAGGGTAGCTCCAAAAATATAGATTTCTTCTTCCACATGGGTGCGTGTCTGTGGGAGTCTTTCAGAATAGGTTTTCCTCCAGGACCCTTTCCAAAGATTACATCCAAATACTTGACCATACCAAATACATCAGCACCAGTACGGGGGACAGGCTTTGTCCGGGTTTCTCCCTTGCCATTGAAATGCTTTCCTTTCTTCCTTAAGGGATGACTTGGTGGAAGAAAACAACGATTGTATGAACATTCGTCCTACATTTATCTAGATATATACTTCCAGTATCATGTAAACTGTGCATGCATGCATTGTATCCTTTGTTTGTCTATCCTGAAATGTTACTGAGTGTAGGCCAATCATTGATGGTTACGATAAGCAACGCTTGTAGGTCAAATTCCTGTTGTTTGTGCTCATCCCACACACGTACACCTGGTTTGGCCCACAAATATAAAAGTTCATCAACTAATGGCCTTAGGTACACATGAATGTCGTTGCCGGGTTGCTTCGGGCCTTGGATGAGCACTGGCATCATAATGAATTTCCGCTTCATGCACAACCAAGGAGGAAGGCTGTAGATACATAGAGTCACGGGCCAGGTGCAGTGACTGCAGTTCTGCTCCTCAAAAGGATTCATGCCATCGGTACCTAGACCAAACCATAAGTTCTTTGCATCACTAGCAAAGTCCGGGAAGTTCCTCTTGATTTTTCTCCACTGCCAACCATCAGCAGGGTGCCTCAACTTCCTGTCTTTCTTACGGTCTTCCATGTGCCATCGCAACAACTTTGCATGCTCTTTGTTTCTAAACAAACGTTTCAACCGTGATATTATAGGAGCATACCACATCACCTTGGCAGGAACCCTCTTCCTGGGTGGTTCACCCTCAACATCGCCAGGGTCATCTTTTCTAATCTTATACCACAATGCAGTGCATACCAGGCATTTATCCATATTCTCGTACTTCTCACCGCAGTAGAGGATGCAGTCTTTAGGGCATGCATGTATCTTCTGCATGTCTAATCCTAGAGGACGGACAACCTTCTTTTCTTCATACGTACTAAAGGGCAATTCGTTATTTCTTGGAAGCAGCTTCTTCATTATTACTAGCAACTTTTCAAATCCTGAGTCAGTCACACTGGTCTCTGCCTTCCACTTCAGCAATTCTAGTGTGCTACCCAGCTTCTTCTAGCCATCTTCACAAGTTGGGTACAACAATTTGTTGTGGTCCTGTAACATCTTCTCGAACTGCGACCTCTCCTTTTCTGTGTCACAATATCGCTTTGCATCAGAAATGACCCAACCAAGATCATCAGTGGGCTCATCTGGTTCCCGTTCTTCTTCATTATCATCTTGTCGTTGTATTGGGAACGGCAGTACCTGAGGAGGTTAGATAGAGGTGTGGGGACTAGCAGGGAAGCTATCGACGGCGTCCCCAGGCGGGATTGGATACAAGCGAGCCTAGCGGGACGCAAGAAGTACCCAGGTTCAAGGCCCTCGTGATGAGGTAAAGCCCCTACTCCTGCCGAATCTGACTATGTGGAATACACGAACTACAAGTGCTCCTCGAGCTGTATGTGCTAGCTACTGCCTTAAATGCTGTATGACCAACCCTTTCTACTGAGGCCTTGCCTCTCCTTATATAGGTAGAGAGGCAAAGGTCTCGCTGGCTAGTCTGACTGGCGGGCCCCACAGGCGGGTCCCAGCCGGCTAGTCATCTACAGTATCCAGTATGGCATGTCTTATCGAAGTATGAGCGGTATGGCTGTCGTAGGAACAGTGGACGCCGTGCGAGCCCATCGTCAGCACAGGCCACTGTTCCTGCGTCATCCTCGCAAAGTCTTCGGTATGGCCGGGTGGTTGCCAGTCTTGTCATCGTATAGGGCGTACCGTGCACTGATGCGCACATCGTCCTGTCCCACTGATTGGGTACGGCTACGTCGCCGCTGCCTCTTGCTGATCCAGCTACCGGGGGATAGCCGGCTTGTTTTACCCTGTCCCCACTATCGTTGTATTGGGAACGGTAGTACCTGAGGAGGTTAGATAGAGGTGTGGGGACTAGCAGGGAAGCTATCGACGGCGTCCGCAGGCGGGATTGGATACAAGCGAGCGTAGCGGGACACAAGAAGTACCTAGGTTCAGGGCCCTCGTGATGAGGTAAAGCCCCTACTCCTGCCGGATCTGACTATGTGGAATACACGAACTACAAGTGCTCCTCGAGATGTATGTGCTAGCTACTGCCTTAAATGCTGTATGACAAACCCTTTCTACTGAGGCCTTGCCTCTCCTTATATAGGCAGAGAGGCAAAGGTCTCACTGGCTAGTCCGACTGGCGGGCCCCACAGGCGGGTCCTAGCCGGCTAGTCATCTACAGTATCCAGTATGGCATGTCTTATCGGAGTACGAGCGGTATGGCTGTCGTAGGCACAGTGGACGCCGTGCGAGCCCGTCGTCAGCACAGGCCACTGTTCCTGCATCATCCTCGCATCGGTATGGCCAGGTGGTTGCCAGTCTTGTCATCGTACAGGGCGTACCGTGCACTAATGCGCACGTCGTCTTGTCCCACTGATTGGGTCCGGCTACGTCGCCGTATCCGGCTACCTCTTGCTGATCCGGCTACCGGGGGATAGCCGGCCTATTTTACCCTGTCCGGCTGCATCTGGTCAGCCGGATGCGATCCGACTGCCTGGCTTCTTATCCGGTTGGGGTACCTGGGGATCATCCCCCTGACACTAGCCCCCGAGCGCGTGTGGATTCTGCCCTTAGGCGAAATGTGCGCGCACTCCTTCTTGCTTTTGAATTTGCGTCCGGCTGAGCCTGGCGGTTGCGCTACCCGTGACGTCAGTGCTGACGCCGGCCACGCGCGCATGCGCCATCATTGCTCTGCGGCGGGCAGCGTAACGTCCCGTCACACGTCGCCTCGGGAAACCGCTGCCCGATGCTTCGGTTCTCGCTCCGGGATCTTCTGCGCATCCTGCCCTGGCACATGGGATCTAGGCGGCGGTTGGGGTGTGGGTTGCCTGGGTGCGCGCTGCGTGGCCCCGTCGATGGTTGCCCTTCCGGCCCTTTAAAGGGACGCCGCGGGGGAGGTAGTTCCTTTCCTTCGCTCCCCCGCTGCAGTCTCCTTCTCCCTCGCGTGCTCCTGCTTCTGCGCTCTTGCCTTCTGCGCAGCCCGCTCGCCGTCGTCGATGCTACGGGCCACCGCCACTCTTCCGTCGCCGCTCCACTCCACCAGCCGGAAATGGCCGCCGACCGTGGGTCTTGGTGCGGCTCCTCCGTCACCGAAGACCAGATTTAGAAGTATCATGCCACCCGCATTCTCCCGTCGGAGGAGGAGGTGGCGGTGCGGTTGGCACCGGCGAGAGAGGTGTCGCCGCACCCAGCGGAGGGGGAGCGCGTCGTCTTCCTCTCTCATCTGGCGCGCGGGTTCGCCCTTCCGGTGAACCCCTTCCTCCTGACCTTTCTCGCCTTCTTCGACCTCCGTCTTCATCACCTCGGCGCCAATGCCATCGGGACGCTGGCGCACTTCATGGCGTTCTGCGAGAGCTATCTCGGGATCCAGCCGGATCTCGGGCTCCTCTGCCGGCTCTTCCGAGTCCGGCCGCAGGTGCAGTACACGAAGGGGCCGCTAGTCGTCTGCGGCGGCGCCTCCATCTACTTCCTCTCCCAATCCGGCTACCCCAAGTTCTTGCTCCAGGACACGGTACGGCTGTGGCAGCAGTCGTACTTCTACGTCAAGAACGTCACCAACGTCGACCGGATAAATCTTCCGGCCTTCCAGGATGTCGAGTCCAGCCGGCAGAACTGGGACTTGAAGTTCCACGGCGACAATGCGGAGACGGACGCGATGCTGCAGCGCATGCGCTACCTCGTCACCTGCTGGCTAACCGGCCGGGACATCACTCTTAGCTGGATGTCCCGGATGATGATGCCGATGCAGCAGCGGGCGCACAAGATGTGCTATTACTCCGGCCGGCAGGACCCGACCCGGTTGTCGTGCCGCGATCCCCGCTACCACAACTTGAAGGAGTGGTTGTGGACGATCAGCAAGGAGCGGCTTCCGGAGAACTGGACGTTCAGTTTGGCGCCATACAGCCGGGAGAACCGCGCGCCCCGGGTAAGTTCTTATAGCCGGAAACTTTATTTGCTCTTTCTGTGTTGTTTCCTTTGTTCTGTCTGACTGACTTCTTGTATTCGGCAGATCTTCGCCTGCATCCTTCACGAGGAGGGCGAGGCTCCCCTCGAGGTATTCACGCCTGACTTGCCCGAGCCGCGCGCTCGGCGGTCCAGCGAGGAATCGGACGGGGATGGTGATGCCTTGCCCAGCCGGAATGACGAGTCGGCTGCCGACCCGCACGCGGAGGTGCGCGAGGAGGAGGAGGCCGCGCCGACCGCGGATCCGGCGACGCGCTCCGTGACGGACGGCGAGGCAGGCGGGAGCAGCTCCAGCAGTTCCGGCTCCCGCCGGCCTGCGACGGAGGAGCCGGCTCCCAAGAGGAGCCGGTACGGCGCCTTGCCGCCAAGCCATCTTGGCCGGAAGAAGGGGCCTCCCCCGGTTGTGCCGGGGTACGTTCCTTCTCCCCCCCTTTTTTCTTTCAGCGCCTTCTGTCTGTTTGCCCTTTTTCTTCTTTTTCTGACTTTGGTTAATTTTGCTCCTGCCTTCTCTTCTTTCTTTTTAGCACACTGGTCTCCTTCGGAGCCGCGAGCCAGGCACGAGCGTCGGCCGGGTCGCCGCCTCGTGCCCCGACTGCGCCAACCGGCGCCCCTCCTTCATCTGAGGCGCAGCCTTCACCTCCCCCTCGGGCTGAGCTGACCGCCTCCGCCCAGCCGGAAGGTCCCCAGCCAGAAGCGGGGCCCTCCCAGCCGGAAGGCCCCTCCGCGGGCGCGCAGGGGGCTGCCGGCATGGAGCTCGTCGTTGTTGGCGATGACAACTCCGACGAGGAGCCTGGGGAGGAGTGGCGAACGGCGGTGGTCGCGGCGAAGGAGTCCTTGGCCGTCAACACTGTGGACGACGACGCTTCCTCCGCCGCCTCGCTGTCGGACCTTCCCGCCACGCTCGAGCTGGCGGTGAAGGAGATCCGGCTGCTGGAGGCCGCAGCCGGCGGGAACCGGACGCTGGAGCAGAAGCTTGCTGCCGCCAACGGGACTTCCTATAGTAAGTTTGCCTCACCCGGCTTGCCCTTTTTTTTGTACTGATAGCCGGTTTTGTTGCAGCCATCCTCGTGTGCGCTCAGTGCGAGATTGATCGCTTGAAGAAAGCAAACGACCGGCTGAGCAAGTCCAATTCCACTCTGCGGCAGCAGAACAAGGATTGGCACGCGAGGGTAGACGGTCTGGAGGCCACCATCAAGGAGCGCGACGCCTCGCTCGCTAGCCGGGCCGAAGCCTTCACCCTTCTCGAGGCCCAGAACAAGGACCAGGAGAAGGAGATCAAATGGCTAGCGATCAAGGAGAAGGCGCTGGTGGAGGAGCTGATGCAGGTCGGCCACACTGCCAAGGGTGAGTTCCTTCTCCCATCTTCCTTTCTTTCTAGATCCGGTAGCTAGATCTGACTCCTCTTTTCTGACAACCTTTTACCCCGGCATAGACTTGCTAGCCTACAACCGGCTGCAGGAGAACTGGCCGGGAACACAGCCGACGGCCCAAGCTTCGTCAGGCGGCGCGGGACGTCTTCTCCTTCGTGTGGCCGGAGGCTCCGGTTCCGGAGACGATGGCGCAGCTAGCTGCGAAGGTGGGGGAGGTGCCGGCTATGGTGGACCGGCTGCGGGACTTGACGGCGCAGGTCGGAGCGGAGATGGCTCTCGCCCTCATGCTCTCCTGGTACAAGGACGCCCGCGTCGAGAAGATCGACGGTGGCTTCCGTGCCGGAGCCGATCTTGTCGCCATCCGCCAAGCCCATCCGGAGCTCCGCGGATCCGCCATCAAGATTGTCGACTATGTGGATCCCGATGAGGTGCTCACCGACTCGGAGTCCGTCGGCACTCCCGACGTGGAGGGCCCGATGCCGCCGCCCGCAGGTGCTGGAACCGGATCAAGCTCCGCGCCTCCTCCGCCGTCCGAAGCTTCTGCCGGCCAAGATCTCCCCCACGGCAAGGGTCCTGCCGTCTAGTTATTGCCCCGAGATGTCGGGTGTATTTGTCTTGTCTTAGATATCCGTGAACTTTGTCTATCTCTACCAGCTCTCTGTGACGCCGGGTAACTTATGGGAGCTTCGTCTCCCTTTTGTTTGCTAATGTTGAAATTCTTGAGTCTTCCTTAACTTGTGCGTTGAGTTTCCTTTTGGTATTTTGCCGGCTTGCTCCGCCCGGCTAACCTCTAGTGGGGGTGCGCTAGCGCACCCACTGGGTGTAGCCCCCGAGATTTGGAGTAGCTGGCGTAGCCAGGTGCTTCGAATCTTCCTCATTTCTTCCAAGTCTTCTAACTTTATCCGACTGGCCTCGTCCTAGTCGGCTGCTTTCATCGGCTGAACACCTTCAGCCGGGGGAACTAACATTCCAGTGGGGGCGCGCGAGCACACCCACTGGGTGTAGCCCCCGAGATTCAGAGTAGCTGGCATAGCCAGGTGCTTCGAATCTTCCTTGTCTTCTCTTGCTCCAGCCCTTGCCCTCACCTGGGCTCCGAACGGTCGGCTAAACGCCTTTAGCCGGTCAGGAACTACAAGATTCCACTGGGGGCGCGCGAGCGCACCCATTGGGTGTAGCCCCCGAGATTCGGAGCGCTTGATGAAGGCAAGGACTTCAAATCTTCTTTCCTTCTCCTGAATTCCGACTCAGGTAGTCGGACAAAAATGTACATAGGCATACACACATGTCCACATAGGTTAGTAGCTTAGTCTGCCAAATTGTAGCCGGAAAACGGCTTGTTTTTTTGAAAACTAGCTTGTCCCTTTCTAGACACTTAGTCGCTTTCCCGTGCGCTCTGCTGTTTTCGCTGCGTCCTTCCCGGGCAGCCGGGTTGCGGTCTGTAGCCGGAATCGAAGGGAGCTGATAGTACATTACGCACGGTGCTGACGGCTTAGCAGCTGGACTGGTTCGAGCTAGTTGCAGGGCCGGGACACCCGATCTGTCGCGTCTCCTCCCCGTTTTTCTTGTGGGATGCCTCGGTCTTTTGCTCTTGCTAGCCAGACAGCCGGGTTGCGGCCTGTAGCTGAGATGAAGAGTGGGCCTCTGACATCGTCACACACTACTCAGCTGGTTTGTTGACTTAGCAGGCCGGGCCAGCCGGCGAGCCCCCGGGTAGGGGTTGCCGGAGCCAGAAAATCTCAACCGGAAAATAGGTGCTCCAACATTTCTAGCAAGGAGCCCCCGAGATTCTCGTGGGGGTCCGCATTTTCATTCATGGGGTTTTCGGGATACATACACTGCCTAGCGACTAGGTGTAAAACGGGCGTAGCAGGGCCGCGTTCCAGGGACGCTCGGTCTCCTCGTCTAATTTGTCCATCTTGTTCTTGCGCGGCTGCTGCGCGTCGATGAGGTAGTAGGAGTCGTTGGGCATCGCCCGGCTGATGATGAAGGGGCCCTCCCAGGGTGGTGATAGCTTGTGCGTGCCCTTCGTGTCTTGCACCAGCCGGAGAACCAGGTCGCCCTCGCGGAATGCGACTGGGCGGATCCGGCTTGAATGGTAGCGACGTAGTCGCTACTGGTACAGGGCTGATCTGGACAAGGCCAGCTCGCGGGCCTCCTCCAGGAGGTCTACTCCGTCCTCCCGCGCCTCCTGGTTGGCTTTTTCGTCATATACGAGCTTGCGCGGGGAGTCGAACTCGATGTCGGCGGAGAGGACGGCTTCCGATCTGTAGACCAAGAAGAACGGCGTGTAGCCGGTTGACCTATTCGGCGTGGTGCGGAGGCTCCATAGCATAGCCGGAAGTTCTTCGATCGAACATCCGGGTGACCGCTCTAACGGCTCGATGAGGCGTGGCTTGATGCTAGCTAGCACCAAGCCGTTTGCTCTTTCGACTTGCCCATTGGATTGCGGGTGCGCGACAGAGGCAAGGTCCAGTCGGATGCCCTTGTTGCTACAAAACCGGGCGAAGGCCCCCTTGGCGAAGTTCGTGTCGTTGTCGGTGATGATGCTGTTGGGGTAGCCGAAGCGGTTGATGATGTCGGTGAAGAAGGTAACAACCGTCGCTCCATCCAGCTTCCGGATAGGCTTGGCCTCGATCCACTTTGTGACCTTGTCCACTGCTACCAGCGGGTGGGTCATGCCCGCGCGTGCTCGCTTGAAAGGACCGACCATGTCGAGGCCCCAAACCGTGAAGGGCCAGGTGATCGGTATGGTTTTGAGTACCGAAGTTGGCATGTGCCTGAGCTGCCCGAAGCGTTGGCACCCATTGCATGCGCGGACCAGCTGCTCAGCATCCTCGAGGGCGGTGGGCCAATAGAAACCATGGCGGAATGCCTTGGCAACTATCGCCCTTGACGAAGCGTGGTGCCCGCACTCGCCCTGGTGGATATCTTTGAGTAGCCGATAGCCCGTGTCCACATCGACACATCTTTGGAAGATGCCGGATACGCTGCGCTTGTACAGCTCGCCGTTTATGATGGTGTACGTGTGCGCGCGACGCCGGATTTGCTTGGCCTCCACCTCATCGTTCGGGAGTTCTCCATTGGCAATGTAGCTCATGAAGGGTTGTGCCCAGGATGGCACTTCCCGAATGACGAGGACGCTCCTGTCCTCCGGCTAACGGATGTCGGGGGGTCGTCCGGGTGGCGTACCCGGGACGGTAGCCCCCGAGCCACTAGGCGAGCCGGCAACCCCGGGTCTTGCGAGCAGGAAGGCACTGTCTGGCCAGAATTGGTGCGGGTCTTCTTCTTCGGTGGTTCTGCCGGCTCTGCTCCAGCCGTTCCGTCGGCCGGAACGTTTCCTGCCCAGACGATGGAGTCTGATTCTGGTGACGGGTTGATGGATGGCTTGCGCAGGTGCTCCAAGGAGACCCCTGGTGGGATGGCCTGCCTGGTGGATCCGATCTTGGAGAGCGCATCGGCTGCCTCGTTATTGATGCGGGGGCTGTGGTGAAATTCGCACCCATCGAAGGAGGCGTTGAGCTTCTAGATGTGGAATCAGTAGAGAGCCATGTTTGAATCTCTGGCGTCCCATTCTCCAGACACCTGCTGCACCACCAAGTCCGAATCACAGGATCTGGTTGACACCGATCTCCTTGGCCAGCCAGAGCCCGTGCACCAGTGCCTCGTATTCGGCTACGTTGTTGGAGGCCTTGAAGTGGATCTGCAGCACGTACTCCAGCCGGTCTCCTTTGGGCGAGGTGAGCATGATGCCGGCTCCCAAGCCCCCGAGCATCTTTGACCCGTCGAAGTGCATCTGCCAGTGGTCCGAATCCAGAACCGGTGGGAGATACTGGGTCTCGGCCCAGTCGACGAGGAAGTCCGCCAATGCCTGCGACTTGATCGTGAGCCGGGGCTCGTACTGGATGGAGTAGGCAGCAAGCTCGATGGCCCACTTGGCGACTCGGCCGGTGGCATCCTTGTTGCCGCTGATTTCCGAAAGGGGTGCAGTGCACACGACCTTAATCGGGTGCTCCTGGAAGTAGTGCTTGAGCTTCTTGCATGCCAGGTACACGCCGTAGCACATCTTCTGGTAGTGGGGGTAGTTCTGCTTGGAGAGGGAGAGAACCTTGCTGAGGTAGTAGACGGGTCTCTGAACCGGCTGAGCCTTGCCTTTCTCGGGGCGCTCCACCACCAGCACAACGCTGACGACCCGGCTGATGGCTGCTATATAGAGCAACATCGGCTCCTTGCTAGCCGGCGTGGCTAGAACCAGTGCTATGTATAGCATGTTCTTGAGGTCGTGAAACGCGGTGTCGGCTTGTGAAGTCCATGAGAACTTGTCCGTCTTCTTCATCATCTGGTACAACGGGAGTGCCTTCTCTCCCAGCCGGCTGACGAAGCGACTGAGGGAAGCCAGGCATCCGGTGAACTTCTGGACCCCAAGCAGGTTCCTGGGCGGCTGCATCCTCTCGATGGTCGCGATCTTCTCCGGATTTGCCTCGATACCTCGTTGTGATATGAGGAAACCGAGTAGCTAGCCGGACGGTACTCCAAAGACGCACTTCTCTGGGTTCAGCTTCATCTGGTACTAGCGGAGGTTGTCGAATGTTTCTCCCAGATCCTCGAGGAGGGTGCGCTTCTCCTTGGTCTTGATGACCATGTCATCCACGTAAGCATGCACGTTTCGGCCTATCTGCGAGTGCAAGCATTTCTGCATACATCGCTGATAGGTGGCGCCTGCGTTGTTTAGGCCGAAAGGCATGGTTACATAACAGAAAGCCCCGTAGGGGGTGATAAATGATGTCTTAATCTGATCAGCCGGGTTTAGCCGGATCTGATTGTACCCAGAATAGCAATCTAGAAAATACAACAAATCACAGCCGGCCGTGGAATCGATGACTTGATCGATATGGGGCAAGGCGAAGGGGTCTTTCGGGAACGCCTTGTTCAGGCTGGTGTAGTCGATACACATGCGCCAGGTCTTGTTCTTCTTCAGCACCAGGACTGGGTTCGCCAACCAGTCCGGGTGGTACACTTCCATGATGAACCCGGCTGCAAGGAGCCGGGTGATCTCGTCACCGATTATCTTTCTCTTCTCCTCTACGAACCAGCGCAGAGGTTGCTTGACCGGCTTGGCATCTGGACGCACATGAAGTGAGTGCTCGGTGAACTCCCTCGGCACACCCGTCATGTCCTTGGGGGACCATGCGAAGATGTCCTGATTCTCACGGAGGAAGTCGACAAGTGCGCCTTCCTATTTGCTGTCCAAGCCGGCACTAATGGTGACGAACTTAGTCGGATCGGAGGGGTCGAGCAGGATCCTCTTCGTCTCCTTCGCCGGCTGGAAAGCTCCTTCTCCAGCCAGTTTGCTGCTAGCCGGAATGTCCTGCTGGGCCATGGCCACATTGCGCATGATCACGCGCTTTTTTCGGCTATGGTGAGGGCCTCTGCCAGTTTGGAACCGGCTGAGGCGCACTCCATCGACCGCCTGAAGCAGCCGGCGATGGTGATCACGCCGTTGGGTCCCGGCATCTTCGTCTTGAGGTATGCGTAGTGGGGGATGGCCATCAACTTGGCAAGGGCGGGGCGCCCGAGGAGAGGGTGGTAGGAGCTCGTCAGATTTACCACCTCGAACCAGATTGGTTCGCGGCGGAAGTTCTCCTCGGTCCCGAAGATGACGTCCAGCTGGATTTTCCCTAGCAGGGCGCAGGCTGGCCCCGGTAGTACGCCGTGGAACGTCGTGGTAGTCGGGCGCAGGTCGCTTTCGCGAATGCCTAGCTTCTCCAGCGAGGACTGGTAGAGGAGGTTGAGGTTGCTGCCTCCGTCGATGAGGACGCGCGAGAATCGGCAGGTGCGCGTGTTGGAGACGATGAGGGGGTCGAGCACCATGGTGTAGCCCCCGGGAGTCGGCAGATGCTCAGGCTGATCCGCCCGGCTCCAGGTGATGGGGGTTTTCGACCAGTTCAGGTACTGGGGGACCGGAGAGACGATGGCGTTGACCTCCTTGGAGCGTCGCCTGCGGCTGTGCTTGTCATCCTGCTCTGTCTCGAAGATGTGGTCAGCGGCGTGCGGCTAGGGGTAGCCGTTGTTTTTGTTGCCGCCGTTACCGCCGTTACCATCATTACCGGCTCCCCTAGCCGGTGGTGGAGGTCCACCCGGTGGGGGAGGGGGAAGACGAGGCTGGTTGCCCTGGTCCTTTAGCTGGCGGGTTTAGCTGCAGTTTCGGGTGGTGTGCATAGCCGGCTTGAAGGGGCCGCTATGCCACTTGCACGGGCCGTCAAACATCTGGTCGAAGGTGAGCCGTGGCTTCTGCCTTCTTGCCTCATTAGCCGGTGCATCGGGCACGCCCTCCACAGCATTGACCTGCCGCGCGTGGTGGCGAGGCTTCTGCTGTCCAGCCTGGCGGTCCCCATGGAACCGGTTGTCGTTGCCGTGGCGTCTGGAGGATCCGGCTTCTCCTGCCGGGTTGCTTGGTCAGTCGTGAGCCGGCTCCGTGGGAGTCGGACGGCCGTCCGCATTTACTCAGAGGGGCTTCTTCATGGCGGCATCCGCCGTGGCGTACTGGTCTGCAACCGTCATGAGCTCTGCCATGGTTTTCGGCTCGTCACACAGTAGCCGGTGGCGAAGCATGGTGCCCCCTCGGCAACCCTCAATCAAGAAACCGATGGCTTGGCTCTCTAGGATGCCCTCGCAATTATTGCGCAGCTCCGTCCACTTGGCGAGGTACTCGCGGTCGGTCTCGCGGTCGCCCTGGACGCACAAGGCCAGGTCGCGCGGGCGCCCTGGACGTTTGTACGTGTCGTTGAAGTTGCGGACGAACACCTTCTCGAAGTCAGGCCAGGCGTTGATGTTGTTGGGCGCAAGGCTATTGAGCCATGTCCTTGCCGACCCGGTTAGCAAGAGGGGGACGTAGCGCACGGCTGTGCGCTTGTTCCTGTGGGCGATGCCGACTGCCGTAGCGTAGTCGGTCAACCAGTCTTCCGGCTTCATGCTGCTGTCGTACTTGGGGGTGTCCCTGGGCAGGGAGAATTTATCCGAAAACGGTTCGTTCCGGATGCGGGGTCCGAAACAAACCGGGCTGGTCGAATCTTCCTCCTCCGTGACGCGCGCTTGAGCGAGGAGCTCGATGCGGTCGCGGGCATCCGGACAATCCGGGTTGGGCGCTCCCACCCGGCCCGATAGACGAGAACCAGCTGGTTTGGGCGATGCGGCTGGTGGAGCGGTAGGTGGCAGGTTGCTATTCACCGTCTGCTCCTGGCGCGGCTGGCCCCTATTGCCAGAGCTGCGACGCCTACTGCGGGCCCTGGGCGGCTGAGGGGAGGACGCCTGCTGGGTGTCGCGCGGCACGCCCCTACTGTTGGCAGGTAGCTTGCTCGCCCTGGAGTAGCTAAGGTCTTCCTGCATCTGCCGGTTGGCACCGGCCTGCTCGTCCGCGATGCGGAGGAGCTCCTACACGCGAGCGTGTTGGCGGGCTCGCTCCTTGCCCTCCAGGCTGGGTAGTTCCTCTGCCGCGGCTCGCGCCGCGCGCAGGTTCTGGATGGGCCTGTTGTAGGTGGGCCGTGTGAGGGCAGGCGCAGGATCCGATTCCCCGTCCTTTTCCATCCTACTGCCCAGCTCGCCGCCCCGACGCCGTACCTGGCCGCGCCGGCTCGGCTCCGTGGTAGCCGGAGTAAGGCCGTGCGCGCGGTCGTACTCGCGCCGGGTGATCTCGAGTTACTTGCGGCTGCTGCCAGCTCCATGGCCTCATGGAGGAGGATCTGTCTCTCCATGCTGAAGTTGGCCTCCGCTTCCTCCGGGTTATCCCCGAGGTCAGCCGGCGTCAGGAGCCGATCAATGGCATCCTCCACCGGGTTCCGAGGCTGCGGGGGAGCGGAAGTTCCGACCTCGTCCGTGCCTCGCTCCCGCAGCTGGCGGGGATGGGAGCTGGAATCGGCCATCATGACCTCCACGCCGCAGGATGCGGCGGAGGCGCTGCCGCATGAGCGCGGCAGCTCCGCGACTGAGACGATTTCCCTAGGGAAACGCTCTGGGACGGTGGCGACGTAGACGGGGAGATCGCCGAATAGCAGGACGGTGCCGTTCGCCAGGAAGGAGGTTCCGGCGAAGCAGGAGGCGTTGTTGATGACGCAGTCGAACTTGCCAAGCGTGAGCACCAGCCCAGAGGCCACGTGCTCACCGGCTGAAGTGCGGGGTCCCGTGCGGAACGTGACTCCGGTCGAAGCCATCTTGCCCCACGGTGGGCGCCAACTGTCGTTGTATTGGGAATGGCAGTACCTGAGGAGGTTAGAAGTACCACGGTGGGCGCCAACTGTCATACAAGCTATCGACGGCGTCCGCAGGCGGGATTGTACAAGCGAGCGTAGCGGGACGCAAGAAGTACCCAGGTTCGGGGCCCTCGTGATGAGGTAAAGCCCCTACTCCTGCCGGATCTGACTATGTGGAATACACGAACTACAAGTGCTCCTCGAGCTGTATGTGCTAGCTACTGCCTTAAATGCTGTATGACCAACCCTTTCTACTGAGGCCTTGCCTCTCCTTATATAGGCAGAGAAGCAAAGGTCTCGCTGGCTAGTCCGACTGGCGGGCCCCATAGGCGGGTCCCAGCCGGCTAGTCATCTACAGTATCCAGTATGGCATGTCTTATCGGAGTACGAGCGGTATGGCTGTCGTAGGCACAGTGGACTTCGTGCGAGCCCGTCGTCAGCACATGCCATTGTTCCTATGTCATCCTCGCAAAGTCTTCGGTATGGCCGGGTGGTTGCCAGTCTTGTCATCGTACAGGGCGTACCATGCACTAATGCACACGTCGTCATGTCCCACTGATTGGGTCCGGCTACGTCGCCGTATCCGGCTGCCTCTTGCTGATCCGGCTACCGGGGGATAGCCGGCCTGTATTACCCTGTCTGGCTGCATCTGCTCAGCCAGACGTGATCCGACTGCCTGGCTTCTTATCCGGTTGGGGTACCTAGGGATCATCCCCCTGACACATCCATTGTGGTATCAGCATATTCAGGGAACATATATCGGCAGTTGTCATCATCGTTCTCTTCTTTATCACCGTGTTCCATCATAACCCCTCTTTCTCCGTGTTTGGTCCAACCATTATAGCCGAACATGAAGCAAGATCGAAGCAGGTGGCTCTTAATGACTCTTGAGGAAGTGTGAGCCTGCTCATTCCGACATTCAACACATGGACAAAACATAGAACCCTCCTGCCACTTGTTCACCTCAGCCACAAGGCGAAAAGAACGCACGCCTTCTCTATAAGCGTCAGAGCATCGGTCACCGTACATCCATGTATGACTCATCTGCATCATACAACCATATATATCAAACGCAATCACGATGGTAAAATTACTACCGCGCGGTCTAAACGATAAAATACTTGCTAACCTTTTAGGACACCTGGAAACAAAGATGAGAAAACTTAAGTGTGGCTCTGGCACCTCATATCATGTTTTTTCTTGTGTGAACTCAAGTGGCATCGCACTAACAGGCATTTCACCGAACACCTCTAGTGCATATGAAGAAAAAAATTAGCACAAAGTTATACCCACCTCACATAGGAAAAAAACAGGAGAGAGTGGAGGGCTAGTGCATTATATATAGGGCCAGACCATTTGACATGGGTATACCCTATAGGTACTCGAGCTTGGTATATTACGGTCTAGATACGGTAGAAGCCCACGACGTTGCCAGGGCCCAATACAAGATTCGGGTGATCCACGGACTCTTCGATTGCTTGTAACGCAAGATGAAGCTTAAGATAGAAAGTTCAAAGGGGCGAACCCTAATCTGTAACCGACTCGACGTTCTACCCGAGACCTAGCCTATCTATATAAAGGCTGGGAGGGGGCAGCGAGGAGGACAATCACAACCCTAGTTTCACCATCATCGCCAGATTGCATCTGCGCACCCCTGTAATCTTTGATTCCTTCGTTAATTCCAAGAGCAGACAAGCAGGAGTAGGGACCTCTACGAGGCCTGAACCTGGGTAAACCTTGCATCCATGTGTGCTTGTTTGCTAGCCGACTGATGCCTCTAGTGCTTCCTCCTTCTCCAAAACCCAAGTCCATAACAATGGGCATTGACGAGTTAAACCCTCATCAATTGGCGCCATCTGTGGGAATTGGGAGTGCTGATGTTGCAGCTTCTTCGGCCCTATCAACCGCGATCTACAACTCTGCAACATCGGAGATTCGCCGGCTCTTCGGTGCTTTTGACTTCATCATCCATACGCCGGCCACTCGCTTTACTTTCGAGTCCGTAGGCGATGGGATCAGCCTGGCAATTGGGAGCCTCCGCTTCTAGGTCGGTCAACTGGGCACGCTTCGCCTGCCTGACCAGCCGATGACACCCGCGATTGCTCCAGCATCGTGGTTCCCTCTACCAATCGGCACCCTCAGCAAGCTCAACGCCCCGGCAATAGCTGGGAGCACGGACAGCGATAGCAGTCGCGGATCCGATATGAGTGATCTAGCCACAGAAGATGGAGCCTATGGCTCCAGATCTGAAAGTTGCGGGAGCAACAGCTTCCCCAACCACTTCATGTGCGTCGTCATCAACGCGGGTGACACCACCGCCAATCGCGAAAACGCCGGCTCTGGCACCGGGCCGCCCAATGGAGGCATACCGAACGGTGGCCCTACCAATGGTGCACGCATCAACGACGCACCCTTCAACAACGGGGCAGACGGGACCCAAGCCTCACGGCGAATGAACGCACCGAAGAACGCGTGCTGATCAAGCTCAACGACAATGAGTGGGCCCCCTGCCAAGAAGCTCTGCAGGGTAATCCTTTACCCTTGAACTCATCACAGGACATGGTGATGGGCTACCATTGGCTAGTCAAGGGGAAGTTCAAGTGCTAACAACAAGTAATCGCGGAACTCGAGGCGCGTAGAAAGGCGGTAGATGAGAAGAGTCTTCAACAAGCTAGGCTCTCCTACCATGGAGGATCCTCCTCCAAAGGCAACGAGTACGTGGCCAATAAAAGGCGATCTCGACTGGCCCACCTCACCGAGCAAGAGCGCGTAGAAGCCGCGAAAGTCCTCGACTTCAGCTCCATTACGGTGGATACGTGGGGCAACGTGCTCCCGAAGACGCGGCAAGCTGCGGTGACAGTGGCCAACATGTACCACCTCAACAACCAGCCACCAGCTGGAGACCCACGAGCTGCCATGCACCGATCTACGATCGCGGGCCTAGGGCTAATCGAGGCTGCTCTCGATAAAGAAACAACACCAGAGCCGAAGAAAAGGAAGGCTCTGAACAAATACTACTACTCGTACTCCTCCAGTGACGACAGTCATGATCTATCACGACGGCGTTGCTCACGGCGACACGATCACGACTACGACGAACGTGATGACATGACAAAGCGCAAGGTCGACAATATGCGAGCAAGGCGTGCTCGTTCGACTGACTCGGACGAAGACGAGACTGAGCTCTGCGGTGCCAGATGCTTCAGTAGGGCCATCAGGAAAAAGCGAATGCCCAAGGGGTTCAAACTCCCGTCGGAGAACCCAAAATTTGATGGCCTGCAGGACCCAAAAATCTGGTTGGAGGACCGCATCGCCTCCGTCAGGCTGCACGGCGGGAGTCGAAGCACGGCTATGCAATGCCTACAGCTATAGCTGCAGGGCGTCGCTCGCGCATGGCTCAACAACCTCCCGCGTGGATGTTGGGTTCGCAGCATAGAAAACAAAAAATTTCCTACGATGGGAACTATACGCCAAGATCTATCTACTAGATACAAGCAACGGGTGGATATACATCCATGGAGAACTTACCCTCGAAGAAAATAAAGCTTTGTTAACAAGATGGAACATTTGGATGATGTAGTCGTACGCTTGCCGATCAAAATATCGTGATGAAGTCCAGCAGGTCCGACTCCAGCACGTCCTTCAGATCCAGCTCCAGCAAGTCCAGCACCACCAAGTCCAGCACCGCAAAGCAGCGGTGCATCCGTGATCGCACACACGTCTGGTACCCTGACAACCTCCGTCCCTCGCTCCAACAAAGCAGCGGAAGCAGCAACTCCTTTCTAGATAAAGCCACCGGGAACATGTATCTCGCTAATCCGAGACCACGGGGGAATAATACTAGAGGGAGAGAGAGATCCTTCATGAGGAGGTGTGAGTGTGAAGGTGTGAGAGGGGGGGCTTTTATAGGAGGAGGGGAGGGTACCCCTCCCCATGGCCGGTGCCCCAAGGGGTGACCCCTCACCTCCTCATTCATGTGGTGGTAACTCCCTCCACATAAATTTGCCCCTTCACATTCTCTTTTAAAGTCTCCACTTTAAATGCATTAAATTTCTCCAAATTTAATGCTCTCTCATTTAAAGAAACTCTTTTATTAATTTTATTCAGAATTTTGTTAATTACTTTCATTAACAAACATTCACATAAAACCCCTTACAACATTTCAATATTACATGCAGAACCAATTTCAGCAATTTCACCTGAAACCGTTTCGGTGTCTATTGAAATAATTCCAGCGCTTTCTTAAATCTTTATCTAAAACATATTTGCTCCAATTGGTGTCGGTATCCCTTAAGTGTGTCACCCTACGGTTCGTGAATAATGCAGACATGATCGAGACCCCTCTCAGATCAATAATCAGAAGCAGGACCTGGAGATCCATACTAACTCCTACACATTCAACGATGACTTCTATGATCGTGAGAACCTTTAATGCTAGTAACTAAATCCCTTTGTCTCATGATATAATACATGTCCGAGATTCGATCATCGGTATCCAAATACCTAGTTTGATCTCGTTACCGACATGCACTCTTTTCTCGTTCCCGTGATATAACATTCTAGTGATCACATCACTTGCTTGCAAGCTATCTTAATGTGATATCACCGAGAGGGCCTAGAGTATATATATCCGTCATCGGGATGGAAAAATCCCACTCTTGATCTATGAGCCTCAACATAACACCTTTGTAGTACTGAACCCACCTTTATAGTCACCCTGTTACGGTGTGACGTTTGATGTTATCAAGATACTCTTCCAGTGTTAGCAATTAACATGATCTCATGGTATAAGGACAAAGATTACTTCGTATGATGTTATAGCAATATAAACATAATGACTTTGATCGTAATACTATACTTCGAATGAATGTTCATCACATCATTCCACCAATGTTGTGACCTCGTTATTAACAACATCCAAT
The DNA here is from genome assembly GCA_910589775.1 of Avena eriantha. Classification (NCBI taxonomy): domain Eukaryota; kingdom Viridiplantae; phylum Streptophyta; class Magnoliopsida; order Poales; family Poaceae; genus Avena; species Avena eriantha. Next base: position 287,501,417 of record OU342746.1, on the reverse strand, counting down.
GTCCATGATCAGGAAACCTTGATCATCTTGTTAATCAACGAGCTAGTTTATATGAGAGGCATTACTAGGAACTTTGTATTTTGTTTATTAAACACACATGTATTAACGTTTCCAATTAATACATTTATAGCATGCAAAATAAACATTTATCATAAACATGGAATAAGATAATAACCACTTTATTATTGCCTCTCGGGCATATTCCCTTCAGTCTCCCACTTGCACTAGAGTAAATAATATAGTTTGAAAAACTTTGCGTATTGAACACCTATGGCTTTCTGGTGTTGCATATACGCGATTGCTAATGGTTAACATAATCTCCAGATTTGACAGTTTCAGGTCCGTGTGTATTTACATGTCTTTGCATCTCTACGCATCACTCACTCAAATGAGATGGCATTGTATAAATTTGGTCCTTTGGTGAGACCTTTAGTTTGTTCGGGTTAAAATATGTTGATATTATTGTCATACAATATATCTTCATAGTATTAGCCCACTTTGAACCACACCAAGTTTGATAACAAACTTCATAACACAAATGCCCTCCTTTGCTGCTACTATAGCAGTCATATACTTACCTTTTTGTTGTAGTATCCGTCACAATGTCTCAACTTTGGAACTCATCCAAATCCATCATGGAACATCCTATCCATTACATTGTGCCACCCATAGTATAAATTGAGATAAATTTAATTTGTATCTTGTGACAAAGCTAGTATCAATGTAACACTTTACAATGAACTACCTTTAACTATTTGTCACTTATACATGATATATTCTTAGTTCTTCCAAAGCTCATAAGAATATCTTTACTATCGTCCAATGATCAGCTTATGAATCATTCTGGTATGTGCTCATAATATTTAGAGCATAATCGATATATACATATCATGGTATAATCGATCAAAATCTTCATGTGATTTTACTCACCAAGTGTTGAAACACTTGAATCTTGATACAATCCTTTCCATGCAGCAAGAACCTTTCTTGTTGTTTCCATATTGAACCCTTTCAATATCTCATATATGTATGTCTGGCACAACCATATTAGCGCCTCAATCTATCCATAAAAATATTGATGCCTAATATTCTGGTTTTTCCCAAGTCATTCATCGAAATCTTATTTTAATGAAATTCTTAACTTGTGTCAAAACAAGATACATCATTTCCAATCAACAATATGTCCTCTATATAATGTATTAGAAATATGTCTTAGCGATCCCACTTAATTTCTTGCAAATGCAAGCATCTTCATCATCTCCAATGAATTTAAACTCTTTTAACAGTTTCATCATGGTGAAGATTCCAACTCCGTTATGCTTACTTCAACTATTGAAGTTTGCATGCCCTTTTAGCACCCTTTGAATTAACAAAACCCTTCGGACCGTGTCATGTACACGTCCTAGGTAACCATTCTATTAGAAGAACATTGTTTTGTTTGTTCAACTACCATACATCAAATTATATGTAGTGGTTGCTACATTAATCCGTCAAGACTAAATATCGCTATGAAAGATCAAATCTTGTCATAGTCAACTCCTTGAACATTGTCGTAAACTTCTTTCCGACATGTCGACTATTTCATAGATGTTAAACATCCATGTCTATTTCTTTATAGATCCAAACACGAGCGATAGGCTTCACGCCATTCCGGAGGGTCTTCCAAGTTCAGAAACTTGATTTCTCATATATGGATACTATCACGAATTCTATGACTTCTAGTCATTTTATGGAGTCAGGGCCCATCATCGCTTCTTTGCATGTAGTCGGTTCATCATTGTCAAAACAATAACGACTTTCTTATCAAATCACACTATTTGATTCTTACCGACCCACATGGTTCAATAGGAACTCTAATCTCCGAGATCACAACCTTTGTAATCACGGGAGCCATGAGCATTGTGGCCGCCACCGGGACACTTTCCGGCACTGTGCTACTTAGCACATATAGCTAAGGTTCAACAACCTTATCAAAGTTCTATTATCCTCCCACTTAACTTTTCGCGAAAAATTCCTTCTTAAGAAACTTGACGTTCCAAGTAACAAACTCTTTTGTCCTCGGTGTTATGGAGAAATTCCCAACAAATTCTTTGGGATAACCTACAAAGACGTGCTTATCCTACTTTGGTTGTAAACATTTTACTTACGCATAGCATACCAAAATTTAAGAAAAGACAATTCGGGTTTTATCCAAAACCATAACTTATATGGTGTCATTTCAACGGATCACGATGGTGCTCTTTTCAGTGTAAAAGCGGTAGTCTCTAAAGCTTCAATCCTTAAAACATAATGGCAGTTTTATAAATGACACCCTTGATATTACCATGTCAAACATGGTTTGATTTCATCTCTCGAATATGCCATACACCTATGGTTTATTGGGAAACACAAATCATGAAAAAATTCCTCAAATCTTAGGTGTTTTTGCTAAACATGTGACTCAAATATCTTCCTTTATGATCAAATCATAAACTCTTTATTTTCTTGTTACAATGATTTTCCACTTCATCTTGAAAGTCTTTGAACATTTTTCAAATGTTTCATACTTCTTCCTTATTAAGTAAATATATAGATATATTCACTTAAATTTCTGGAGAAAGCATATGAAGCAAAAATATCCATCGCATATGGCTACACATAATGGACTATATACATCAACATGCATAGCATCCAATAAGTTAGTCATCCGTTCCTCTTTGGCCTATGAACGTAGTTTCAATTATCTCGAGGAAAGTTTCACAAGCGTCAATTGATCAAAATCAAAAGACTCCAAAAATCCATCAACATGGAGTTTCTTCATGTTTACTTTCCAATATAATTCAAATAGCGATGTCACTTCATAAGTAATCTTCCAATCATTTGTCTTACGACATTTTAGCAATAGTGTTTATGGATGTGATTTCTCCCACTAGACTTGTAAAAGTTCATCCATCCTTTATGGAATACGATAATTATTTGAACAACCATTGTTCTCATAATACCGGAACAAAATAACAATTATTAAAACCAATCTTAAAGGCTAGGTTTGACCACAACAAAAAACACAATAACACTTTATTTGTTTTCGATGAACATCATCACTTATTCTCTTGCTAGTTACTTAGGCCATTGTAGTTCATGAATTGCGTTGTCCTGTATGACACTTCATACCAACCAATCCGGTATCCAATACCGGTATCCAATACCTCACGCACCTGCCGCGGAACTCAGGCCAATACCATTGGCATGGCCCTTCGCACAATGGGGACTCAACATGGTCGGCAAGCTCCCAAGGTCCTCGCGAGGAGGTTATGTCTACCTCTTAGTCGCAGTCGACAAATTCACCAAGTGAATCGAGCCCATGCCAGTAACGAATCAATCGGGAGCCAGCGTTGTCAAGTTCTTCGAGTCCATTGTCTACCGCTTTGGGGTGCCACATAGCATCATCACGGACAATGGGACAAACTTCACCTCCAAGGAGTTTCAGGAGTTCTGCGAAAACCTGGTGACATGGGTATACCCTACAGGTACTCGCGCTTGGTATATACGGTCTAAATACATACAGGCCCACGGTGTCGCCAAGGCCCAGACGAAAGGACTCGAGTAACCTGCGGACTCTTGATTTCTTGAAAGACAAGAAGAAACTAAAGATAGAAAGTTTGAAGGGGAAAACCCTAACTTGTAACCGACTCGACCTGCTATCCGAGACCTAGCCTATCTATATAAAGGCTAGGAGGAGGCGATGAGGAGGACACACGCAACCCTAGTTTCCACAACCCTCGCCAGATTGCATCTGCGCACCATTGTAACTTTCGACTCCTTCGATAATTCCACGAGCAGACAAGCAGGAGTAGGGACCTCTACGAGGCCTGAACCTGGGTAAATCCTTTGTCCCCTGTGTGCTTGTTTGCTAGCCGATAGATGTCTCCAGCGGTCCCTCCTCCTCCAAAACCCAAGTCCATAACAATGGGCATTGATGAGTTAAACCCTCGTCAACTGGCGCCGTTTATGGGAATTGGGAGTGCTGATGTTGCGGCTTCTTCGGCCCCATCAACCACAATCTACAACTCCGCAACAGCGGAGATTCGCCAACTCTTCAGTGCCTTCGACTTCACCGTCCACACACCGGCCACCCGCCCGGCCTTCGAATCCGTGGGCGACGGAATTAGCCTGGCGATTGGGAGCTTCCGCTTCCAAGTTGGTCAGATGGGCACGCTTCGCATGCCTGATCAACCGACAACACCGACGATTGCCCCGGCATCATGGTTCCCTCCACCGATCGGCACCCTCAGCGAGCTCAATGCTCCGGTGGCAGTCGGGAACACGATCAGCGACAGCAGTCGCGACTCTGATCTGAGTGATCTGGCCACAGAAGATGGAACCTACGGTTCCGAATCTGAAAGTTGTGGAAGCAGCAGCTTCCCCAATCACTTCATGTGCGCCGTCATTAACACACGCGACACCTCCGCCAATCGCGGCAACGGCGGTAACACCAGCAATGGCGCCGATCCACCTAACGGTGGCAATGGTGGCAACAGCGGTAACGGCGCCAACGAGGGAGCAGTCGAACCTCCCAGCATAATCAATGAGCAAATCGGCGAACGCGTCGTAATCAGGCTCAACGAGCAAGAGTGGGAGCGCTGCCGCGAAGCCCTACGAGGTGCACCTCTACCCCTTGGGTCCTCGCAGGAACTACTGATGGGGTACCACTGGCTCCTAAAAGAAGAGTTCACGTGCCAAAAACAAGCAATCGCGCAACTTGAGGCGTGTAAAAATGCAGCGGATGAGTCGAGCCTTCATCGCGCTGGGCTCTCCTCCTACGGAGGATCCTCCTCACGAGGCAACGAGTACCTCGCCAAGAAGAGGCAGTTGCGAATGGCTCACCTCGCCGAACAAGAGCGTATAGACGCCGTGAAAGTCCTCGACTTCGGCTCTATGACAGTCGACACGAGAGGCAACGTGGTCCCCAGGACGCCGCAGGCTGCGGTGACAGCAGCCACCATGTACCTCCTCAACAACCAGCCACCGGCTGGAGATCCCCAAACCGCTATGCACCGATCTACGATCGCGGGTTTGGGGCTAATCGAGGCCGCCCTCGACAAGGAGCCGGTACCAGATCCAAAAAAGGGCAAAGCGCTAGCAAAGCGCTACTCCTCGCCCTCATCCAGCGATGACAGTCATGACCTGTCTCGACGCCGTCGCTCACGGCGACACGATCGCGACTACGATGCATGCAACAACCTCACACAACGCAAGATCGACAAGTCAAGGGCACGACGTGCTCGGTCGACTGACTCGGAAGAAGAAGATGGGGAGCTCTGCGGCGCCAGATGCTTCAGCAGATCCATTAGGCAGAAGCGAATACCTAAAGGGTTTAAACTTCCGTCGGAGAATCCGAAATTTGACGGTCTACAAGGCCCTAAAATCTGGCTAGAGGATCACATCTCCTCCGTCAGGCTCCATGGAGGCAGTCGAAGTACTGCCATGCAATGTTTGCAGCTACAGCTGCAGGGCGCCACCCGAGTATGGCTCAATAACCTCCCATGCGGATCCATTCGCAGTTGGGATGAGCTGGTTCACAGCTTCGTACGCAACTTTAAGGGCACGTACAAACGGCTCGCATCAATCGAAGAATTGAGATGCTGCCAGCAAAGATCTGGCGAATCGTTGCGCTCATACATCCAAAGGTGGTCCATCATCAAGAACTCTGCGGAAAACATCTCGGAGGACCGCGCGATTGATGCATTCAATGGTGGCGTCCGCCGTCTAGAGCTCAGGGAGGAGCTGGGCCGCTCGAAGCCCCAGACCATCGACCACCCGATGGAGATCGCGAATCGGTGGACCGATGGAGAAGATTCGGTGAATAACCGCGCTCATTCCGACGAGGAGGCAGAACTCGAACGCAGACGCGAGCGCCGAGGCAAACGTCGCATGCGCATCTACGATGACCATGACGATGTCAACATGGTCGCAGCCGGCTACGCCGATAGACGCAACGACAACCGCAATAACGGATACCGCAGCGGCGGATACCGTGACTCCGGGAAAACCACGCAAGTGTGGCAACGCCACACTCGCGACGAGGCACCCGCGACCTCCATCGAGGAAAAACTCTCCGGGCCATGCACGGTACACTTCTACATCGACAAGCATGACGGCAAGAGAAAGTCCAGCCACCTCCTCAAGGACTGCCGCGAATTCCTCAAGCTACGCGAGGGATTGGTTCGGATGAACCGCAACACAATCGAAAGAGGCTATGGAGCCGCTCCAGGCGCCGTGGCACATGGCGCACCGCCACCACCACCGGGGCCACCCCCGAACGGAGCTACACCGGACCAGCACCATGGAGGAGAACCGTACCCACGGGCCATGGGTACCATGATGATCCAAAAGGGGCGCCCCTCCAACAGGGTGCAGAAAGCCATCACTCGCCAAGTCTCCTTGGCCACGCGCTCGCCACCATCCACCACTGAGTACCTCAGTGGCAGTGAGTCGTGCATTACCTTCGATAAATGCGACCACCCGCCTCAAGTACCTCGCCCAGGTCATTGCCCCCTCGTACTCGAGGCGCAAATCGGAGGCTTCGACATGAGTCGCGTCTTCATGGATGGCGGAAGCGGCATCAACCTCACATTCGTGAGTACCTTGCGAGCAATGAGGATCCCTCTAACCTGCTTGGAGGCATCGGACACAATGTTCCATGGCATCGTCCCAGGGAAAGGCGTATACCCCTGGGCAAAATCAACCTCGACGTCATATTTGGCACGCCAAAAAACTTCTGGCGCGAGCGCATCGACTTTGAGGTCGTCGACTGGCCCTCACAATACCACTGTATCCTTGGACGCGTCGCGTTCGCTAGGTTCATGGCAATACCCCACTACGCCTACCTGCAGATGAAAATGCCAGGTCCCAACGGCGTCATCATGATCAACAGGAGCTTTGAGCGATCTGACAGTTGCGACAGGGAATTCAACAGAATCTCCCAGTCCTTCGGCATGCAGGAGGAGCTCGCGCGATTGAAGGAAATGACAGACAACAGTCTGCCTCCCCTGAGTAGGCCAAGCTCACATGATCTCTCCTTCGACTCATCTGTGTGCACAAAGAAGGTGCAGGTCCATCCGACAGATCCCGCTAAAACGGCCCTCATCGCCAACAACTTGAGTCCCGCATAGGAACTCGCGCTCGTCGAATTCCTCCGTGAGCACTGGGAAATTTTTGCCTGGTGTCATGCGGACATGCCAGGAGTTCCCAGGGAATTCGCCGAGCACGCACTCAACGTCAACCCCGACGCAAGGCCGGTCAAGCAAACAATCAGGCGACTGTCTGAGCCACGAGCGCAGGCAGTCGGAATGGAGATCAACAGAATCCTCATGGCCAAATTCATACGCGAGATCAAGGAAAGCACTTGGCTCGCCAATACGGTGCTGGTGCCAAAAAAGGACACGGACATCCTACGGATGTGCGTGGACTTCACTTCTTTAAACAAGCACTACCCAAAAGATCACTTCCCGCTACCACGGATCGATCAAATCATTGACTCCACTGCTGGATGCGAGCGCCTCTGCTTCCTCGATGCCTACTAAGGCTATAACCAAATTCCAATGAAGGAGGAAGAACAGGAGAAGACCGCGTTTACAACGCCCTTCGGTGTGTTCTGCTACAACACAATGCCCATCGGGCTAAAAAACACGGGAGCCACCTACCAGCGGTGCACGCAGGCTTGCCTCAAGGAGCAATTGGGTCGCAACATCCAAGTCTATGTCGACGACATAGTAATCAAAACCAAAGAGGAAGCTTCTCTAATCAACGACTTGCGCGAAACATTCGCCAATCTCGATCGCTACCGGATTAAGCTCAATCCGGATAAATGCGCCTTCGGCGTACCATCTGGGCAGCTGCTCGGGTATCTCATCTCCGCGAGAGGGATTGAGGCAAACCCGAAAAAGATAAAGGCCATACTGGCCATGGAGAAGCCAAAGAACATAAGAGGCGTCCAGCAACTAGCCGGACGAATCGCGACCCTCAGTCGATTTATCAATCGAATGGGAGAAAAGGCACTGCCCTTCTATCAGCTCCTCCGCAAAGCTGACAAATTCAAGTGGACCAAGGAAGCGCAAGAAGCATTCGAAGATCTCAAGCACCTTCTATCCACCTCGCCAGTACTGGCGACTCCATGAGAAAGGGAACCACTACTGCTGTACATCTCCGCTACCAACCAAGTGGTTAGTATAGTGCTCGTCGTCGAGCGGGCAGAGGAAAACAAGGTCCATGGCGTACAACGCCCGGTATACTACCTCAGCGAGGTCCTCACGCCAACAAAGCAGCGGTACCCGCACTACCAGAAGCTGGCGTACGGCGTCTTCATGACAGCCCGGCGACTGCACCATTACTTCCAAGAACACCCAATCGTGGTAGTCAGCGACGCCCCACTGGGACATATCCTCAATAACCCTGACGCCACGGGACGAGTCGTGCTTTGGGGAATCGAACTGTCTCCATGAGACATCACATACGAAAAGCGTGACGCAATCAAGTCGCAAATTCTCCCTGACTTCCTCGTGCACTGGATGGAGAACCAGCTTCCGGACAAGCCAGATATGTCCTACCTCTGGACAATGCACTTCGATTGGTCCAAGCGGAAAGATGGAGCAGGAGCAGGTGTCATACTGACATCACCTCAAGGGGACAAGTTGAAATACATCTTGTGAATGCAGTTCATAGCCTCAAATAACGAAGCTGAATACGAGGCCCTGTTGCACGGGATGAGGATGGCAAAAGCCTGTGGTGCAAAGAGGCTCATTATATATGGCGACTCCAAGCTGGTCGTCAACCAAACCATGCACGAGTGCGATGCACTGAACGACAACATGATCGCGTATCGCGACCTCTATGATACACTCGAAGGGGACTTCGATGGTTGCGAGTTGCGACACGTAGGTCGCGAAAGAAACGAGGAGGCGGACGCACTCGCCAACATAGGCTCCACCTGCGCCCCCATACCACTTGGGGTATTTCTCGAGCGCATCTGTGAACGCTCCATCAAGCCAAAGGCCGCAGAGAAGAAAACAAGCGCAGTAACGGCTCGGGGGCTACGCCACCCAATGAGCCAATGGCACTCGATGACTTGGAGCCAGACACAGGAATCGAAGGACCAATGAGCGTCATGATGATCAAACAATCCTGGACACAGCCGTACATTACGTACCTCCTCAGCAAGCGCCTACCGGACGACCCGACAGACGCACGGCACATCGCGCGACGCTCCAAGGCATTCGCCGTTATCAACGGTGAACTGTATAAATGCAGCATCACAGGCGTGTTACAACTATGCATCTCCCTGGCCGATGGAAGAGCTGTCCTTCTCGACATCCATGAGGGGACCTGCGGGCACCACGCTGGCAGTCGCGCCCTCGTCGCCAAAGCTCTACGAGCTGGATTTTACTGGCCCACGGCCATGCGCGACACCAAGGACATAGTCCAAAAGTGCAACGCTTGCCAGCGATTCGCGGACAAGCCACACGCACCAGGCGCAGAACTTCGGCTTATTCCATTGGCCTGGCCCTTCGCACAATGGGGACTCGACATGGTGGGCAAGCTCCCACGGTCTTCGCAAGGAGGCTACGTCTACCTCTTGGTAGCAGTGAAAAGTTCACCAAGTGGATTGAGGCCATGCCAGTGACCAAGCAATCAGGGCACAGTGCGGTCAAGTTCTTCGAATCCATCGTCTACCACTTCGGCGTGCCGCACAGCATCATCACTGACAACGGGACGAACTTCACATCCAAAGAGTTCCAAGAATTCTGCGGAAACCTGGGGATCAACATCAGTTATGCCTCAGTCGGGCATCCATAGACCAACGGTCAGGTGGAAAAAGCAAACGGGCTCGTCTGCAGCGGCATCAAGAAGCGACTCCTTCGACCACTCGAGCCGGCCGCGGGTTGCTGGCCAGATGAGCTCCAATCCGTACTCTGGAGCCTACGGATAACTCCAAACAGTGCCACGGGCTACACGCCATTCTTTATGGTGCACGGAGCAGAAGCAGTACTACCAGCCGAAGTTCGGTACAAGGCGCCGCGCGTAGTCGCCTACAGCGAACAAGAGTCATCTCTTGCACTCGAAGACTCTGTCGACCTCCTCGACGAGGCAAGAGAAATCGCCGCAGAAAGATCCACGATCTACCAGCAGAACCTGCGCAACTACCACAGTAGAAGGCTTCGCCCCAGATCCTTCGTCGAAGGTGACCTGGTCTTGCGACTGAAGCGGCAGGGACATCTCAAGCTCGAGTCTCCCTGGGAAGGACCGTACGTGATTACAGAAGTAATCCCAGGTGGCGCCTATCGGCTTCAAGACTTAGAGATAGGAGTCGCATACTCCAACCCTTGGAACGTCGCACAACTGCGACGCTTCTATCCCTAGCTGTTTTTTACTATTACATCGCAAATAAGGCTACCCAGCCAAGGCTACTTAGCCACACATTGTACCTCGTACTATTCTCCAAATAAATAAAAGCTAAGTGCCCCAAAACTCTGTGTTTTCTTTTCACTTCTATCAATTTCATACTCGGGGGCTGCGCCACCCTACGTACATCTATTCTTCAAACCAATAAACGCGATATCTCGAGTAGCTGGCACATCAATCAAACCCCTTAATGAAAACCCAACCCAGCTACAACGCACCTGGCAGGTTGACAAAGGGATGGCTAGGCTAACGAAAAGGACTCGCATAGTGCAACGCACCTCACGCCAACAAAGTTGTTTATACACGTTCGACAATAAATTATCTCACAACATATATATGTATTTTACAACACAAATACACTTATATGTGCAGGATATAAATCTGGCTACTGCTGCAATAGAAGAACATTGGTTTGTTCCTCGAAGAAGTCAACAATGTCCTCTGCTGGGCGGTCCACCGCTTGATAGTGCGGCACCATATTCCAAGCAGATCCGGCTGGCGGCGCTGGCAGACCGGAAGCTACAGCGGCGACATCCATGTCAAGCCTGTGCAATCGCACCATCGAGAGGGCAGCCTTGGCACCAGCCACCAACTACTGCCTCACGCACTCGCGAACCGCAGACATATCTTGAAATTTGGCCAGGAGAGCCAACAGGCTTGATGGAGTGTCATCCAACGGGAACATCGCCCGATAGATATTCTTCAAACATGACTGCGACTTCTTCAGGAAGAGCAGCACTCGCGAAGCGCGATCCTGCAGGATCGCCAATACAGTCGCACGATCATGCTCCATCCAGAAGTATCCACTCTCTTGAAGTTGCTCCTGGGTGAGACCATGAAGGCGGATGGCAATCCTATCCTCTCCTCCTATGGATGGCGTGCGCTAACAACTACACGAAGCAGCACCAACAGCATGAGTACAACGTACCATTGCGACTAACTACAAAGGAAAAGATGAGGACGAGCAAACTAACACTTAAACTGGTCGCCCAGCTGCGTCACCTCGCCAAGCAGATATTGCTTGCGGGCGGCGGCTTTTTCCGCCTTTGACTTCCACACATCTGCGTTACCGCGGATCAGGGACAACTCACGCTCCAGCTGCTTCACGTGGTCATGAAGTCACGACAGCAAGGACAACTCCTCTACCCTAGAGCGCGGCGGTGCCACTGTCTCATCAAGAGATGGTGAGTCCTGGGTTCCCCCTGCGGGACCACTCGATGTGCCCTACCACAAGTCAAGACAGAAGCAAATAAGGCGACCAAATTAACACAAAGGCAAGGGGAACAGGTGCATTCAGGATAAGCATAAATATTCACAAGCACACTCGCCAGCAGGCATGTTCTTAGACCAAAAGGACAATTCATCATCTATTACAAAAACTAACTACGGAGCAGCTGGCTTCTTCGACTTCGACGCCTTCGGGGGCTTCATCAAGTCCGTGGCAGTATCAGACGCCACCGACTTTCCGCCTGCCCCTGAGGCCGAAGCTTTTGCCGCCTTCTTAGCGCGTTGGAGCTCCTCCGAATACTTGGCAACGGTATTAATCAAGGAATGGCCATATTTGGCATAGGCAGTCGCAAAGGGAGCGAAGATTACCTGCTGACCATCCGCGCCAATAGGCATCATCTTCGACACCGCAGAGGGATCTATCTCGACTCCGTGGGATTGCACCAGGCGAGTGACATCATCGCACCAGCCGCCCAGAGGGAGTTCTTGTCAGTAGCAGGCACACCCCCGGTGAGTGACTCCACCAGCTCGTCCATATTATCGACCTGCTCCGCCTTTGGCATCAACTCCTCCCGGAGGCGACTAAGGGCGACCTTGGCCTTGGACAATGTATCCTGGACGGCGGCGCTTCGGTCCTCGACCGCGGATACCGCGCCGGCTAGAGCGTCATCACGACGAAGGGCCTGCGGGTCAAAACTCAAGTCGCCAGCATCTACACCGAAAATACATGGATCAAATTTCTACTGCCACCGGCAAAACTCTAGAAGCAGAGAGGAGCATCAATAAAATATCTACCAGTAAAGGTACCTGAGAGGGCCTTGGCGACTGAGAACAGTTTCTCTTCGAACAACTTTTCCCTGGCCGCAAAGGAGGCGCGCAGATCCTCTTCGCGCTTCTGGGCATCATCACGAGCCACGATTGCCTCATCGCGCCCCTTCACAGCTGCGGCCAATGTCTTCTCCAATGTGGCGACGTTGCGCAGCAAAGCATTATGCTCAGCTACATGGTAGTCAATAATTGGCTATCAGTCGAATATACCAAAACAGAGAGAAGATGAAAAGAATAAGCGTGGAAGCACTCACTTTTGACCACACGGTGACGCGTCTCCAGCATCGCATGCTGGCGACCCATCGCCATAACCTCCTCCGCCACTTGCGCGGCTTCCTTTACAAGGAGGTGTCACACAAAACAGGGAGTAAGAAGAGGGCAACAGAAGGGGCGTTGACTGCCACATTAAAAAAGAAGGAAAGATATACTTACATGGTCCTCTAGCGACTCCGAAGAAGTTTGCTGAACCGTCATCCGAGCAACTATTCGATGCTCCCCTACGTGAGGAGAGCTCGAAGAATTGTGCCTGGAGTGGGCCACCGCCGGAGGAGAAGGAGCGCGCTCGACCTCTACCTTGGCCCTTGAGGTCACGACTCCCGATTCCTTCAAAAACTCGACGTTGCCAGAAGATGACGACGCCTCTTGACTGCAAGACAAAATCCGCATTGAGAAAAGGCAAACTCCAGGGCAAAGCCAGCAAGAAGAAAACAAAGAAGAATGAATGAACTCACAAACTTACCAGTCAAATTTGTCAAGATCAAATGTGGCCTCCACCGACTCCGACGAAGACTCCTTGGGCAATCGCATCTTCTTGCGAGAAGACGGCGCCACAGCCCTCATAGGAACGGCTGGAATTGGCGACTCCGCGCCAACAGCCGTGCCTTCTGGAGCCGAAGGAGTCGACGCGTCAGAATCCTTGTTGCGCGAGCGCTTGCGAGTATCCGGGCTCTCGGACTCGGGGGCTTCCTCTTCCACATCAGAAGGGACGGTTGACTCAGACTCGTCCTCTTCCAAAGCTTCGCGAGGAATAATACCCTCAGGGAGAGGAGGCATACAAGGCGACACCGCCCAATCCTGCATACAAACAGCAAAGATGAGCAAAAGCAGCAAGTAAGCAATAGAAAAGCAATCGCGAAAATAAGCTGCTGCGTAGCACATCTATACCTCAGGAGGAACGGCTGGCTCATTCGGAAGCACATCCTTGAATGTGTACTTCGTGACCAGTCGCACCCTCTTATCTACCTCACTCGTGGACATGCCATCGGCAGACACGCGAGTGGCATCATCAGCGCCACACCATTGAAACATGGGATGGACTCTGGCCTGGAGAGGCTGGACGCGACGACGCAGCCAAGTCCTGACAAGGGCGCAGCCTCCCTCTTCCGCGCCTATGCGGCTCTCGAGGTCGCAGACGCGTTGATATAGCACGTCTGTCTCCACGAGTTCGGAAGGCATGATCACGTTCTTCCAAGAACGCATCTTCTTGCAGGGAGTCGCGGGATCGAAAGGCGCGAGTCCAAAATGTTTGTCCTTGGCCTTCTGGTCGCGAACATAGAACCATTTGTCCCTCCATCCCTAGATGGACTTGGCGAGCTTGATGTCGAAGTAGGTGGCGGACGGGTCGACATGGATTCCACAACCACCTACGTCGTAAACTAGAGAGCCAGATGCGGACTGACGCTTTAGCTTAAATAAGCATTTGAAAAGGCCAAAGTGCGGCTCGATTCCGAGCCAACACTCGCAAAGAGTGATGAAACAGGAGATGTGAAGAATTGAGTTTGGGGATAGCTGATGGAGCTGGAGCCCGTAGAAACAAAGGAGACCCTTGAGAAAGGGGTGGAGAGGCAAAGAAAGACTGCGAATGATGAATGCAAAAAACATCACTCGAAAACCGGCGGCAGGCACAGGAATGGTCTCACCGCTGGCGACGCGCGCATCGGCGACTGCTGTGGAAATAACTCCGTCTTGGCGAAGAAGACAGAGATCCGAGGCCTTGATGATAGAGGGGTGCCACGCGCCATTGGTCACGCGGGTTCCCGCGACCTTCTTTTTCCCGCTGCCGGCGGCACTGGTGCCCGCAGCAGCGAGGCCACCCTTCTTCTTTGTAGCGGCAACGGTGGCCGCGTATTCAGCGGCAGCGCCTCCTTTCTTCTTTCCCATTGCGCGACGGCGATGAGAGCACAGGAAATAACTTGGAAACGAGCGGAGGTGGTCCAGAGCTGAGGAGGAGATGAGCGCAGGAAAAAGTAGATGAGCAGCAGCAATGGCGATGGCAGCGAAGAAGAAACGAGCGCAGATGGAAAATTACCGCCGTAGCACCGCTACTTAACCCCTAGGAGATGCAATCCAACAGCTCACAAAAACCCTACTAGACGCGTGGCATGCATCGCGCCCGACGCGTGGAGAAGAGGAAGCGCGAACCGTCCCTCCACTGCTCCCATTACACGCGGAAATCGAGGAGGCATAGTTAATAATAAGATTACGCATGCCCAGTCAAATCAAAGTCAGAAAGTGGGACCCACCGCTCATCACGTCCCGTCAAAACCACTCACGCGGGCAACTGAGGTCATGCAAGCGTCAGCACTGGTGTCATCAATAGCTACGCACCGGAAAACTTCGACTACTTTAGTCCTTGCTGGAGTCTTCGACTCCACCAAGCACTCGGGGGCTACTCCCAAAGGGAGCGTTGGTCGCGCACCCTATGATTTTCTTTTCTTATTGCAGGGATATAGGCAATCACAATCAAACCCAACCACTCGAAACTCGATTCGACTATGGACGTGGGTTACTCCCATAGGGAGCATCAGAAACAATTTCGACTGAAACAAGCAAGCAAAAGACGACAGCAGTCGCAAAACGTGTTTTAGTCACTGCCCAAGTTCTCGACTGAAACAAACAAACAAAGACGACAGCAGTCGCAAAATTTCTTTAGTCCCTGCCTGAGTCTTCGACTCAACCAGGCACTCGGGGGCTACTCCCATAGGGAGCGCTGGTCGCGCACCCTATGATTATTTGCACGAAAGCTGTGTGTTGATTACATCCGCACTCGCAGATCATGGCGACACCACCTCATAATTTTCCCTACAAAGAGACTACGTCTCCTGGGTCGCCCGAATCATCTCCGCGATGATAAAATTCGGATGCCGCGCTTACAGCGTGAAGGTAAGACCTGAAATAAAGGCCTGGCAACGCATTTAACTGTGCACTACCAGAAATATATCCGTGCCTGCAGGCATGATGAACATGCCTTGACGGACACGTCAAGTGCTCACACCCATATAACTGGAATTCGACTCCTGTAAGACCTCCGCGGCCTGAGTCGAATTACGCCAGCACTTTTCCGGATTCGAGTCCGGGGACTCGAGTTCGAGTAGATTGCGTTGTTTCACCCTAAGGTGGTTAAATGATACCGATACTTCGGTTATATCAGGCACGTATATCAACAATCCCTATGACATAAATGAAAGGACTTCAAAAAGTACCCAGTCGAATATGCGATTCCACTGGATACTCGGGGACTACTGACATGGGTATACCCTACAGGTACTCGAGCTTGGTATATACGGTCTAAATACATACAGGCCCACGGTGTCGCCAAGGCCCGGACGAAAGGACTCTAGTAACCTGCGGACTCTTGATTGCTTGAAAGACAAGAAGAAACTAAAGATAGAAAGTTTGAAGGGGAAAACCCTAAATTGTAACCGACTCGACCTGCTACCCGAGACCTAGCCTATCTATATAAAGGCTAGGAGGGGGCGGCGAGGAGGACACATGCAACCCTAGTTTCCACAACCCTCGCCAGATTGCATCTGCGCACCATTCTAACTTTCGACTCCTTCGATAATTCCACGAGCAGACAAGCAGGAGTAGGGACCTCTACGAGGCCTGAACCTGGGTAAATCCTTTGTCCCATGTGTGCTTGTTTGCTAGCCGATAGATGTCTCCAGCGCTCCCTCCTTCTCCAAAACCCAAGTCCATAACAATGGGCATTGATGAGTTAAACCCTCGTCACCTAGGAATCAACATAAGCTACGCCTCGATGGCTCACCCGTAGACCAACGTTCAAGTTGAAAAGGCTAACGGCCTCATGTGCGGTGGAATCAAGAAGTGACTCCTTTGGCCACTCAAACAAGCCGCTAGATGCTGGCCAGAAGAACTACAATCCATACTCTGGAGCGTGCGCACAACTCCAAACAGCGCCACGGGTTATACTCCGTTCTTCATGGTGCACGGTGCTGAAGCGATGCTACCTGCAGAAGTGTGCTTCAAATCGCCACGGGTGGTTGCGTACAGCGAGAAGGATTCAACCCTCGCACTCGAAGACTCCGTCGACCTCCTTGATGACGCACGCGAGATAGCAGCGGAGAGATCAACGATCTGCCAGCAAAGCCTCCGCAACTACTACAGCAGACGGCTACGCCCCAGATCCTTCGTCGTAGGAGACCTGGTCCTGCGACTGAAGCAACAAGGGCATCTCAAGCTCGAGTCCCCGTGGGAAGGACCTTATGTGATTACAGAAGTAATCCCAGGTGGCGCCTATCACCTTAAAGATTTCGAGACCAGAGTCGCATACTCCAACCCCTGGAACGTCGCGCAGCTGCGTCGTTTCTACCCCTAGTCATTTTTACATCACAAATAAGGCTATTCATCCAAGCTACTTAGCCACACATTGTACCTCATACTATTCTGTGAATAAATAAAGCTAAGTGCCCCAAAACTCTGTGTTTTTCCTTATATTCTCGCAATTTCATCACTTGGGCGCTGCGCCACCCTTCACATCTTTGTTCTACGAACAAATCGCAGTATCCTGAGTAGCTGACACAATACTAATCGAACCCTTGATAAACACCAACCCAGCTACAACGCACCTGATAGGTTGGCAAGGTGCTGAGATAAACACAAGTCAGGCTAACAAAAAGGAACTACAAAGTACAACACACTCGAACAATATATTAGCTAGCAAGCTCTTCACAAATCAATGGGTATTTACATACACCCAATACAATCATAGGAACTTTACAACCCTTATGTGCAGGATACAAATCACTCTACTGCTGCAAGAGAAGAACGTTCGTCTGCTCCCCGAAGAAATCGACGATGTCCTCTGCTAGCCGATCAACCGCCTGATAATGCGGAACCATGTTCCAAGTCATTCCTTCTGGCGGAGGCGGCGGCCCAGCGGCAACAGATGCAACATCTACGTCTGGCATATGCAGTCGCAGCAGCGACAACGCAGCTTTAGCACTAGCTACCAACTGCTGTCGTACGCACTCGCGGACGGCCCTCATATCCTGGAACTTTGTCAGAAGAGCCATCAAGCTTGAAGGCACCACGTTGAGAGGAAATATTGCTTCGTAAATGTTCTTAAGGCACGACTGCGCCTTCTTCAGGCATTGGAGCACTCGAGAAGAACGATCATGCAGGGTCGCCAAGGCAACTGCACGGTCATGGTCCACCCAAAAGTACCCACTCACCTATAGCTGCTCCTGGGTCAGGTTGTTCATTCGAACGGCCACCCGGTCCTTCTCATCCCGCGGATGACGAGTGCTAACAACTACACCAAGCAAGCAGCAAAGTGTAAGGATAAGGCATATCCACGATGGACTAAAAGAAAAGATGAGAAGGCAGAAAACTAACATTTAAATTTCTCATTCAACTGCGCCACTTCTTCAAAGAGATACTTCTCGCGGGCAGTTGCCTTCTCTGCCTTCGATTTCCACACATCCGCGTTACCGCGGATGATGGTCAACTCACGTGCCAATTGCTTAATGCGGTCATGCAGTCACGAAAGCAACGATAGTTCCTCCACCTTTGAACGCGGTTGTGCCGTGGTTTCATCGATGGGAGGAGAGTCGCGGGGATCACTCGAAGGACCACTCGATGTACCCTATCACAATCAAGCAAGAAGCAAATAAGGGACCAAGAACACAATGATAAAAGCATGAATGCATCCAAGCACAACAACGTTTCAACAGGGAGACTCCCACAAAAGCATAGTTTCAACAGAAGGCAACTACGACTATTATAGATTAGCAACTATGGAGCAATCTGCTTCTTCGACTTGCACTTTGACTTTGGGGCCTCATCGAATCCGTGGCAGCCTCTGATGCCACAGATTTTCCGGTCATAGCCCCTAACACCGCAGTCTTCGCCGCCTTCTTCGCTCGTTGTAGCTCCTCGAAATATTTTGCGATATCAACATGCAAAAGACAAGGCATATCAACATGCAAGCTGAAAAATTCTCATGAAGGCAAAGATAAAGTCAAAAGCTCACCTTCGACTGCGCGATGGCGATTGTCCAACAGGGCATGCTGTCGACCCATAGCAAGGACCTGCTTCGCGATGCGCAGCTTCCTTCACAATGCTATAGCAAACAAAACAAAGACTTAGTGGCAACCTAAATAGCAAATTCGACTGTCAAGCAGCAAAAACAACACTCACATGTTCCTCTAGGGACTCCGAGGATGTCTATCGAGCAGGCGTCTAGGCAACCATCCGGTGTTCCCCAGCATGTGGGAAACTCGAAGAATTGGCGTCGGAGTGGGCCGCCACTGGAGGAGAAGGAGACCATTCAGCCACCTCCTTGGCCTTAGAGTCTATGACTCCGGACTCTTTCACAAATTCGATGTCATCAGAAGACATCAACGTCGCTTCACAACAAAACACATCAAGCACCACTTCAGAAAGACAACTTCAAAGAACAAACAATACAAACTCACAGAAATTAAGACTTACTAGTCAAACTTGTCAAAACCAAAGGTGTCATCCGACGACTCCTTCGGCAGCCGCAGCTTTTTTTGGGCAGGGGAGCCATCATGCGCACAGGCACGGCAGGAATCGGCTCCTCCGCAGCAGCAGGAGAACCCTCAGGCATCGTCGGAGAAGAAGTGTCAGAACCCTTGCTACGAGATCGCTTGCGAGTGCCGTGTCCGTTGGACTCGGGGGCTTCCTCCTCTTCTTCAACTGGGACGGTCGAATCTGACTCATCCTCTTCCACTGCTTCACGCGGGATAACCCCTTCAGGCAGAGGAGGAAGGTTGGAGGCCACGCTCCAGTCCTGCAAATACAAGATACATCATTATATATCAAGTACTTGGTGGCAATCGACAAAGTAAACTATTTCGCAGAAAACTCTGCCTTAGGCAGAGGATTGGTGGCATCGAAAGGGGGCATGACTAATTCGCCTGGGAGATCCTCCTTGGCGGTGTACTTGGTCACTAGTCGCAACCTCCTATCTACCTCACCCAAAGAAATGCCCTCCGCAGAAATGCGAGTGGCATCGTCAGCACCAGCCCGGCGGTACATCGGGTGGACTCTAGCTTGAAGAGGCTGGATGCGGCGGCGCAACCATGTGCGAATGAGAGCGGCACCGCCCTCTTCTTTGCCTATGCGGCTTTCAAGGTCACAAACACGCTGATACAACACCATAGATTCCTCAGACTCGCCAGGTATCATGACGTTCTTCTAGGAATGCCTATTCTTGCAAGCCGCCACGGGATCAAAGGGGACTAGTCCGAAGTGATCTCCATCGGCCTTCTAGTCGCGGATGTAGAACCACCTGTTTGTCCACCCTCGGACAGACGTGGTGAGCTTGATATCAAAGTAGGTCGCGAAAGAGTCGACATGGATCCCACAGCCTCCTACATCATAGACTACCGAACCCGACCCCGAATGACGCTTAAGCTTAAAAAGCTTCTTGAAGAGATCAAAGTGTGGCTCGACTCCGAGCCAGCACTCGCACAAAGTAATAAAACAAGCAATGTGGAGAATGGAATTTGGGGACAACTGATGCAGCTGGAGCCCATAGAAACAAAGAAGGCCCCTGACAAAAGGATGCAGGGGAAGAGAAAGACTGCGAACGACGAACGCAAGGAACATCACTCAGAAACCTGGAGGAGGATGCGGGATTACCACATCACCAGGCACCCGCGAATCATCTTCCATGGGTGGAAGAGCTCCATCTTGACGATGAAGGTGCAGCTCAGAAGGCTTGATGATGGACGCACGCCAGGCGCCATTAGTGACGCGTGTGCCCGCACCCTTCTTCTTCCTAGCGGCGGCGATGCTGGTGCCCGTGGCAGTAGCACCGCCCTTCTTCTTGGCGGCAGCAATGGTGGCCGTCGATCCAATGGCGGCGCCTCCCTTCTTCTTACCCATTTTACGATGGCGATGCGAGCAGAGAAAGTAACTAGGGAACACACGGAGTTGGTCTAGTGCCACGAAGAGGAAGCGCGCAAGGAAGCAGAGAGAACAGCAATGGCGAAGGAGGCACAAGCAAGAAGAGAGATGGGGAAAATTACCGCAGCTGCGCTGCTACTTAAGGTGTCATCGAACGGCCAATGGAAACCCTATTGAACGCGTGGCGTACATCGCCATCGACATGTGGCGAAGCTGAACCATGAACCGTCCCCTACTACTCCCATTACACGCGGAAATCAAGGAGACGCGGTTAAAACAGAATATTATGCACGCCTAGTCAAATCAAAGTCAGGAAGTGGGACCCACCGCCCGTCATGTCCCATCAAAACTGCTCACGCGGGCAACTGAAGTCATCATGTCGTCATCACTGACGTCTTCAATTCAGCCAGAAAAGATTTCGACTACTTTAGTCCTTGCTCGAGTCTTCGACTCGACCAAGCACTCAGGGGCTACTCCCATAGGGAGCGCTGGTCGCGCACCCTATGATTATGTTTTATGCAGGTGTATGAGCATTCAAGATAACCCATCACTCGAATCAACGATTCGATTGTGAATTACGGGTTACTCCCATAGGGAGCGTCGGAAGCATATTCAACTAAAACAAGCAATAAAAGACGACATCAGTCGTGCAAAGATTTTTAGTCCCCACTCGAGTCTATGAGTCGAGTAGGCACTCGGGGGCTACTCCCATAGGGAGCGCTGGCCACGCACCCTATGATTATTTTTCCTCGTACATCGTGATGTGTGTCGATAACATCCACACTCGAATGCTATGGCGACTCCACCTCATAATTTCCCGGCAAAGAGACTGCGTCTCCTGGGCCACCCTAATCATCTCCGCAATGACAAAAATTCAGATGACGTGCTTACAGCATGATGATAAGACCTGAATAAGGCCTGGCAAAGCATCTGATGCGCACTACCAGAAATATATCCATGCCTACAGGTACGATGAACATGGCTTGACGGACGTGTCGAGTGCTCACACTTATACACTAGAATTCGACTCCTGTAAGACCTTCACGGCCTGAGTCAAATTACGCCAGCACTTTTCCGAATTTGAGTCCGGGGACTCAAGTTTGAGTAGATTGTGTTGTTTTTCCCTAAGGCAGTTAACTGATATCGATACATTAGGTAAATCAGGCACGTACATCAACAATCCCTATGACACAGACAGAACACTCGAAAATATATTCGGTCATGCACTCGAAAGATTTCATAAAGTCTCTAGTCGAATCTGTGATTCCACTGGACACTCGGGGGCTACTGACATGGGTATACCATACAGGTACTCGAGCTTGGTATATACGGTCCAGGTACGGCAGAATCCCATGGTGTTTCTAGGGCCCAATACAAGATTCGGGTGATCCATGGACTCTTCGATTGCTTGTAACGCAAGATGAAGCTTAAGATAGAAAGTTCAAGGGGCAAACCCTAATATGTAACTGACTCGACCTGCTACCCGAGACCCAGCCTATCTATATGAAGGCTGGGAGGGGGCAGCGAGGAGGACAATCACAACCCTAGTTTCACCATCATCGCCAGATTGCATCTGCGCACCCCTGTAATCTTCGATTCCTTCGTTAATTCCAAGAGCAGACAAGCAGGAGTAGGGACCTCTACGAGGCCTGAACCTGAGTAAACATTGCGTCCTTGTGTGCTTGTTTGCTAGCCGACTGATGCCTCCAGCGCTCCCTCCTTCTCCAAAACCCAAGTCCATAACAATGGGCATTGACGAGTTAAACCCTCGTCACCATTAGTCTCGGTTTGAGATACAAATCGGGACTAATGGTTCTGCCAGGACCACGCGGGCGTGGCCAGACCGATTAGAACGGTTTGCATCTCAAACCGGGACTAATGGTCCCTTACAGGCTGGGACAAAGGACTTCGGCGACCTCGGGCCATCTGGTTTGGACCATTAGTCTCGGCCCCATCCATAGACGGGACTAGTGGCCCGAACCAAAGGCCCATTTTCTACTAGTGCTTAGTAAAATCCTGGATCTGTATGTGGAAACTACCGCCACGGGACAACCGGGGCCTAGAGTGTGGCAAAGTTGGCCCAACCTTTGCTTTCAATGTAGGTATGTCCTAAAAAAACTAAAACAAATAGAAAGGTACATTGGTGGAACCTCGTACGGAGATATCTATAGGGGCAGACGATCCGGGGCCCCCGGTCTAGGGTTCCGCTGGAGGAAGACCACCGGAGCGTCGGAATCGCATGAAAACTTGCATGTGCCCCTAGAATATGTGTGTGATAGTGGTGCAAGGTTGGTAGGTGCCATGTGTAGGCCCTAGGTGTGGCCCCCTTCCCGAACATGTGTTAACACTTAGTAAAATCCTGGATCTGTACGTGGAAACTCCCGCCGCGGGACAACCGGGGCCTAGAGTGTGGCAAAGTTGGCCCAACCTTTGATTTACATGTAGGTATGTCCTAAACAAACCAAAGCAAATAGAAAGGTACATTGGTGGAACCTCGTACGAAGATAGCTTTAGGGGTAGACGATCCGGGGTCCATGGTTTAGGGTTCCGCCGGAGGAAGACCACCGGAGCATCGAAATCGCATGAAAACTTGCATGTGCCCCTAGAATATGTGTGTGATCGTGGTGCAAGGTTAATAGGTGCCATGTGTAGGCCCTAGGTGTGGGCCCCTTCCCGGACATGCGTTAACACTTAGTAAAATCCTGGATCTGTACGTGGAAACTCCTGCCGCGGGACAACCGGGGCCTAGAGTGTGGCAAAGTTGGACCGAACTTTGCTTTCCATGTAGGTATGTCCTAAGCAAACCAAAACAAATAGAAAGGTACATTGGTGGAACCTCGTACGGACATAGCTATAGGGGTAGACGATCTGGGGCCTCGGTCTAGGGTTCCGCCGGAGGAAGACCACCGGAGCGTCGGAATCATATGAAAACTTGCATGTGCCCCTAGCATATGTGTGTGATAGTGGTGCAAGGTTGGTAGGTGTCATGTGTAGGCCCCAGGTGTGGGCCCCTTCCCGGACATGCGTTAACACTTAGTAAAATCCTAGATTTGTACGTGGAAACTCCCGCTGTGGGACAACCGGGGCCTAGAGTGTGGAAAAGTTGGCCCAACCTTTGATTGCCATGTAGGTATGTCCTAAACAAACCAAAACAAATAGAAACGTACATTGGTGGAACCTCGTACGGAGATAGCTATAGGGGTAGACGATCCGGGGCCCCCGGTCTAGGGTTCCGCCAGAAAATGACCGCCTGACATTTGGGATGCCACAAGAACACGTGTGTGGACCTAGCATGCATGCACAAGGGTGGTGGATTTCTCCTAGATGGAAAACCTAACTCCCGGGTGTGACCGTGTATGGCGCATGCGATAGCACTTAGAGAGGTGTGCTGGACCTGGAGGAGGAAACTCCCGCTACAGTTCAAACAGAGGCAAACTGGTGGAACCTTGGGCCTAGCCTTGGTTTTCCATGTAGGTATGACCTTAGCAAACCTAAACCGCCAGAAAAGTCCACTTGCAAGCCCTCGTACGAAGAATGCTACGGTGGTAGACCCGCGGGGCTCTCAGATTAGGGTTTCGTCGTTAAAGGACCATCCAACGTCTAGGATTCCATGAGAACACGCGTGTGGCCCTAGCACGAATGCACAAGGGTGGTGGATTGTGGGGGCACCGGACCTGTTAATAATGAAAAACCCTTTAGCAATGTCATTTGATGTGGCGCTAGCATATATTGTAGTATAATAGTAAAATGTTTGGATATAAACATGTATGTTATACCAAAGAAATGAAAAAGAGGAGTAAAAAATGTAATGAAATGTTTTTGAACCACAGAAATTATGTAATATATTAAAAATATAACATAGGGATTATTAAAATGGAAAAAAAATTCGGCCCATCAAGCAGTAAATGAACTGCCTCGTGGATAAGATTTCGGCCCACGCCCCTGCCTATCCTCTCCTCCACTCGACTGCCTCCCCGTCGCCGCCACTGCTCGCCTCCCTCCCCTCCACCACCGCCACTCCTTGCTCGGCTCGCCCTCCCCGAGTCGTCCCTCCACCATCGCCGCCACTCCCTCCCTTCCCGGCCCTCCCTCTCGAGCTGTCCCTCCCTGAGCTTCCCCTCCCTGAGCCCGCCCCTCCCTGAGCCCACCCCTCCCCAGCCCTCCGCCGCCACCGCCCCTCCCCGAGCCCGCCCCTCCCCTCCGCCGCCCCTCCCCGAGCCCGCCCCTCCCCGAGCCCATCCCTCCCCGGCCCTCCCCTCCGCCACCCCTCCCTGAGCCGGGACTTGTGAACTTGCTAATAGTGGAACCTTGCATTATCGTGTAGGGATACGCGTCGAGTTTGAGAGTGGGGACGTTGACGGAGGGCGGTTTGCAGGAGCGTTGGTGATCTTCTTCACCGTTGGTCACGCTTCTAGGGTAAGAAATATGTTCGCCTTTCTTGCAAGTACCTATGGTTTTATTTAAGTGTCTAGATCACCGAGTATGTCGTGGTACCTAGGCGTCTTTTCCCGTCCGTAAGCGTTACGCAGATAAATATGCACATAGGGTTAGATTTTCATATTATAAACCGTAACGCTTGCGGCATTTACGGGACAGTCGGTGGATGCATAGTTGGGTATGTTTTCCATGTTCTGCTCTAGTCCGAGTCAGGATTTCGGCAGTGCCTCCACGTTGTTCTATGGATGCGCATCCTCTCGGCTTTTTGCCGAGACATGTATCGGGAGAGTAGCGGGGAGGTGCTACCGAAATTCTATCTTGGAGCGAGGTAGAGCATGGAGAACGTACCCAATCTACGGATCCGGTGGCTACTAGGAACCTCTATGCCTATTAGAGATGTAGGTCATGCGTGTTGTCTCGTAGAGAAAAAATATGATGCATTTAGTTTCATGCTATTATTTGATATGAAATGCCATGTTTATTGTTTGGCTCCCAATAAAGCAGAGGATGGCTGATAATGGGTGGATGTACAGTGGTCGTACTAATGTTGTTGACAAAACGTAGGACTGGCTATGGAAGATCGATATCTTAGTGAAGGAGTTAGCGTGTGGTTCTAGGGCAGGACTTCTTCCAACTTACCCTTGTGCTCATTGTAATAAGCGTCCTCATCAGTCCAAGGATGGTATGAAAAGACACCTTTTGAAATCTGGGTATATGCTGGACTTCGTCACGACAATCGATTTTACTCAGTACGACCATGACAAAGGTGAGGTGATGTCGTAGCGGATCAATGGCAATGATGGCGATGGGATTAGGAACTTGCTAGATGATCTTCGTGATGCCGACATGGTAGATTTGCCAGCTTTAGATGAACCAGAGGAACCACCAGAACTGGAAGAACCGCGTGAACCGGAGGAACCAGAGCCAAGTGCGAAGGCCTTCTATGATATGATGGGCTCGGCTAAGAGGCCTCTGTACGAGGGTTCAAAGATTTCTCATCTCGATGACATCTCGCAATTACTAACTAAAAATCTCTAGTACGGAAATACCCGTCCATGCTTTAAAGATCATCTGCAGACATTTGGTAACATGTTGCCCGAAGGGCATTGTCTACCTAAAACCATGTAAGAAGTGAAGAAAATAGTGCGAGCACTCAACATGGAATACGAAAAGATAGATTGTTGTCCAAAAGGCTGCCTCTTGTTTTGGAAACAGTTTGCGGGTGAGAAGTATTGTAGAAAGTGTGGGGCCTCTAGGTATCATGAGGTAAAGGGATCCGATGGTCAGATGACATAGTCAAAAGTTGCTATTAATATTATTCGTTATCTTCCGTTCATAAAAATAATCCAGTGGCTTTACATGACCAAGGAGTCTGCCACATAAATGACATGGCACAAGACGGGAAAGAGATACGAGGACGAGCACAGACGCGTAAAGATGGGACATCCATCTGATGGTAAGGCATGGAAGAACTTTGATAGAGACCACCCCGATGAGGCAGCAGAGGCTCAGAACATCAGAATTGCGATAGCAACCGATGGATTCAATCCATATGGTATGTCGACTGCCTCCTACAGTTGCTGGCATGTATTTGTTATTCCGCTCAATCTCCCTCCCGGAACCCTAATGCAAAGGAAGATCATATTCCTGTCGCTGATCATTCCAGGGCCTAAATACCTAGGGAAGAATTTGAGTGTCTACATGCAGCCACTTGTGGAAGATCTGAACCACTCTTGGCACCACGGGACATTGACATATGACCATGCATCGAAGACTAACTTCTACATGAAAGTTTGGTTCCACTATTCCATGCATGACATGCCCGGGTACGCCCTATTCTGCGGATGGTGTACAGCTGGTAAGTGGCCATGCCCAGTGTGCATGCACCTACTTGAGTTCCTTTGGCTAAAGGCGGGTAAAAAGTATTCCGCATTTGACACGCATCGACCGTACCTCATAAGAGAGCATCGACTCAGAGAAGACAAAAACAACTTCATCAAGGGAAAAGTTGTGCTTGAAAAAAAAGATACCAATGTTCGATGGTGTAGTTGTTGATGCCGAGCTACGTGCTCTCGTGCGTACTGAGTTCGGTGTCCCACAATTTGCAGGATATGGTGTAATACACAACTAGACTCACGAGGCAGGCATAACAAAGCTTGTGTATTACAAGGACCTCGAACTTCCCCATAACATCGATGTGATGCACACCAAAAAGAATGTCACAAAGTCCCTCTTTTACACAGTCCTGAACATCCCTGAGAAGTCAAAGGACAATGTCAAGGCGAGAGTCAATGTTGAGGAGCTATGTGATAGGAAGAGACTACACATGCAACCTCCTGAACACAATCGGAAAATTGGTTCAAGCCGCATGCCAACTACTATCTTGATGGCCTCCAAAGGAAGGAGTCATTAAAGTGGATCAAATTCGTCGTGATGTTTCACTGATGGTTATTGTTCGAATATGAGCAAGGGAGTCAATCTTTCAACTAGAAAACTCAACGGGCTCAAGAGTCACGACTATCATATATGGATTGAGCGGCTGATGCTGGTGATGGTTCGAGGGTACCTCCCTAAGCATGTTAGGAGAGTGCTTGCGGAGTTGAGCCATTTCTTCCACACGCTCTATGCTAAGCAGATATGTCCCCTGATTATTGAGAAGCTGCATGATGTAGTGCTGGAGTTTCTATGCAAATTAGAGAAGATCTTTCCGCCTGGCTTCTTTACTCTGATGTTACATCTCATTGTGCATCTCGCGAACGAGGCACTCTTGGGTGGGTTGGTGCAGTTTCGTTGGCAGTTTTGTATTGAGAGAGAGTTTAAGTATATTAGATACAAATGTGGAAACAAAAGTGCTATTGAAGAAAGCATAGCTGAGGAAACTATCCTCCAACAGATAACAAATGCCACGACAACATACTATGACGATGATGTTCCCACTATGCATAACCCGGTGTGTCGGTACAATGTCAACAAGCCCAATCATGAACCCAAGCTCCTCCTCTTCCAGAGTCCCAGTGCCAAGGCCGGTGGTGTAACCATTTATACCTTAAAAAAGGAAGAGAAGCCATTTATACCTTAAAAAGGAAGAGAAGGATCGCATAATGCTCTATGTGCTTATGAACATGAAGGAAGTGGTCCGCTGTGATAAGGAATATGAGGATGAAGAAAATAAAGTGCCTAGTTTCCTTAGGTAATATGGTGACCAAATTACTTTGCAAATAATAACTCGGTTTCGGTCTAATATGAATTTTCTCATTTTAGCCAATTCACGGATGAAATGTTGTCGAGAACGACGGATCCCTCTGATGCGGAGTTGGACACTCTTCTGACAGAGGGTTCCCTCGGAAAGAAAAATTTCACGTCTTGGTTCTATGAGAAGGTAATTTTTAAGTTGTCCCTCTTACCCAACAATCCGCAACTTGTCCCTCTTACTACATGTAACTAATGCACAATTTGTACTGAACTTGTAGGGAGCTGATCCCAACGTTGAGATCTCACTAGAACCATCAGCCTAATGCGATGAGTTGAGATGTGTCTCTCAGGGTTGTAATCGTAGAGTCGAGATGTATGAGAAGTATGATGTAAATGGGTATCGCTTCCATACAGAGTCTCACTAGAACCATCAGCCTAATGCGAAGACTATAAATACCGGGGTCTTCACAAGAGGTGCTGATGACTTTGATTACTACGGAAGGTTACTAAATGTATATGAGCTGACGTTCAATAATACACCCCTAGAACTCAAGCTCGTTGTGTTCAAGTGCCACTGGTTCGACCCACACGATGGACAGAGAAGTACCCCTTCCTAAATAGGAATTACTTTTTATACTCATACCGAACCTAGCCTGAGTCACAGACAGGTGGGCCTGTGGCCACACCATCTGCCACGCGAGACAAAGACCTTTTATACCCAACCTTTTCTACCCCAGCCACTGACTGGTGGGACACATTCCACATCATATTCAAAAATAATAAAAAAACTAATAAAATGGCTTATGACATCAGCATGGTGTCATGCTGACATCACTTGTGGGTGTTCTTCCCAGGTTGCGGATCGATCTCTCGATCGAGAGCACGCGAGCCAACGGGAGTGGTTGTGCTGGACAGAGGAAATCAGGGGAGTCAAATGGTGGTAGCGCCACCCTCGAATGGTCACCGGAGTTTCGCCGGCGACGACAAATGGCGGCGGTGCTCGCAGATGGTCGTGGAGAGGACGATGGAGAGCGAGAGGAAAAAAACGAAGAGGTGCATGAGCACCGCAGGATCACCATGATGCTGTTGGTGATGTCGATTTGGCCGGAGGAGGTCAGAGGCGACGATGATGTTGCGGCGGAGCTTAGTCGGTCTTCGGGAAGAAGCAATCGATTGGAAAGATTAAGAGCTCCCCAACTTGCTCTAACTAGGGCAACAGAACAAGGACTCCACGGCGGTCACTCCAGTGTGCTCAAATCGGTGAGAGGTGGCCGGAGACGACGAGGATGATGATCCCCGATGAGCTAGGGTTTCGGTTCCTCGGTGTGCGAGTGTCACAGAGCGAGAGAGAGAGAGAGGAAGGAATGGGATGAGGACGAGTAGGGCATCTGGTGGCATCCTTATCCTCTCCTGGGGGTGGCGGCATGAATCTCCGCGCTCCCAGGCAACGTGGAAGCGGCCACCGAGCTGCTTGCGGCATCAGAAGGTCGGCGCCGAACGAGGAAGACGACATGAAGCGTTATCTAGGCCTGGGCTGGTGCTGGGCTGAAACAAAGTGAGAGAAATGTTACTAGGTGTGCTCGCAGCGACAGTTAAGCGAGAGAACAACTGGGCCATGGGCCGCGTTCGCTGACTGCTTCTTTCTTGTTTCTTTTTCAATCCTAGTTTCTCATTTCACTCTTCTT
Organism: Avena eriantha; assembly: GCA_910589775.1. Classification (NCBI taxonomy): domain Eukaryota; kingdom Viridiplantae; phylum Streptophyta; class Magnoliopsida; order Poales; family Poaceae; genus Avena; species Avena eriantha. Next base: position 287,471,433 of record OU342746.1, on the reverse strand, counting down.
TTTTCCTATTTACAAATTCATTTCCAATATGAATATTTCATAAGGACTTAAATATCCTGAGAATTTGCATGTCTTATATATTGTTGTATAAAGAAATTATGACCATCTTCTCTCCATTTCTTATTGTATATAAAATATTCAAATTATATGAAGGGTTCTTTTATTTTGTAAAGTAAATATAATTTAGGGTTTTAGGGTTTACTTCCTATAAGAAAATCTTATAGAAATTATTTGTATTACTACTAAAATAATGTATTAGTAGTGGTTTAAGAGGCTAATGATTTATGATGGTGAGTGATAGTCATGGAGTATATGTTTATTTAACCTCTTTTAATAAGCATATTACATGTTGGTTTAAATCATGGGTTTATAATATGATGATTTGAATTTAGAATTACCATAGCACGCTTTTGGTTAAGTCATTATGCATGGATAATAATCATTAATGGAAAATTGAAGATGATCATTTACCCGTGGTTTAACATGAGCTTTGGAGAATATTTAGTAGACTCACATTCTATTATGGCTATGGATAATAACTCAACTGAGAGTGAGCTATTGAGATTGCTTTACTAAGAGTGATCTTGATGGTATATGAGACTAGGTCTTTATTAGGGTTTAAGACAATCAGGTGGACAGGGCTTCCATCAATACACTCTCAACTGATATTCTACTTATCTCCTAGACATTTCATTTGGCTAAGGGATACTATCCAATGGTTGCTTAAAATAGGAATTGGTTTAACTACCTACTTCATTCTAGAGTTTAAAACAAAGAGGTAGACATGTATCTTGTCCTGGTTTGATATCTTGGTTAAAAGTTTCTAAAGAATCCTTACCTTAATACCTCACTAAGCTTATCTTGAGATAAGGAACTCCTTTCCTAAATATACTCTATGTATCTCTCTTATCTTATTCACAAAGATCACATCTTCCTGAATAAGACAATCATCTGACTCCACCATATTCATCACCATATGATGACATGGTCATGCCACTTCAACATTACTCCATCCTTACTCTTAGTATATAACTCCTCTGAATTCACTACCATGGATGCACCTATCAATGTGGCTACTACTAACTCCACCTACTAACTTCATTTAAATTCATCTTGCAATTTCTTCCAAGGCTTACAAGATTATAGCTCTCTCAATATATCGCATGTGATATCAATCCTATAGAATAGATACGGTACTACTCCCATAATACAAGTTTGTTCTTGTATTACCTTGGTTAACTATTATACTTCCAACTACTCCTACAACTTATGTTATATACTCCATCATACTCTAGCTTGACTTCTCATGATCAAACTAGATGATTCATCTTACTAGGGCTTGACCTAATTTGGTATACTCGCAACACTTCTTCAACAACTAGTCATCTATCCTCGAGTGACTTGAGAATGATGACCACCATCTTTTGATCAAACTAATCTTAGGCTTCTAATTGTCTGATCAAGATCTATACTCAACTAAGTAGTAGACTTGTACTGGTCTCTCAAAAGGATTATCTTGTTAAGAAAACTTGCTTTAAGTTTATTCCTTCTTAGCTTAACAAGATTATTATTTGATACACAAATACTACTAGCTTTCTCATGGCTTCATAATTACTATCTAAACTCTTGGGTTTAAATACTTCCACTAGTTAACTCATGAGTGAGTTAACTCCTCCAACATCAAATGGTTTGATCACCACTAAGGAACTCATTCCATTGATGATGGTATACTCAACCATATCTAGTTCCTCCTTAATTAACTTAAGGTATTTGGAAGGTCAACACAATAGGTCAAAGGACACGAGTCAATAAGTTCTAGGTCAAGAATTGATCACACACATTGATGATCAATAGACACTAGGACTTGGTTAAATAGGATTGTCATTTGTTAAAATGACAACAAAGATATATGGTGAATAGTCTTGGCTTGACTTCCATTTTCTCTCCTCTTGTGGTAAGAGTTAATATTTAATAACTACCATGGTACCCATGGTAAGAATAACTACAGCAAACAAGTGTTTCAGGATTTAGTTATGAGTTTCATTTACTTGGATTATATTCTTGAATTGGTATTTAGGGTTTGTGGTAGATAATACCTTGATATCATCTTTAGAAGATTAACTATGCCTCCATGAGTTGTGGTATGGAATACCATGTCATGATCTCTAGAAGATCAAGTACTCCTTATTAAGTAGTGTGTTGTGACTTAGTTTTATTACATTTGATCTACCCTTAGATCAAATTATATTACCCAAAGATAAGGTTTTAGCAAAGGTCATGTTGAAACTTATCACAGTCAACTTGATGATCTACTTCAGTTCCACCAAGTTAAAAGAAGCTTCAATCACTTTGGCAAGTTTTATTTAAAAGCGCGAAAATTATTCAGATTTTCTATGCATGAATGCAATGCACACACTTGTGTTCAGCTTGTTTCTAAGCTCTAATGCTAGGGTGTTACAATACAGCACGATGCGCCTTGGCTCCATTTGGCGATTGAGGCAGGGGCGGATAATCCAGCCCTTGCCAAGGGTGGATAATCTGCCCCCACAACTCTTGTTTAGCTGCATTTGGCATCAAGTTCCTTTTGGAGAATATAATCTGCAACACTTAACACACAATCAAATAATCCTTGATATTGTTATCTAACACACAAAACACTAGAGATCATGAAATGTTCTTTCAATCTCCCCCTTTTTGGTGTTAGATGACAATACTAGGATTTGTAATAGGGCCCTAATAACATCATCATTCCAAGGATAAAAAGGCTCCCCCTAAATGTGTGCATATAATAAGTTTGCATCTAAATACAAATGCACACATATAGGTTCAAGCCTTTTCATGAATTGGAAACTAAGAAAAAATGATGAGTTAGTGAGAGATGAATCATACCAACCATAACAAAGTTCTCAATAAGATAAAGATAGACACAATTTAGTAACCCCATATTGAGAATTCCCAGGATGACGCCATCTCAATACATCCATAGAGATAATTCCAGCAAATAGATATATCCAGAATTCCATAGTGATAAATCCATCGATAACCATCGTGATACATCTAACAAGATAAATCCATAGTGACAGTGGCCATAGTCTCATGATAAAAACAGGGATAAAAATGAGAGAATGGCAAATGTGTTTGTATCTGACCCATGCAAATCCCCACGGCAACATAATAGAACTACTTCTCCCCCTTTGGCATCGAAATGCCAAAAATGGAAAAGTGCGAAGCTAGCATCTCCAGAGATGGTACTACACACCCAAAATTTCAAGAACCAAAAACAAAGAAGACCAATATTGGATGTTTTTACGTAAGAACAGAAGATAGGCAAGAAAAACAATAAAACCCACATAGAACCAACTCTTCACGAAGAATAGGGCGGTGGACGAAGCCACCATGTAGGAGTGAATGGTATGACACCACGAAGATGTACCTTGGGTTCAGGACCAATACTCATCAATAAGCTCACATATCACATAATGATATTAAGAGAAATGATTTGTCTTACTTTCGGCATTATGGGGGAGGGTTAGCCCAATTAATTAGGACCACACTCCCCTATATCCATGCCCATATCTAAACCAAATAGAGGGTGAGATATATGTGAGTATGCAAGCGTAATCAAGTCAAGATCCTTGAATCCACGATATTTAGCTCATTCCTCAAGTAAAAAAATCTTGCTTCATCAAGTGGCTTCGTGAATATACCTACAAGTTCATTCTTCGTGCTCACAAAGGATAAGTCAATATCACCACGAGTAACATGGATTACGAATCTCAATATGCTTCGTTCTTGTATGTTGCACCAGATTGTGAGGAATTTTGATGGCACTTTCATTATCACATAAAAGAGGCACTTTGTCACAATTGATACCGTATTCCTTTAAAGTTTGCCTCATCCATAAAAACTGAGTGCAAGCACTTGCAGCAGCCACATATTCAGCTTCGGTGGTGGAGAGAGATATACAATTTGTTTCTTCGAAGACCAACATACCAAGGATCTTCCAAAAAATTGACAGGCTCCAAAAGTTCATTTTCTATCATCCTTATCACCCGTCCAATCGGAATCCGTGTATCCACATAGAGAGAAATTAGAGCCTTTGAGATACCATAGACCAAAGTTAGGGGAATGAACCAAATATTGGAAGATTCTCTTGACCACCGCCAAGTGGCTTTCTTTAGGAGCCGCTTGACACCTTGCACACACTCCTACACTAAACACAAAATCGGGTCTAGATGCACAGAGGTAAAGAAAGGGGCCGATCATAGACCGATATACCTTTTGATCCACTACCATTGGATTTAACTCAAGATGACATTTAGTTTGCATTGGTGTAGCAACGCCATTAAGAGCTATCACCTTGAATCTCTTGAGCATGTCTTGAATGTATTTTCTTTATTAATGAAGGTCCCTTCTCTTACTGCTTGATCTCGAATCCAAGAAAGAACCTTAACTCTCCCATCATAGACATATCAAATCTGTTAGCCATAAGATTTGAAAATCGTTAAAAGCTTGGTTAGCAGAGCCAAAGATAATGTCATCCACATATAATTGGCACACAAAAAGTTCCCCACTAACTTTATCAGTAAAAGAGTGGGATCAATTTTCCCAACCTCAAATCCACGATCTAACAATAATTCTTTAAGATGCTCATACCACGCACGTGGGGCTTGTTTAAGGCCATGGAGCGCCTTATCAAGTTTGTAGACATGATTCGGGAAGTTGGGGTCCTCAAAACTCGGGGGTTACTTAACATACACCAATTCATGTAGAGGGCCATTAAGAAAGGCACTCTTAACATCCATTTGCTGTAATTTGAAATTATGTTGTCCTGCATATGCAAGCAGGATACAGATAGACTCAAGGCGAGCCACTAGAGCATAAGTTTCGCCAAAGTCAATGACTTCCACTTGAGAGAAACCTTGTGCTACCAGTCTAGCCTTGTTTCTTACAACAATCCCATTTTTATCTTGCTTATTCTTGAATACCCACTTTGTGTTGATAACATTGTGAAATTGTTTGGACTTCTCTACTAACTTCCAAACTTTGTTGCACTCTAAATTGTGGAGTTCTTCATGCATAGCAACCACCTAGTCCGGATCTTCAAGAGCTTAAAAACCTTTTTAGGTTCCACGATAGAGATATGATCTTGATGGTCACTAAACCTTTTTAGGTTCCACCATAGAGATATGAGCTTGATGGTCCACCATAGAGTACAATAAGTTGGGAAGCCTTCTACCGACATATCTGGTTCAGTTAGGCCTCCTAATGGTCTATTAACTGAACTGAATGTGAAATTTGGTTCTCCTATAGTAACATCACACGAGGAAAGAATGCAGCAAAAAGGTTCAGGGTTCTGGTTGAGGTTTCACTGAGAAGTGTGAGTTCGAGGGTCATTTATCTAGCTGTTGGATCACCATTAGTGATTACTCATTTTCATCATAAGAAAGGGTTTCATTATTTCCTATTTTCTGGCGCAATTACTTTGAACCATGGATGGCAATTCTCCAATCGTTATTGACTTTATGCATCGAAGTCTTGTTGCCTCAAAGTTATTTGCTAGAAAAACTAGTCCGACCATGTAAATCTAGTTCGGAAAAGATAAATTAACTCGACCTCTTTATGGATATGAAACTGAAGAAATAAATGAAAACCCATATCCATATTCACCTAGACATGATGAACTCCAAATTACAGACTTTCCTCCTACGTGAAGTCAAATGCACACACATAAAAAAGAATGAGAAAAACAAGAACAACAAAAAATGGCGTAGCAAAGCGAGTGAGGTTCTTCTACTAAAGCTGATTCCTCGGCATGTGAGACAACTTTTACCATCCTATCAATCGAGCTATTGGGGTCTTTTCCTTTTCCATTATGCTAACGTGGATTCTTTACGAACTGGCCTAGCCCCAATCGCCAAGGAGAGAGGCGATCACCAGCGACATTGCTGGGCCGTTCTGGCTTCCAATTGCTTTGGGGCCTTGGAGACTTGGCAGACTACGGCTTTTCGTCGGTGGGGACGTTTTTGTTCCTTTTAGGGGTTTTCATTGTCTTCTTCGGGGTGGTGAGGCGGCGGCGATGTCCTGATGTCATAATAAGGTGTTCCCTGCCCTATCCTCTTGTTGATGATGTATCACCGGTGGAGGATGTGTGGAGTTCTGTGTCTGGCGGATCTCCTAGGGTCTGGTTGCTTTTCGTGTTTGTTTGTGTGGTTTCATGCCCGCACTTCCGATCTATGGGTCTTACCTTTGGCCATGGTTGTCGCTCTAGTGTATTGGTCATTTGGGCTTTTACCATGCGACAACTTCCTGTTTCTCTACTACAAGAAGCTTTGCCCGGCTCCGGTAATGGACGGGCAAGGACGACGCCACACCTTCGGGTCGTGCTTATATCTGTAGTCGTCGCTAGGTGTTCTAAGGATCTATTTAAATATTGTTTTTAGACTCTTTATACTATTATTAATCGATCAGTCGGGATACTTAAGATTAGTCTTTGATCAACTCTCGATCAGTGTAAAATGAAGTCGATTCCTTCACACGTGAGAGACAACTTGTGCCAGCCTGTCGATCGAGCTACTGGGTTCTTTCGTAACATACATGGATTCCTTACTTTACTTACTTAGCTGGTTTGGTCTTTATTGAGTAACGGGTGTATAAATCAGAGCTCGCATTATCATCCGGCAGTGGAGTACTAATTATTCTCGCCAAAGCAACTCTCTTCTCTCGCTCCACTTTAATTTTGCTGGTCTTCAGCTAAATTCCCTTGCACAAAATTAGAATCTAGCTAGTAGGTGGTAAACTGACATATGTATGTCAATTTAAAATTCATCTCGCTATTCTATCTAGACTGCTCTTTTAGTAATTTTTAGTGTGCCTGCACTTATGCTTTCATTAAGTTATGAAAAGTTTAATTATCTGTTAGGATAAAAAAAAGACTAGCTCAAGATCAATTGGGTAAAATAAAGCCGATTCGTTCCTTGACATGTGAGACAACTTTTGGCAGCCTATCAATCGAGCTGTCGGGGGTCCTTTCCTTTTCATTTATGCAAACGTGAATTCTTTACTTTATAAGCACGATTGGTCTTTATTGAGTTGTATATAAATCACGTCCCGCATTGTCATCCGGCGGCGGAGGTCTAATTTTTCTCCCCAACGCAACTCTCGACTCTCGTCTCTCGCTCCATTTCGTTTGTCTTCTTCTAGCTGTTGCCTGTGGATAATCGTTTGCCTGAAGTTGATTTGTCCCTTGTCCGTCGATTCGTGCAATGTAAGCTCTACTTCTCATTTTACCTGGTATAGTAGCATGCAAGCCCTTGGAAATGCGAGAACATCATCTTCAATGTATCAAAAATGTTGTGAAATAAATTCATATTTTCATAAATATTTGAGCGTATTATGCAATAATACAGTTATATTGGTCACCGAAATTTTATGATAAAACGACTATCACCATGTTTAATTCATTAACTATTCTCTATCTCAAATTAGATGTCACTGGTTTGTATGAATTCATATGTATCTAAACATGATTTAGTGTAAAAGTACATACGAATATAGACAAATCTATGATATCTTGTTCGGGCGGAGTGAGTACTAATTATTGTGTCATTTGCAAATAAACGCCATAATAATATTTATATGTTCTGTTCTATCAGCAACATTGCAATAGTGCATACATATAAAGGTCAGATACATACTAGACGATAGGTTCCACGCCAGATGGCATTACTATGTAGTAGTAGAATTTTGATTCGGTGATATGTATGAGGAAGCGTCAACCATATCTTTGGCTCTCGTTAGGCAGGTGTCGTCATTTCACTTGGCCTCCTCTTGTTCTATGTTGGCACCTTATACTCTCCTCCTACTCCAGCCGCCATGTCATGAACATACCTGGCCAATGGGCCGGCCCACGGCACGGCACGGCCCGCCTAACTCTTATCATGCCTACCATGGCACATTAAGGTAACGGGCCGTGCCGTGTCGGCACGTGAGCTTGGCCTCGAGGCCCAGGCACGGCCCCTTAAGTAAACAGGCCGGCCCATGGCACGTTAGGCACGTCAAATAGATCACAATTTATCTATTTTAAACTATTTTCTAATAAAATTAATTTTAAAAATAGGTAAATATATAAAATATAAATATAAATAAATATGCTTAACGGGCCGTGTCGTGCCGGCACGTGGGCTTGGCCTCGAGGTCCAGACACGGCCTGAGCCGGGTCGTGTGCCGAGCACGGCCCGTTAAGTAGCGTGTCGTGCCAGGCCCATGATGGGCCGGACACGTGTGCCTGCGTGCCGGTCCGCCAGAGCACAGCCCGATGGCCAGGTATGGTCATGAACCTCCTCCTCCTCAATGTCAGGTCTGGTTGAGAGAGGAGGAGGAGGCCCTGGATCCTCCCACACTAGGCCGCATCGTCTCACTATGTCTGTGAGAGAGAGGAAGATCAACCATACAACCACCATTTCATCTAGATCGGGGGAGAGGGTGCGAGGCAAAGAGAGAAAGGTTTAGGGTTTTGTGAGTTACACTGGCTTATACAATTCTCATGCACATCACATACAGATGTAGAGGAGCAATGTGCCTCACATCGGACATGGGCGAAAAAAAGCGATTTCGTCGACGATGTGGGATGTGGGTGTTAGTGCCCTTCATGTGCTATGTGGCCTATATCGGGGATGGGCTTTTTTTGGCTTACCACCTCGGATACACGTGCCTCCTCTGGTGGCTGTGTACATTTTGTGTATTGCACGCAATTCGTCCCTAGACATGTGTGATATGTAACTTGTGATACTATAGTTGGCTTTGGTGCGGGTCACTCCATTTCCTATGTTTTCAATTGGTGCCACCTGGGAGAGGCTGGGTTTGTGCCTTCTAAAGGCGGGGCATGTGCCTTCCAGCCGTGTCTTCAAGGACACTTCCTTTCCATGGTCTCCTTCAATCGGTGCCCATACGTACCAACATAGGAGGAAGCACACATGCCTAGAATATTGAATAGATAGTGGCATAAGGCCATGATGGAGGTGGTGCTAGGGCATCAAACATATTGCTCCCTTTTTGACACTAGAGGTTGGAGTAGTGTTATTCTCGTGTCTTCATTTTTTATGTTTATCCTTTTTATCGCGTGATTGGAGTACGGAACGGTAACATGGGTGGGAGTTGATCGATAAAATCCATTGGTTAATATCTATTAATAGTGGTGATGTATAAAATTTAAGGTTGGATTTTTTGTGGTATTTTATGGATGTGCATCTTTTTTGGTTTTCATGTAGTATACTTTAATTGTATAAACACGCATAGAAATAGTGCACTTTGTATTGCATGTTGTTTTACTTAATCATGTAGAACCTCACACAGGCACTCTGGGTAGGTGTATAATATCCTTTTGATAAACCTAGATAGATGTAATGAGAATAAACTTGGAAACATTGATATTTAATAATCTTCATCATTGTTTTGGTTGTTTTATCCATTACAGTGGATAGGTAATTAATGGCGGGAGGAATAGAGGTGTTAGTCGTGTTTTGGAAAGAATGGGGTATCCAAGCGCTGGTGCAGCTAAGCTTCACACTGCAAGTCATTCTCCTCATCACAGCTGAGATCCGTCATCGCAAAGACTCTGGTGTGCTAAGAGCCATCATTTGGTCAGCGTACCTTCTGGCCGACACGACGGCGATATACGCTCTAGGCCACATGTCCGTGAACAGCAGCAAGTGGTTGCCTGAGCACCAGCTGATGCCTTTCTGGGCGCCATTCCTACTGCTGCACCTTGGCGGCCAGGACAACATCACGGCCTACTCCATCGAAGACAACCGGCTATGGTTGCGGCATCTTCAGACATTCGTGGTGCAGGTACTCGCAGCTGCCTATATCCTCTATGAGTCCTCCATCATGGCTCGCCGGACCTTGCTCCGTCCGGCTGCCACCCTCATGTTTGTGGTAGGTGTTATCAAGTACGGGGAGAGAGTATGGGCGCTCAACTGCGCTAGCAGTAGTAACCTATCGGGCAAGAATTACCAGAGTTTTGGCAGGGTGCATATCGGAGTATCCAGATTTGCGTTGACAATACTTGACGATATTTGTCATGAAAACGTAACGCTTGTAGCTCACCGACTATTAACAGTCCCGTTACATTTGTTCAAGGGTCCGTTGCCTCTTCTAGAACTTGACAGTGATCGCTCAGGACTTTATAGTTGGGGATTAATGTACCGGGTAGCCGAGATGCAGCTCTCGCTTATGTACGGGGTCTTCTACAGCAAGGCCCCGGTGATCCACACTTGGTACGGGCATTGCATCCGTGCCATCTCCCCGATGGCCACAGTCACTGCAGCAATACTGGTGTTCCGTCAATTCGGTGAGGAAGATGGTTACTGGTGCAGCCGAGTAGATGTCCGTGCCACCTATGTTTTGCTTGCTGGCGCCATCGTCCTAGAGATCATATCATTGCTGGGAGCCATGTTCTCCAGTTGGGCTGAAGCGAGCCTCACATCATCAGCTCTTTACGACCCGTCGCCAGGAAGCATATTTATCTGTTTGACTCGCATGTTCCTTTCGTTTGTGGTTTACTCTGCCCGCAATCTCGTGAAACATGCAATGAGGAAGGCAGGAATGCCAGTAAGGTATTGGTCGGGATCCATGGGGCAACACAACTTTATCCACCTGTGCACCCAGAGCAGGGTCAGTCGAAGTAGCAAAGTCGCAAGATGGATGGGGCGCGAGGACTGGTGGAACACACTGGTCTACACATCATCCACCCCTGTCCCGGCAAATTTCAGCCAGCTGCTTGAGAAGCAACTGGTGCAAAGCGTGGGCGTCAGCAACGAGAGCCGGGATCACATCAATAACTCACGGGGCTGGGCAGCGCTGAAGAGGATGGGATGGCACGACGAGCTGGCCTGGAGTGTGGACATCCAACTGGAAGAGAGCATCCTCGTGTGGCACATCGCCACTCATGTCTACCTCACCTGGTACGATGAGAAAACACTCGAGCCAGCCGAATCTTGCTAACGCGATCGAGGTGCTCTCCAACTACATTGTTTTCCTTCTCGCCGCACGTCCCTACATGTTGCCTGACAATGCTACTCGCCAGAGGTATGTGGAATTGTGCGACAAGGTGATCAATCATCTCGAATACAGCTCAGCTGAGGATCTGGTCAGGTTAATACGGGACAACGGGGAAAGGCTCAACACTTCTGGCCCAGCGCCACACGCTCACGCTGAGCTCGAGAGGAGATCAGAAGGGGATTTAACATTGGACAGAGCATCTCACCTGGGCGCAAAGCTGATCGGCAAGGGGTTACAAGACGCGGCTGCTGACATGCTGGACCTCATCTCCCAAGTGTGGATGGAAATCCTGTGCTACGTGAGCTATCGGTGCAGACCAGAGTCCCATGCTAGACAGCTCAGCGATGGCGGGGAGATTATGACCATCGTTGCTATTCTCATGGAATACATGAGAACGGATTTCCTCAAGGACAATGAACTCTCTGGGTTCCGGTAGTAGAGTATGCCCCAGTCTAAAATCTGAAAATCGTAGAGTATGCGGGTCAGAAAAATTGAAACTTTGTATCATAGTATGCATGTAGATGGCGAATGCTAATTGGAACACGTTTGTTTCTCCAACAGTATTTTATTTTGCTAAATCACATGGGATATCTATGTAGTACTACTTGTAATGTGTTCAATCTTAAAGTCTCCACAGCAGAACTATATTGTCTTTCTTTCTTCTTTTTTGTCCGGGTAGATAGAAATGTGAAACAATATTGTTGATCTATAAAGCAGGTCCATACGATATGATCTCATGATCCAGGATTACCATTTTTTCGAGACATAACAGATTGGATATCATGGTACATCATCCATTACAAACCATAAATAAGGTCTTATACAAATAAGGATCTCATGATCCAGTCTTAATACAACAAGCAGCGGAATAAATAATAAGCGTAGCGGTGGGGTCCATCTTCAGGGGCACAGGCAATGCTGACGAAGGCAGATAGTCCTAGTTATCATAGCCGTCCTGCTAGCCATCATCTTGGTAGTCTCCTTCATAGTCTGGCCATGAGAATAGCCAGGGACAAAAGCCATGAAAACTCTTTAAGTACTCGCAAACTACCACTAACAAGGAGTATAGTTCTAATGTAAAGTGTCAACTCTAAGTTTAACTATGAAGTTAAGTTTGAAACCTAAGCTGAGTTCAGAAACAAAGAAAGATAAAGTAAAGTTCTAGAATCACTTAAGTTGGGAAGCTAGTGTCATAGTCACAACCCTGTTGTGGTCAAGTCAAGATTCATCATTCATTTCATAAGTCATTTTGAAAACATCTGACAATGAAACAGTATGGCCACTCCAACTGTCCATAACCGCGGACGCGGCTATTCGAATAGTTTGACACTCTGTAGAGGTGGTACACTTTCACCACAAGATTCGATACATCTGTCAGGGATAACCCTGAATCATCATACTTAGTATGCAGATAATCAAACATAACCTTTCCTTTACACACACTAGTATAAGCACCTCTCCTATGAGCATGGCCTCCCAACCATGACCATCTGTCATCTTGGGCACTGCATAGGTGGACAAATTGAGAGGTAGCCTCAGCTCAAACCTCTCCCGCGAGGGAACTAATACTAATGCATATAAACTTCCGGCTAAGCCTTACCCAATTCAGGTATTGTGGTTGTACGGTAAAATTGGAATAGTATCGTATCCGAATCCAACCATCAGTTTTTGTAAAAGGGTTAAGGCTCATGCCTCAACATTTTCATCATCATAAACCATTTGTGTTTCTCAACACATGTCAAAACATCTCAATGGAATGACTCATCATTCCAAGGTTTTCATAATTCATTTTCACCAAGTGTTCCCATCTAAAGTGACTCAAGTTTTGATCTAGCTCTATGCTACTAGGTTAAGAGTGTTCACTAAGGTGGGATGTTAAGATCAATCTCATGCCATAGAATGACATCTAAGGTTATCTAAATAGGTCAAGTTTTATACTTTTTATGCTACCTTCAAAACAAGTAAAGGACTTTGGTAAAGTAAAGAAAGTAAAATCTTGAAATTAAATCTTGGACTAGGTATAAATCCAAATGGTATCACCAAAGCATGCCTAATGCCTTTGCTTAGGTTATCTAGCTTGCAAGGGTTAGCTTGCATTGTTAATGATGACTTGCCTTGTGAAGTGCAGTGGTTGAAGTTTTCTTCCTCCTCTTCTTGGTAGAACTCCTCCTCCTCGAAAGCTTGGTCGGTACTATCGTCTATAAATACATACGGAGTACACAATCACCAAACAATACTTAACTAGTCTACTTAGCACTCTAAGGCACACATTTAATGATCTATTATCATCACAAGCATCACAAGGTTTTATTAACTAGCTTCATTCTTTTTATTTTAGAAAAGTAATTTCTACTCATTGAAAATAACTAAGATTCCATATTCTCCAATTAAAATATGGGATCATATGGACACATGTCATCACCACATATTCTAACATATGGGAATGCGATTTAAGGGTTGGATCACATTTAATTTAGTTTAAGTTTATTATTTAATGATTTAAAGTGACTAGAAATGCCTATATGGCATTACTTTGGTACTAGTCCAAAGTCACTGCATGTAAACCTTAATATTATTACATATTCAGATAGATATGGTTAAATGTGATTTTTGAGAGTTGGAATCAACTCAAAAGCTATTATGGTTGATTTTATAAAAATGTTTGAATGTGCAGAAGCTTCTACCTTGTTATTTTTACTAGGAGAGATCTCTAACTCTAAATGAATTAAATCCAACGGGCTTGGATAGATCTTTTCAGAGGCTTTCTAACAAAATTTGAATCACTCAATTTGGTTTCGTAGATCTTCTAGAATTGATTTTTAAACTAAGGGACAGAAGTGAGTTCAAACTAAACTAGAAAAAATCCATATTTGAACTAACTGGGTCGCACGGGAAAACTAATGGGCCGGCCCAGTGGCGCTCAGCGGCGCAGAGGGCGGCTGACAGGTTGGTCCCGCTTGTCAGTGATAAAACCCGAAATAGTATCTACCATCTAGGCCACACGATTAGAACAGAGATCGACGGCTCACAGTCGTCGTCGACGACGGACTTGTCTCCGGCGAGACCGAACCCTAAATGGCCAGCGGGGGTCTACCGAGGACGTACCAGGGCTCCAGCTACTGCGGCGAGGCGGGCAAACGAACTGGTGGACGATGGCGAGCTCAAGCGAGGTCGCGGCAGGGGCTGCGGTGGATGGAATCAATGGCAGCTTCTCCTCCTCTGCAGCGGGCTCCTCCGACACAATTCCGGCGAATTATGGCTCGAGCGGCTCCGGCGAGAGATGGGGAAGGATCAGTGATGAGAGGGGAGTGGAATGGTGTGAGGAGTTAGTGCTGGGGAGGGCTCCTTTTATAGGGCGACGAGGGGACCGAATGGCACGACGGTGAGCTCGTCGGTGACGCTGGTACAGGCGGCTAGAGGCATGGGCGGCGTAGGCGGACGGTGGCCTACCTCCTGGCGGTCATCTACGGCTTAAAGGCAATGCTAGGGGCGGTGGCGTTTGGTCGGGAGCGTCCCGCGCTCTGGGAGACAGAGGTCGTGCTCGACGCGGCGCTCGGCGGCTGTGGGTCGCGCAACAGCGCACGGCCGTGTCTGGCGGGGTGCTAGGGTCGAGGCAGAGCGGCGTGCACGGCATTGGGTCGAGGGGCGGTTTGTGGCATGTTGGCGGCTAACACGCTCTAGCGAGCTCGCAGAGAGAATGGGCGGCGGTGCTGGGGAGTGGTCTAGGGCCTGGCTAGGCTTGGGGAAGAGCAGGGAGGTGCGGTAGGGTTAGGCGGAGCTAGTGGTGGTGCTGGAATGGCGCGGCGCTGTCTGTGGCGCACGTTCGGCCGGCGGCGACCACAAAGTGACGGCGCTCCACTGCTGCTGCGGCTTAGGGGTAGGCCGGTGGGTACTTGGTTGGACTCAGGAGGGCAAGGGAGAGTAGAGAGGGTGCAATGGGGGACAATGGCTTAATTAGAAACAGTAATAGTTAGGCCATTTCTGTCAGCAAGGTGTTCGATCAAATGGCCGCAAGAAATTTAAATTCGAATTTTGAAAAGATTTTTGGTGTGTGATATGATCTTATGCTTGGGAGTCTCTGGTTGCTGGGAAATGTCAAGGTAAATTGGTTTGGTTGGTTTTTGCATAAGTGGGATCTTATCATATGAACTACATTCAATTTTCAAATGCTATTTAAAATTAGTGTTTGCAAGTTTTTGGTATATCACAAAGTTGGCCTTGGTACATCATTATATGTACTAGCAAGGGATGCAAAGATTCACATTTGTTTATGTTAGGTTTTGAGTTCTAGGAATAGCCAAAGTAGGCATGGTAGTTAAAATGGCACAAATGACCATTTGGTTATTTTATTCATTTTGATTTGTTTTTCTTTGGGATTTGTTTGGGAATGATCTAGATGATGTTTATTTCACCTAAGAATCATTTTACAATCAATGGATCACTTAATCAAGGCAATTCAAAACAACTCCTATTTAAATGCATACACATATGAATGCTTTAATATTTTTAATTGGAAAAGTTTTTGTTAACTCTAAATTTTGATGACTTGGATCTTGATCACTTGGATTAGAGTTTTGGGATGTTACAGGTATCTACCATGATTTCCCATGGGATCACTCAGCTTCAGATTGGGTTGACGTGTGTACCATTTTTTTTAAGGTTTTGGATTTCTTACCAAGTTTACCACGCCGGTGGTTGATGGGTGTAGCTTCATTTTGCGCACACCCAGCACCAGTCCTGAGATTCTAGAGGCCCGGGGTGAAATTAGAGTTCAGGGGCCCCTTACTATAACTATCGAAAAATAGTCAATATGTCCATATGTAAAATGTTATCAAAGTACATCTAAAATACAGGAGTTTCATATAATTAGACATATTACCTTACGTTTTTGTTATAAAATTTCTCAATGTAAAGTTATCATGGTATCAATGACAATCTCATCCAGTATTTTTTTCTTCATGATTCTACCATAGCAACTTGGTACTTCCACTTCCTTTTATCACCGCAGAATGTACACTTTCTAGTTGATATGACGGTATTGAAGTTTCAAACAAAGATTAGTAATCAAAAACAAACACAAAGCTATAAAGATATTACATCAAGCTCTATGAAATCTCACCAATTATCAAGTCGAACTCATGATTTCCAAATCCCAATAATTTATGTCTCTCTCTCTCCCCTTTGTCGGTTATTATCAATGACACTGCTGCAATAAGGAAGACACAATATTAATCTTCAATTATAGAACTATTGTCGAACAACAACCAGCACAACACATTAGGGATAGAAAGTTAGAAACATACATGATACCCTTTTGCCAGTTCTTCGGATCTTTGGAATAGCATTGTCGCTGTGTTCAGTCTTCACTAGGATGGGAGGCCTTCGCTTGGACGAAGAAGAACCAGATAGTAAGTGACCGCCATGACCATGAGGTGGCGGCTTTTTACGGTTCCAATCAGGACGACCAGGTACACAACAGAGAGCCTGACGCGTCGCCACACCTGTACGGGATCAAGCATCATCGTCCAAGACGCAAGGCCCATATACTCTCAACGACTCTTCCTCCATGAAAATTGTTCGGGCGTGATCTCCTGTCTGTTGCATCCGCGTGCCCCAAGGTGTTAGACTGAAGTCCATTTTCCTACCTCGGGGAGCTCCGAAGCTGCATCATCTGTACGTTTTGGGCCATGTAGTACAGACTATTAGAGAAGACATACCTGGGCATGGGGACCTAGTATTTTCGGGCCCGGGGCGGCAGCACCTCTGGCCCTTCCCCATGGCCGGGCCTATGCACACCCATTAGCGAAAACATTTGCAAACTTTTAGTTTATGGGAGTGTCGTAGGGTTACATATTCCTTGATTATTCTTATTCTTGGTATGTTTGAGCGTATTATTTTTGAATGTTAGCATGAAAGCTGCTAAATTCATTGATTAGATAGAAGCACGGGCAGAAGGGAGGGGAGAGGGGTAGCAACCCCCCTATGGTTCGGACCCCCTAAAGGCTATGTAGTAGGGGCTACACTAATTTTGATGCTCAACTGCTAATTATAATACTCTATCCATTAGCCTAGACCAATGTGTGCACTGTGATGATTGCTCAAGTTTTATGGGCCAAGCCCAAAACATTAGCCATCAAGGGATAGTACATACCTCTTGACGCATCAGCAAAACCATATATTGAGCAACTGATCCAATGGGACACATGAATTTCTACTCTAGTCAGTTTCCCTCGATGATCTAGTATAAGCCAGGTTGGATGATTTTAACGATTTTATCTCGGTTTAGCGAAAAATGTTCGAATTTTGAACAACAAGCGATGGGAATCTCTACTTCCCGTAATTCTGACTCACTAACATGTGGGTCACTTGCATAGTGGGTCCAAAAGTCAGTGTAGATCAGAGTGGGTAGGCAGGTAAACATTGAAGAAGGGTTGGGAAACATCGATGGGTGATGCACTTGGGAGAACGTAAATTTACCACCTATATCTCTCTGTTATTGCAGTGCTCCCTCGGATTCTTGTTTCCAAAGCAGGGATAGAAGAGGAATTTTGCATTCTAAAAAGAAGTGAAGCATGTTTGAATGGATGCGTGGGATATTTTAATGGATGGGTACGATGTCTGGGCGCCGTACCAAAATTTTGAGGTCGAAGCTTCTAGCATACACTACTCCGGCGTGGGGCCTCTCAGACGCGCTGTCACCGTCTAGACTCACACGCCAGCGAGAGTTGCTTCCCAGCATTTAAACGAGTTTCTAGGCATTTGCTAAAAATTTCGAACAATTTAAGGCTTTCAAGAAGATGACCATCGATCAAAAAAAAAGGTGACCAAGGTCATGGAAATAGTTTATGATGACATGTCCGTATTTGATAGGTCGGTGCATCTTTGTAAATCAACCAATATGTCTGGTTCCAAATTTGAAGTTTGTTTTCGAATTTTCAAGTAACAACAATATGTTTTGTTGTGAAGCAACTACAAAGATGATGGCTCAAAATGCCGCCACCCTCTTTTTCACACAATGTATAACACCCTTTCAAGCTTTCAGGCTAAATTTGTGCAATAAAATAATTTTTGGGGCTGGGTGTTTGAATGGATGGGCGGGATATTTCGGTGCTTTGCTGAAATTTTGAAGTTGAAGCTTCTAAGATACACTACTCCCACTTGGGATGTTGTCCCCGTCAGATAGACCCACATACATGTATGCTTTCTAGCATTTAATGAGTTTATAGACATCCGTCGAAATTAATGAACATTAATTCAAGGCTTTCAAACAAGAGAAGAAAGGTCACATCCATAGTTTCTATATCTTTTTCATGTTTTGTACTACTCTGTACCTTGAAGCATCTTCGCCAACCAAGATTACAAACGTGTCCATATTTGGTAGATCGGTGCATCTTGGCTTTTCAAGCAATTGTTTACAAAGGAGATTTTAAATTTGATGGATAATGCCCTACTTTCATGAGTTTCCAAGCTTCCTAGCTGAAGATGCTGAAATTAAATATATGTTGAAATAAAGCCATTTGTTCACAAAGTGCAATGTTATGTGCATTAGTTTCCATGGTAAAACATAAACTTGTATTTTAACAAGTTTTGGATTAATTTTGATCTATCGTGACTAGCAGGTGGGGCGCGTATATGGTGGTGCCCAAAGCAGGGTAGGTCAGAATTTCCAAAGTTATCCCTCCGCACTCCTTCGCTTCGTGTATTAACTTCCACCCTCTGCCGCATAGGCCATCACCCCTTCTCCACAAAACAGGCGCGCTTACGGCCGCTCCTCATCACCACCGTGCGCAAAGAAGCTTTCCCTACTCGTCGGTCTTCTTGAGACGCACCGGTGAGCATATTGATCCCACCGTAGTCCTTCTATCTTTAGCTCGATCTGGTTGTCATTTTATTGCCCTTTCACTCGATCTGCCTCATCAAATACGTAGTTTAATTTGTCCTCGGTCTGCATGGTCATAGTTTATTCCGCGATGGATCTGTGTTCCTAAATACCTTCGACGATTTTTTGCTGTCAATATGTTTGCTGAAACGCATAGGCATATATAGTTTTTGTACTCCATCTATATGTTTCCTGCTTTTCTTTTAATAATAACCAACCTTATATGTCATAATTAAATAGATGGGCAGATTTTGGATAGATATTGCTCTATTAGGCAGCGCTAAACATAGCATTGATGTTCTATGATTTTTGGGATTTGTTAGAGCTCATTGTGACAACTCAAAAGTACTGCCCCTACCGATTGTGTGCGAATCATAGGGTGCTGCCTCAAAGTATAATGGAAGACCATATTTTTACATCCGGGATGCTAAGCACATATGTTAGATGGGTATTTCATGGTGAACCATATGATCCACCATATGAACCGGGGGAAGCACATCTTTATCATCAAGATCAAGTAGGGGAAGCAGATGTTGATCAACTAGATCAACTGACAGAGGCAGCTCTTAAGCATATAGATCAACTTGGAGAAGGGGGTGAGAGAAGAGGACTTTGATGGTAATGACGATGACTTGTTCATTGATGAGACTGCACCTGGGGCTGTGGATCGGGTACACTGCTTCTGGATGGATTTGATGCAGGGCTGCTAATCATCAGGGGTGTACTTTTCGTGTCGTCTGGGTAGTCTCATGACCACTAGTCTAGCTGCAAAACTCTTGGGGTGTAGAGCTATCCCATGATTGGTTCGCTACTGTCGTAGTTCTGTAATATGGAGCTACCTTATGCTTTCTAGGACTTTGTTAGCAGAACTATAATTGGGAACTATTATGTATATTAGTATATATATATGTGTGTTTGTGTGTGTTTCTAGTCTGAAATCCGAGCTTATTATTTTATCGGTTCCTAAACTGTTTTTTAGGCCCTAGCACTGGTGCCCTATGCTTCAACTACCGCCATCTTGTCCACTGCTCTGTGAGACAAATCAGCAAAAGGATAATAAGTTGGGATCAATTAGATTCGAAGAGGAGCGATTTTATATGTCCTTGGAGAGGAACCCAGGAGAACTAGTAATAGTACCAAGGGAAGGAGGAGGTTGGCTCGGTCAATTATCTCACCCACTTGATGTGGCACCCGCTTTAACTCACCCCTAACGTGGGTCCTGCTTGAAACAGTTGTAGGCCACCACGTGATAGCTGGGATCAAAAATTCGGGATTCTCTCCCGGCAAAATGTTCCTGCCACTGCCACTTAAAAATACTTACTGTAGAAAAAGTGTACTTCTCATCCCTACTACTACTAGTACCTAGTACTACTACTCCCCTGCCCATGCATTTCTACCGACGACAAGACAAGAAACCATCACTAGTTAGCTCCCATCCAGCAAGCAACTGTTGGAACTGGTGCAACCTCCGATTGGGGAGTTCTTGTTGAAATAGGTGGATGTATTTGCTCACCTCGAAATCTGGTTTTGCTTAATTTGCTTCCAATTGGGCCATTGGGGGTAATATTAGTACTAGGAGTAGTAGTATTCCGTATGCTTTGATTGTGGAGTTGTTGCTTATTGCTCACCTCGGAATCACCTAATCAGGATATTGTTTATCTTCTCTGATCAATTGGGTCATTTGGGTGGGGTGGGGGTGGGGGAGGTGGTACTGATTTCGTATGGATTCGGGATTAAGGCATGGTCACCGCTATTCTGATTGGGGAATTTGGTCGGGTTCGATTTCGATGTTCTTCACTTCTGTAACCTTTAGTTGCAACCCGTAATGTGCAATGGATTTTGCGTTAGATTCTGTATGGAGAACTATGGGTCAGTGGTGCGCACGGCCACTATGGACAGGGATGGTCCGGTCAGTTCCCTTAAAAGTTTCCTAAAAAGGTAATGTAGTAGTATATGTGTTGCGTTCTTCCATTCTTTCTAATGCTGAAAGTGGTTGGCTGCAACCTGGATGTATCCCTATGCTAGAAGTTGTCTCTATCTGCATCTTGTTTTTGTGGAAGCCTCTAGGACACCAGCTCTTCTTCATTTACTGTAGCATGGTAGTAGTACATACCTGTGAATGTGCGGTGCTCCAGGTGCGGCAAACAGGATGGTACCCCCACATGCCACATGATCCGTCTAGTACCACTACTCACCAAACAAGCGCAAGGCCACTGACCAGCTAGGAGGGCCCAGCTTAAAGAGAAAGGTATTTGTTCTTAATACCATTATTACCATGGTGCAGTCAGATTTAAGTATTACCCACTTGGTGTCATGCATGCTTATCAGATGTTCATAAACATATGTGTGATTTTATTAATTCTGGCACTGTATTTATGTGAATCCAGGTCTGGATCTATCAGACTATTTCATACAGTCAGTATATGACTACTATGTACTGTACTCCCTCTGTCCCAAGGCTTAAGGCATATATATTTTTTGAAAAGTTAAGCTACGGAAAGTTTGACCAAACTTTTGAAAAAAGTCAAAAACTATCAAGAACTATGATATTATATACATACGACGTGAATATATGTTTCATGATGTATCCAAGGATATATAAATCATATTATAATTTTTTTTCTAAAAACATGGTCAAACTTTACATAGTATTGAACTATTGAGCTCTGTTGCTATTTATGCAGATTGAATGTGCTACTGTGGAGGCTAGGGCTGCTATAGAGGCTAGTGGATTTCGGATGCCCGCATCAAAAGAGGACATCCTCTACACAATGAGGAAGCGCCAACACAGTACCTAGGTGGGCAGTGCCCTCTCTAAGAAGTGCGTATAATTTTGAAATCCACAATTTCACGTGTTATGATTTTCCATGTTATTGTTATCAGGTAGTACTATATGTTTACGCTCATCAAAAGTTCACAAAACCCAAATTTGTTTGCTTTACACGCAATGGTTTTGTCTTATATTATTAGATTTACTTGAACTTTACATAATTTAACCTTTCTACTTAATTTCAATCAGTACCACACACCAGTTGATCAACCCTTTCTACTACCCTCCTCTTGTCAAGCTTGTGGATTGAAAGGGGGCCCTGTATGCCCTTCCAAAGGAAGAGAGAAAAAAATGGTGCATGGCCACCCTTCGCAAAGGGTACCCATGGTATCAGGTATGGATTCTAAGTGGTTTAGACCGACTTGATGTAAGATCTTGTATCTCACTTTTTTTGTTGTCACCTTACTTCTCTATCAATTTTCTCATGAAGGTTATCCCTTGTGTCGCTCACCCTATTATAAACACTATGTTAGGAAACGACAAGTTTCTAACTCTTTATAGCGAGGGCCCTAATGGCATGCGGCAACTATATGATGTGGATGTCTCCCAGACGATAGCCATCACCTATTTGGGTGGCCGAGATTGGTCCAAGTGTGTCCATGAGAATGGTCTGAAGCAGGGGGATGAGGTAACATTCAATTTTAGCAAGCTTGGGCAGATACTTGCATGTCATCGTACACCTGTTGATAAAAGGACCAAGAACAGAGGTAGTACTAATTAATTTGCTTCTGTACTCAGCACAACCTCTAATGATTTTCTTGCGACTAACTGTTCTGCACAATTGTCTTTACTCATCACATGACCCTGACCACTTCTGCAGTCCGCTTCCCCTTATGTACCACCCATAAGGGTGCCAGCATCAAGTTGTTGGCACCGGCACCGGCCCCAATTCCTGCAACGGCACATGTTGACCTCAGTAGGAGAAAGAATAGAGGTAGTAACTTAATTCGCTTGTATACTCTCATCTCTGTCTAGGAGTTACTGTTGTATAAGAAACCATGTTGCTTGTACACATCTCATATGCCTCTCTGACCACTCCTGCAGTCCCCTTACCTACCCCCAGAAGGTAACCAGCATCAATCTGCTGGCACCCGCAATGGCACTGGCCCTAGTTCCTGCTCCAGCACCTGTTGACCTAAGGAGAAAGAATGGAGGTAGTAACTTAATTTGCTTGTATACTCGTCATATCCTCTGATCACTGTCTTGTGAGTAACTGTTGTATAAGAGACCATTTTGCTTGTACACTTCTCATATGCCTCTACCATCTCTGCAGTTAGATTAGCTACCCTTTCAGAAGGAATCTAGCATCAAGCTGTTGGCATCGGCACCGGTTCTGGGCCTTCTGGCTCCTGCACCAGCCTCTCTACAATTAGTGGCACCATCTCCTACACCAGCACCTGCCTCGGCATAGGCATTGGCACAAGCCCCTTCATCACCCCGGGCAGCACCTTGTCAGACCATATCCTACACATGTGTCATCACAAGGTCGCACCAGATTATGTTTGTGAGTAAAAGGCGACAGATTTTGGCTCATGTGGTGTGTGTCCATTAGATATTTTTACATGAATATCTATCAAAGGAATTATCGCTTTTTTCCTCCCTCGATGAGGTCTGTGTTTGAATCTGGCGAGCCATAGCCCAGTGACATTTGAGATAGGAGCCCATTTACCATAGCCGAAAAACTTTTTAATTTGCCTTTTTAGCATTGCCCCCACCTCTAAAAAAACTCTACCTACCCATGTTTTTAAGAAACTAATCCATTATATGGCTTTTTATAAATCGAGGTTCTAGTAGCACTTCTCTTTTATTTTAAGAGAGATAACTGGACACACAAAATATTTTTTAGAAGACTGATACATAAGTTGTAGTACTAATACATGTTTAATGATTCAATTTCTATAAGTATCTTTGGTGTAGTGGAGAACACTCAGTTTATGTCTATTTGATTTGATTTGAAGGACTTTAGTTCGAATCCCCTATGTGTAAATATTTATATATATCTTGGGTTTACTTTTTTGAGAAAGGGTTTCCTTTGTAATATCGCATTACGGAGAGGCTGACATCACGGACCCACCAGCCTGCAGCATCCCTCGAGTTTAATGGTCGAGTTTGAAAAAAAAGTTAAATACTTGTACAGAGAGGCTGGCATCAGGGACCCACCCGCCAGAACATACGAGGATGCATCTGGGACCCACAAGCCAGAACATACCAGAGAGGCTGACATGGGGGCCTCAGCAGCAAGACCATATATGGTTGCCACATCGAGCAATGTTGCCAAGGTCAAAACAGCGGACGCGGCGAAAAAAGTCCATCATACGCAGGCTTGATTTACGGAGAGACCGACATGTGGGACCCAGTAGCACGACCTTATACAGGTTCTGCCTCGAGCGATGTTGCCAAGTTTGAAATAGGAAGGCACGAGCGATAAAAAAGTCCAGCATGCACACGTTTATTCTAATGAGAGGCTCACATGGGGGACCCAGTAGTCTAGAAAAACGGTTGATGCATCGAGCAATGCTATCAAGTTCGAAACACGGAGGCGCGACCGAGAGCAGAAATTCCATCATACACATGTTTTGTCTAATGAGTGGATGACATGTGGGTCCCTGCATCATGATTAAACGATAGATGCAGCGATCAACGCTATCAAGTTTGGAACACGGAGGCGCGACCGAGGGAAAACATTCTATCATACACATTTTTCTTCTAATGAGAGGATGACATGTGGGGTCCAGGAGTTTGATTAAACGGTAGATGCATCGAGCAGCGCTATTAAGTTGGGAACAGGGTAGCGTGAGCGAAGAAAAAATTCTATCATACACACGATTCTTATAATGTGAGGCTGACATGGAGGACCCAGCAGCATGACTAGACGGCAGATAGATCGAGCAACGTTATCAAGCTGAAATCAAGGAGGCAATAGCCAAAGGAAAATATTCCATTATAAACACGTTTCTTCTAATAAGAGGATGACATGTGGGTCCCAGGAGGTTGAGTAAACGGTAGATGCGTCGAGCAGCGCTATCGACTTCGGAATAGGGTAGCACGAGCAAAGGAAAAAAAATTCATTATACACACGATCCTTCTAATGAGAGGCTGATATGTGGGACCCAGTAGCCTGACTAAACGGTAGACGCATCGAGCAACATTATCGAGTTCAAATTAGGGAGGCGCGATCGAAAAGTATGGTCCGCTAGAGACACTGACGTCTGGGACCCACACGTCTCAAAAGACTTTGGCGAGTCAACATCGTGCGAGGAAACAAAAATCTTGCTTCTGCCACGCGCCAGCCGAGCTTCCTCCATGTTTTCAACGGTTCCGTCGTAGAGAGGGCCGCAAAACCGAAAAAAAGGTTTCCATTGGCCACGACCGAGCCAAGAATTTTGTTGCTGAAGACGCGCCTTCTACGACAACCGTCGGGCCAAGTCATTTCGGAAGGAAACTTTTCTTGTAGTGTTCGGGTTCCTCGCCGGCAGCCTAGAATCTATGGATCGGGATGTAATAGTTATGCTTCAGGCCTCTCAGGCCATTTGTTAAGTTTGCTATACTTAATAGCATAGTTTTCCTTCTGTTGTTTGATGTTTGTGGTCAGTGACCTCTTCTTATAATATTTTGGTTCTTTGCTCAGCTATGAGCTTGCTGTAATAATTTGTGTGTCGTAGGGGTCACTGTAATGTTACCTATTCTTTCTCTGTACGCTTTCGAGATTTAGGTTAGTCTTATATCAGACAGAGGTCTAGAATTTGTGGGTGTCACAGGTACCCAATGCGTCTGTCGGGATTTTTCGTCATGTTGTGGATACGGATAAAATACTGGCAGAGCGCATTCATGTGCGGTTACTATGCCTCACAGGACGAAGCATGGGGTCTTGTGTTCATGTCATGGACACGACATTCAGACAAGTTATCGCGGTTGACATGGTCTGAGAATTTTTGAAATTTTATCGACTGCCTTATTTGGTTGTTGGAATTGCTGAAGTTGTCAGCTTCTTTTTATCAGGTGCGATATGTGATGGGGATATGCCGAATGGGGTATGCCCAGCGGGACGTTTTGACTGGACCAAGGGCCTTGTGAGTGGGCCTACAGGACGGCGAGTGGAAAGCGACTGAAAGGAAGCTTGGCGACTAGAAGCTGGAGGCCCAGAAGCGTAGCTGGAGCCTAGTAAGATTAGGTCAAATCCTCCGAGTCCTTGACTGATTCAGTTGTATATCTATAAATCCTAGCGAGGTACCCCCTATATAAGCCACCCTAGGGTTCCCTTTGTACTCACATTCCATCATACAGCCCATCCAAGCGACTCGCTACCTAGCCGCCGAGCTCGCCACCCCTGTAACTCACTCGCCGGTAATACAATCCAGCAGGAGTTGGTATTTACCCTATGGGGGTGAATCTGGGTAAACCCATGTGTCTCAGCCCTCATCTCGCTCTGCAGATGGCCGCCCGCTCTTGCCCCCAATCCTATCAGTCGCTACCCCTGGTACTGATTGCTGTGGTGATTCGCACGACAATATGTGCGCTCTCGATGGGAGTAATCCTTTGAGGATACATTCATGTAATACTAACTAGGTTTTTTGACTCCATTGGAGGATTTACCGGGTGCGCGTTCAGCGCTTGAAGATGATCTTCATCCGAGGAGGTTCTCTACTTAGGTCTTGCTTGTAGCAGAGCATGTTGTTTTTGTCGACTCCGTTGGAGAATATTTTTCTATCGGGTGCACGGCCAACGCTCCCACCCGAGGCTATGTTCGGGTGCTTTACCGGAGCATAGGCTCAGAGCAATGTCTTCAACCAAGGAAGTACCCAACTTACGCCTTGATTAATCCAATCCTTTAAAATTTTATCGGGTGTGTGGCCAGCGCTCTCAATAGGAGTAGACCCTGAGGCTATGTTCGGGTGCTTGCACCGAAGCATAGGCTTAGAGTTTAGTCTGGATGGCGACGAGGAAATATTTCCTTAACTCCGTAGTGTAAGGTGTTACTAAAAAACAAGACATGTAACTATGTAAAATTTTGTTTTACTCTCTATAAAATATATTTTGTTTTTGTTTATTTGTTTGATGCATACTTGCCTTATGCGAGACCATTTTGTGTGCCTAACACCCTGGAGCTGAGGCGGCTACTCAGGTCAAAGCATTGTACGTTTGTTGGCGAACCCAAAAATTTGAATGTGCTCTGTTGGCAAAGCCCCTGAGTATCCCCGAGTATCGGGTGGGAAAAGTAAACAAAAATAAAATTGAGACCGAGTTTCGAAAACTTAGCTTTATTTATCATTGAACACGGAGGTACATGTTTTGCTGTAATCGCCTGATCATTGGCCTTATTGGAAAAATAAAGTACGAAGTCTTTGGCTAAGAAACATGTTCGTGGGTCTTTATTGAATGTAAATTGCAGAAAGTAAACTCCTAAGTGTAGAAACGTCGCAGCTGCGCAACGTTCCATGGGTTGAGTACTTGACTTTAGTTTCCTTGTCTTGGAGCTGATATGCTCTGCCAGGGATTACTTTTGTGACGATGTAGGGTCCTTCCCATGGCAACTCCAGCTTGCGATGGCCATCTTGTTTGAGGCGAAGGACCAGGTCCCCCACGACGAAGGACCTGGAATGCAGTTAGCGGAAGTGATAGTTGTGTAGTTTCTACTAGTATATGGTCGCTCTTTGTAGAGAAACTTATCGAGCTTCGTCAAGTGTATCGACGTCATCTTCGACTGCTTCCCTGGAGGCTTCTTCGTCGTATTCGACACTCCGAGGGGACTCATGAGTTACTTCAGCTAGAAGGACAGCGTCAGCGCCGTGGACCAAAAAGAAGAGTGTTTCTTGCGTTGCTTGGGGTGATACGTAGGCTCCATAGGCCAAAGGGTAAACTGTATACCCAAGCGCCTTTAGCTCTATCGAGTGGTACCAACAACCTTTTCTTGATTCCATTGGGTGTGATACCATTGGCCTTTTCCACCTAGCCATTGGTTTGCGGGTGGGTGACTGAAGCGTAGCTTATTTTTATGCCAATCTCTTTGTAGTAGTCCTTGAACTCATCGGAGGTGAAGTTAGTTCCATTGTCGGTGATGATGATATGTGGCACCCCGAAGCAGAACACTATCGACTTGATGAAGTTCACAGCTGAAGTTGTGTCTTGGCTGGTGACGGGTGCTGCTTCAATCCACTTTGTAAATTTGTTGACTACAACTAGCAGAAAGTCGTGTCCTCAGGCGAAGATTTGTGGAGTTTGCCCACCATGTCGAGTCCTCACTGGGCGAACGGCCAGGATAGAGGTATGGGAGCCAGTTCTACAACAGGTGCACTGGGTTTTGTCGCGAAATGTTGGTACGCCTCACATGTTCGCACGATGTCCCTGGCAACGGCGCCAGAAAATAGTCTTGATGACCCACAAGTATAGGGGGTGTATCGCAATATTTTCGAAGGAAGTGAAACCCAATTTGTTGATTCGACACAAGGGGAGCCAAAGAATATTTATAAGCCTTAACAACTGAGTTGTCAATTCAGCTGCACCTGAAAACAATCTTGCTCACAGCAGTTTATCAGTAGCAACAGTTTTGTAGTAGGAATAGTAAAGTAACAGCAGTAGTAAAAATAAAGACAACAGTAACAATAGCAGTAAACAGTAGGATTCGAGTGTGGTAGGCATAGGGATGGATGGACGGGCGTTGCATGAACAAGACAATTCATATAGCAATCAGAACATAGGGCAATTGCAGATAAATAAGAGAAAGCATCCAAGTACTAGATAATCCTAGGCATGTGTCTCATATATAGTCATACGTGCTCGCAATGAGAACTTGCACAACATCTTTTGTCCTACCAGCCCGTTTGCAGTGGGGCCTCAAGGGAACTACTGGCAATTAAGGTGCTCCTTTTAATAAAGCACCGGAGCAAAGCATTAACACTCCGTGAACACATGTGATCCTCACATCAAAGCCATTCCCTCCGGTTATCCCGATTTCTGTCACTTCGGGGCCTTTGGTTCCGGACAACAACGTGTGTATACAAATTGCAGGTAAGACCATAAACAATACTATCATAATGAATCAATAGCATGTTTAGATCTGAAATCATGGCACTCGGGCCCTAGTGACAAGCATTAAGCATAACAAGTCGCAACAAAGTCAAAAAGCACTAATAGAAGATAATAGGCACCATGCCTTAACAATCTGATGCCATTACATGAACGATCTCATCCAATCCCTACCATCCCCATAGCCTACAGCGGGGGATTACTCACTCATAGATGGGGAAACATGGATGGTTAATGGAGAAGCGATGGTGATGATGATGGCGCTGATCTCCTCCAATTCCCCATCCCAGCAGGGTGCCAGAATGGAGTTTATGGTGTTGTTTCGTGGAATCTGGTGGTGGCGGCAAAGCGGACCTCCTTCTGGAAAAACATCGACCCCCCCTGAGTTTTTAGGTCAGAAGGCATCTTATAGGCGAAGAGGGAGACCGAGGGGGTGTCTGGGGCGGCCAGACCACCCCCTGGCGCGGCCAGGCCTGGCCCGCGCGGCCAGGTGGTGTGGCCGGGCCCCAGCCCCTCTCCGTCTCGTATTCTGGATCCTGGTGTCCCTCGGTGAAAAACTAACTTTGGCTTTTGTCCCGTCCAATTCCGAGAATATTCATTTTCTTACTTTCCTGGAACCAAAAACAACAGAAAACATGCAGCTTGCAATGTGGCTCTTGTTAATAGGTTAGTCCAAGAAATCATACGAAAAGTACTCCAAAGTGTGGACAAAACATAAGAAAGTAGATAAAACCAAGCATGGAACATCAAAAATTATAGATACATTTGCAATGTATCAATCCACCGTGCTTTGATTGTATCTTTAGGGAGTTACCCTCACACTATGTATTCTACATATGACTGCATCCATGTGGGTTCTATCATCATAACTTCCTCAGGCTCCAGTTCTCCGTCAAGGGCATCTGCTTTGCTTCCTGTAGCGGGTGTAGCCCCCGAGTCGCCTTTCGGTTTGACCTTCTTGTGCGCCTTGGATGTTGCGACTTCAGGGGCCTTTTTAACTTTGATGGAGTGCTCCATTATTTCTTCCCATAAGACTCCGGGTGGAACGTGTAGGCAAAGGGATCTGATATTTTCCAAATTGTCGGCTTCTTCATTGCTTGCCCTTCCTATGTGGGATACCTCACATCCGTCGAAGTTGGCCTCCATGATATTGTACATGTCCCGGTATGCGATCATGTTGTCACTGATGGCGTCGCACTTGTTCATTGCTTGTTGAGCAACGAAGTTTGAATCACCAAATATCTTCAGGCGAGTTGCGCCTGAGGCTTTGGCCATATGCATACGATGCAATAGGGCCTCATACTCGGCTTCATTATTTGATGCATTCAGGAAGCTCATCTGATGTACATAGCATATTTTATCGCCTTGTGGTGACACTGGTATAACACCGGCTCCTGCTCCTTTTGTTCTCTTGGAGGTGTCAAAGTACATTGTCCACGCGCTGGAGAGGTCTAGAGGACCTGTACATTGGAGATTTGTCCACTCAGTAATGAAGTCAAGCAAAAACTAAGATTTGATTGTTTTCCACTTCTCATACGTGATGTATCGAGGGGATAGCTCAATGCCCCAAAGAGAGACATGCCATGTGGCTTCTGGATTGTTGAGTATGCTAAAGAGAGGTGCCTCGTTGACCACCACTATCGGGTTCTCTGAGAAGTAGTGACATAGCTTGCGCGCTGTCATGAAGACTCCATACGCAAGTTTCTGGCAGTGCGGGTACCTTTGTTTTGATGGACAGAGGACCTTACTGAGGTAATAGACTAGCCTTTGAATGCCGTGGGTTTTCCTTTCTTTAGGTCGCTCGACGACTAGAACTGTGTTGACCACCAGATTGGTGGTGGCAATGTAGAGCAGCAGAGGCTCTTTCTCTTTTGGCGACACGATGACAGGGGTGTCGAAAGTGTTTTCTTGAGATCTTCAAAGCCTCGTTGGGCTTCGTCAATCCACTTGAATTTTTCTGACTTCTTCATGAGAGCGTAGAACGGAAGTGCGTTTTCACCTAGCCGAGCGATGAATTGACTTAGTGTTGCGATGCGTCTAGCCAGCTGCTGCATGACACGAAGATTTGTCGGTTTCTTCGTTGTGAGGATCACTCGTATTTTCTCAGGATTTGCCTCTATTCCTCTTGCCGATACGAGGTATCCGAGGAGTTGTCCCTCAAGGACTCCAAAGGAGCACTTTGTCAGGTTGAGCTTATGCAGTATTTGTCAAGATTATCGAATGTTTCGCGAAAATCATCGATAAAGGTCGATTCATGCCCTGTCGTAACTATGACATCGTCGATGTACACTTAGACGTTTGCCCCAATTTGGCTTTCGATGTTGTTTTGCATCATCCGTTGGTACGTAGCACCCACATTTTTTAATCTGAAGGGCATTGTGGTGTAGTAGCATACGCTGTAAGGCCTAATAAATGTTGTTTTATCTTGATCCTCCTCCTTCATCCAATTATGGTGGTATCCATAGTATGCGTCCAAAAACGAAAGACGCTCGCATCCAGCGGTTGCATCGATGATTTGATTGATTCGCGGGAGCGAGAAGTGATCCTTTGGACAATGCTTGTTTAGTGTAGTGAAGTCGATGCACATATGTAGTACCTTTGTGTTTTTCTTCGGGCGCACATTGGGTTAGCAACCGATGTTGCTTTCTTGATCTCCTTGATCAACTTGGCGTATGTGAGGCGATTGAGCTCTCGTCCAATGGCCTTGCGCTTTGGTTCTGTGTAATGGCGAAGTGATTGCTTTATAGGTTTGGCATTAGGATATAAGTTAAGTGTGTGTCCAACGAGTTCCCTAGGGATTCCTGGCATGTTAGCAGGTACCCATGCAAAAATATCCCAGCGCTCACGGAGGAACTCGATGAGCGCGCTTTTCTATGCGGGACCAAGATTAGAAGCCACAAAGGTTGTCTTCTTCGGGTCCATCGGGTGAACCTAAACTTTTATCATGTTCTTTGCGGTGTTGAAAGCTTGCTCGGTCGTGACCCGCCCCTCTAGCAGGGGCTCTATGTCCGTTATCTTTAGCTACGCAAACTCCATTTCCATCTCGAAAGATTCAGAGTTTTTGTTGAATTCTCGGTCGCAGTTGACGGAACGGGTGAAGCTGCCTCTCACGGTTATGATTCCATTGGGTCCTGGCATATTCATTACTAAGTATGCATAATGTGGCACCTCCATGAATCGTGCGAAAGCTGGGTGCCCCAGGATCATGTGGTACTGTGATGGCCAATCCATGACTTCGAACTCGAGCTTCTCGTACCTAAAATTTTCCCTCGATCCAAAGACAACATCAAGATAGATTTTTCCTAAAGGAAATTAGGCTATAGGACTATGCTATGGAAAGATGTGTCTTTTGATGGTAGGTTCGTCAAGGAACACTTCATTGCCTGCAAGGTTTTGGTGTAGATTAGGTTGATGTTGCTTCCTGCGTCCATGAAAACCTTACTCATGTCGAACCCGCCGATTTGGGCCTCCACTATCAGAGCCGAATGACCCGGTCATGGAACTCGAAGCGGGTGATCGGCCCTATTGAATGTGATTTACTGCTCTGACCAGTGGAGATATTCGGGTGTAGGTGGTGGCATTGTTACTGCCATATTAACCTGTCATGTGATCAACTTCTGGATTCTATTGTATGGGCGCCCTTTTTGGATCATCAACATTGCTCCCCTAAACCCCAGGTACTTGTCCTCCTGGTTTCTATTCGCTGCAGGTTGCGGCTAGCCTGCTGGCGGCGGCCCTGGTGGTAGTGGTGCACTGAGGGCTAGGGTTCCTTGTGCAGTGGCATATCCTTGGTTTGCTGTCTCGGTTGCCTTTGCATTACACACTGCCTGCATCCCTAGGAACGTGCGGCAATCCTTCATGAGTTGATTTGAGTGCCTCCTTCCCTCGGAGTCGACATAGAAGTGCATATTGTACGGCCCCTCGAGAATTTGCATTGGAGACATTGGAGGCTCCCGAGCCCTTAGATGGTATTGCTGTGTTGTCGGGCTCCCTGTGGCGTCATCTCTGTTACTGTGGTATCCGCTGCTATGAATGTCGTTACTTCGGTTGTCCTCTCCGGTGAATCTAGCTACAATGTAGCTTGCCCCGCCGTACCCGTCATTGCCTCGCCTTCTCCTGTTTTCATTATTGCATCTATCCCGCTCTTCCTCGGGTGAGCGCACTCGCTTGTTGTTTACCGCATCTTCGCTGTCTGCCTATCGATTGGCCATGTCCATTAGCTAAGAATTTGTTTTGGGTGTAACTCATCCCAACTCCTCAATGAATTCCTTTCGATGAAGGTCGTTGTTGAAAGCATCGATCGCCCTTCCATCTGATATAGTTTCGGCTGAGTTCTTGATGATGTTCCATCTCTAAATGAATGCTCATATTGATTCCTCAGACTTCTGCTTGCATGCCCGCAATTCTTCGATGGATGTGGGACGCTTAAATGTGTACGTGAAATTTCGGATAAACTTATCCTCGAGGTCGCTCCAGTTGCTGATGGATTCTGCAGGTAACTGTTTGAGCCATGATCGGGTGGCGCCGCTCAGGTGCAGCTGCAGGCTTTGCATAGAGATAGCTTTAGAGCCACCTTGGAGTCTAACGTTTTGCAAGTAATCAGCCAACCATGCTTTGGGTTCCTAGAGCCATCATATTTTTGGCGGTCGTGAGGGAGTTTGAAATCCTTGGGCACCGGGGTCTTGCAAACCCATTGGGTAAAGCAACTAGAACCACACGATTTGTACTCATCCTCGCTTTCATCATCGTAATATCTTCAGATCTTCAGCTATTGTGATCCTCCCTGGACCTGTCGACCCTACGTTGTGTAAAAGTCACTTCTGGCGTCCTTGCGTGACTCGGAATTTGAGAAGTGCACACGATGCGGTGAGCGTGATTGTCGGGTGTGTCCCATGTGTCGAGGGTTCTTGTGACGGTGGGGTGATTTATCGGGTTGCTGGACGATTGCTTGTTCTCCTTGTGTGAGGGATGATCTAACCATGCCAAGGTTTATGAGGGCGGAGCGATGAAGAGTTGCTCGGGGATCATCGTCTACTGGCTGAGTCATGAGGAGGTAGGTTTGGGCAGCGATAATGGTGGTTTGCGCTATTTTTGCTTTTATGTATCCCGCTGGATCCACTGGCATAAAGGACAAGTCTAGATCTCAGGCTAGCCCGCTTCTTTCGGCTTCTAGAATACGTTGTAGCCGTGAAGTTCCTCTCCTCGGTGGTGCTCCTCCGGTTATGCTGCCGGATCCACGGATGGAGCCTCCTCCTTTCCTCAAGTTGCCTTTGGAATCTGAGCAGATCCCTTCTTTTGTGGTGGAGGAGGTACTGATAGGCCATCAGTTCTTTCCGCGTAGCATCTCCCGTCATTGGGATTGCACCTGAAATGGCGTCTCTTGCCTTTTTCAATGTTTCCGGTGACAACCGGAGTGTTAGTCGTTTGCCATCGCGTGTTCCTTCCCTTCCTTGCGTGATGCGATTACTGGGAGGATCTCCTTTGTTCGTGGTTTCCTGCATCGGCATCCGATATAATATCATTGGGATCAAGGATAGAGTTACCATTAGATTCTCGAGGTGTTGAGGTTCCTTCGTCGATGATCACGCACACTTGATGATGCGTCATGTACAGGTTGCTACTATCTCTATCGGATCTGTAAGAGACACTGTCTTAGAAACTAGTGAAATCCCATGGATTCTGTTCTAGGTAAGATTTAGCCTTCTTGATTCCGGAATCGATGCTTTCCTCGGTTTCGTCGGTTCGACGTTCACCGAGCTTGAGCCACGTGGCGGCGTTAGCTGTGAATCTAAACCGAAGGAGAGACCGTCGTATAGATCGGCCAAATCCCCTAGATCTGCAGATTTTTTTTGCGGCTTCCTTCGACGTTCTTCGGGTGAGACATGGCTTCTCCAGATGAGTTGACCGAGGATGCAGGTATCACTGTAGGCTCTGCTGTTGTGACCGACGGAACTGAGTAGATCGGGGTGAAAGGCAGAGGTTTCGGGTTCCCTCACGCGGAAGTGGAAGCCCCCGATCATGAGATCGGTTTCTCTGTTGAAGTCGACGGAAGCCGAAGCAGGGGTGGGCGGGCGTGGATCGGCGAGATTGTTGCAGCTCTCACCGACCTTGATCGTCGAGTTGCTACTTGGTGAAGAGGGGACCACCGAATCCATGGCTCCAACATTTAGATTTCCCACAGACGGCGCCAATTGACGAGGGGTAACCTCGGCAATGCCCATGGTTATGGACTTAGGGTTTCGTGAAAAAGAGAACGTTGGGGATTTCGTTGGCTGATCAGACAAACAAGGGGTCGAAGTCATCTAATTATTGTGGAAAGTGTAATTACATATTGCTCAAAGCTTCGGGGGCCCTCCGTTGGTTCCTCCTAGCCTTTATATGAGAGGCTGGGTCCTGGAGCCGTATAGGGATAGGTTACAGGTTCTGATTACAATGCTAGCACTATGTCGGTTCATATTTCTTTCTTGATTGACAAAACATACTTTCATATTTCTTTCTTGATTGACAAAACATACTTTTATTCGTCGGATGATTCCTAGACGTATCTATTCTTCATGGGCTTCATGGGTTGTAGATCTTTATACGCCTAGGGGGTAACTAATCATGGGGACCCTGTAAGTCATGCCTACCAATTTAGTGTCGATGTCCAACGAATGACATGACCATAAATAATTACGAATCCATAAACCAAAAATCGAGACCATATACTTCAAAACTAATATACACAAATAGCTAGTTGATTGCTTTATTTCACGTGTAAACTCCTTTTTTATACTCAATATTATCATAAGTAATGGTAGATTTACAATTTAAGCACCTACTTCATTTCACGAATAAAAAATAACTTTTACCTTTTTATCTTGCCAAGCCATTGTGTTCTTGTTTTTTACTTAATCGTGGGACCGTATGGTATCGACTTTGTATCAGATTACTAAAGAGACCATGATACGCATCGCGATACAAGTAAGATATACCAGATTAAGATGATATCATGATATGTATGATTGCCAGCGGTAGTATCGTAAAATCGTAAAATACTACGATATGTATCGAGATACTGACAACCATAGCCAAGACAGGGGCATATGATGGTTAATGTGGATGCTAGCTTCGACCCTGAGATGATGAGAGGCGTTTTATTGCAGCATGTAATGAAAAGGTTCACGCAATTGATGCTAATACCCTAGAGGCTCAAGCAATGTCCAGTGGCGAACCAGATAGGATGTTCTCAAATTATTATCCAATTTGATTGTTTGCAAGTTGTTGAAGCTCTTCAAACAGGAAACTTCCCTTCGACTACTATGGCGGCCTTGTTCGATCCGCTGAGTTGTTTAGTTTTCCTTTTGATTTACAATGTATCCATTACGTATTTAGGCCTTGTTCGGTTGTCCGGGGCTAGTTCCCAACAGGGAACTGATCACCAGGGGGTTTGAGTGGAATCGATGTGTCACTCTGACCCCCGGGAGGTTCAGACCCTCTCTGTATTTAATACCCTCTATAAATCCAAATCGTTCGCTTATACTGAGTTTGCTGTGGTTTGGTGGGGTTTGGATACAACGATACACTATATTTGAGAAAAGAACATCACATGGACGATAATCACAAGAAAATATACTAGGAGTACCAGATATTAACAGAATATTAGGAATAATATTACGAGAATAAATTACTCTCTCCGGTCACAAATGTAATACGTGGAAGCAATTTCTGGCAGCGAATAAAACAAAGCTAAAGTACATGTTTACTCCTAATGATAATTTTGAACTTTGAACCAATCGTCTCCTCTCCGAAACACATCTTGCAGCAGCCCCAGCCCGGCGGGAACACAGGAAAAAAGTTGACAGATGATACAAAAAATAGAATCTTTCAGCTCAGCTTCACACATCATAGTTGAGCTTCACTGGCATCTTCTTGCTCACTGCTAAATACCTATGTCAAAAAATGGAACATAGTGAATGAGATACATAATATGCAAAATGCCATCTGTAACACCAAAGAGGGTCAAAACAGCTAAATGAATAAACATTGTTAGCAGGAAGAAAGGAATTGCATCAGAATATCACATAGCAAGCTACATCCTACATATTCAAAAGATAAGCCACAACCTAGATGTGCAAGATAAGGAAATGCTTCCAGAACAACATATAAAATGTGGCCACTATAAAGAACTTCCGAAAACATGCAAATAGCACTGCGGATGGCAGATTCGGTATCAATGTAGACATGAATAATTCGCTTGGGAACATGCTAATGTATACAAAGATTTCAGTAGCAAGAATTTGTGCGAGCCCACAATTATATATCCCAAGTCAAATTTAATTAGGCAAAGGCACGGCTACCAAATGTACAGTACTAGCAGAAATTGGCTAATAGTGAGATCATGCTAATTAGGCAAAGGATGTTCGTATAGAATGAGCATGGTTCTTACCCTGATCGTGCAATCGACCATCATGTTGCAAATGAACATGGTTTCTATTCTGACAATGAACACAGGTAGCAGGTTGATCAAGCAACACCTACACTACAACTAGAATATGCATGCTGATATTTCTGTTCTACAAGAAAGTAAATGCACCTTTATTTGTGTAGAAGACGTACCTAAACCACTTGTGTCGTCTTCATCATATCATCGTCGTCCTCATCCCTCCTCTTTCTAATGCGATCCCTTATCGTCATAGCCATTGGAAACTAAAAAGAATATACTTTTTTTTAGTTTGCAAGTTAAAAAACTAAACAGGAGCATGTGCATTGGTAGAGGAACTAGTAAAATTAATGAGCAACCACACAGATCCTATTGGGAATTTAGGGTAATAAAAATAACAGGAACTACAATGTGTCCTTATGAAGCACATGTTAACTGCTAGAATTACATGCGATATTAGGAGACCAAGATCTACTTATTCCTTATTCATCTAATATGTTCATGAGAGCCTCCGGAAATGAACACAGCAGTACCCGACTACCTGTGACTGCTAATTAATTAGAACCCAGCTTGTACTCAAACATGTATACGCTATGGCCAAAAAGGCAGAGCCTGAACACTGCCAAATACTCTAGGAACCTTTTGATAACTAAAATAATCTCTATGCAAAATTAACGAGACGCACAAGCTATGTATAGGCATATAGCTAGCTTCCTGTCATATTCACCAAATTAACTCGAACAAGAAGATCTACTTGGTGTAAATTCATCCAAGATATTATTGGTACACCCGCAAGAACAGGAAGATCTACTTGGTGTAAATTCCTCCACGTGCAGCACCCCAACGCAGCCCAATTGCTCTCTTTTTTCATTTTACTTCTCTCCAAAACAGCTAGGAAATACCAAGAATTTAATATATACCGACAGATAGCTATATACATGAAATGTTTTTTCCAAAAATTAAGGTAGGGCAGACCTTGACCAAGGGCCCCTGCCCGCAAGAACTGAACCCGCAAGATGTTGTTGGTCTACCTATCCCATGAACCCTAGACCTAGAAATTATTTTAGGGGAAGGGCGAGTACAAGCAGCGGAAAACTAGGCCTCGGTCTTGATATCACGTGAACCCTTATTTACCATCGTTGGCGCAAGTCACCGCCGCTGCTAGGTCATAACCAAGAACCTCAGAAGCCTCGTCGCGCCGCCACCGAGTCCAACCACGCGTAGCTCGCCTGGGGATATTTCCACGGGTTGGGAGAGGATGATTTGATCCGCCGCGGAATGGACGGGGTCAGAGTGGTTTGGGCCGGGGTGAGTACCACGTCGGGGCTAACCGAACGGCTTGTTACACATGAGCCAGGGTGAGTTCCGCGTCGGACTGACGGGCCGCATTCCCCGCCGGGTTGGGGCAAACCGAACAAAGCCTTAGGTGGATTGGAGGGGATTAGGGAGGATTTTGACTCAGATGGGATTTAATCCCTAGAAACCCAACAAGGCCTAATGGAAATCTGTCACCTTGCGGAGGCGATGAACTGAAGGTATGAAGGAAAGAAATGCTGGCCAGCAGAACTATCTTAAATAGCATGACATGCATAAGTGAATTGAAACCGATACACTTTGTCAGGCAATGGGATACAACAAATTGCTATCATCATGCGACTAATAGTTTCAATCAGCTCCGATGCTGGCTGCTTCCTTGCCATTCTGTATGGCTCGAAAAGGCTTTGCTATCGCGAGTCCCGTGCTGGCACATTTTGGAGCCCAGCAGCAACAGGCTGGTACCTTGAACTTGTAGTCACACCGTTCCTATTATTGCTGTTAGCGTGACGGGGTGTGTATTGTCTCGCTCCCTGGTTCTGGTATACTCCTGTGCCTGCATTATGCATCTGCTGCTGATTGTGATATCCATTCTGGTGTGGTCCTGACGTTTGGGCCCCGGTTGCATGAGCCTGCGGTTGTTGTGGTTGTTGTCTCTGATACCCGTATGTTCCTGGCGTTTGGGCCCCGCTTATATGAACCTGCGGTTGACTCTGATACTGGTATTGCCAGGCCGCTTGGTGCCCTGGGGTATACGCCTCTGGATAATAATTATTCTGGTATGGTACCCCTGGCTGGATCCAGGTATTGTACGCCGGTGGATGGCTCAGGTTCTGGTATTGTCCTGTTGTTTGGTGCCCTGGAGTATACGCCGATGGGCCATAACGGTTTTGGTATTGCACTGGCTGTCTTGGTGCCTGGTAATGGTGGGTATTAGTATGAAACTGAGGAGGGTCATGGTTCCGGTACTGTCCTGGCGTTTGGCGCCCTGTAGTATGCTCAGTGTACACTCGGGGAGGATCATGGTTTCGGTACTGTCCTGGTGTTTGGCGCCCTGTAGTATTCCCAGTGTACACTTGAGGAGGATCATGGTTTCGGTACTGTCCTGGTGTTTGGCGCCCTGTAGCATTATCAGTGTACACTTGAGGAGGATCATGGTTTCGGTTCTGTACTGGCGTTTGGCGCACTGTAGTATTATTATCAGCTAACACCAGAGGAGGATTATGGACCGGTCTGCTTCCTGTAGATCCTTTGGCTCCCTGGCGACGCTGACGTTGATTAGACTGCTTAGCTCCCCCATGCCCCATAGATCTGGTATGCTGGTGAGCCATTTGTGGGGTGCTTGCATGAGAGTTAGCTATGACTCTTCCGCCCAGTTTTGAGCAAACAGCAGGTGTGCACAACATCGCTAATAAGTCGTCTCGATCAGAATGCTCGACGGAAGCAAATTTGAGATTGGCGTCCTTCAAGGCACTAGCAATTAGGGGGAGGCCTCTAGTACCAACCGCTCTAGCGGCATTGTCAGGCCTCTCAACTGGATCTTCAACCTAAACAAGAATAACAAGCAGATGTCATGTCAGTACGCAGGCTAATTTTTTTTATTATATCAGCCACAATCGCCACAAAATGCATGAAAAATTGGTCTTACAAATAATCTGTAGGATTTCTTCATCCGCCGATTTGGATTGTCCTCGATTTTCTCGAGCTTACCCGTGTAAGTAGATATCACATCACTCGAAAGGGCCTCGATAAAACAGAACTGCAAACAATATAAGATCACCAGTTAGGCTTGTTCCTCCAGTTAAGAATGAGAAAATGCTAAAATGTCTTTTTGGTATTAGAATGGTTGTGCCCTTTTGATATCAGAGGTCATCCAAGCCGAATTCCATTGCATATGTATGTCCAACAGACGGTCAATTGCAGATCAATTTAAACCTACTTTCATTGATAAAATCTTAATCTAACAACATTAACTGATCTATGAGACCGAGGAATTAGCACATTTGGCAACGAAAATAGTTCACTTTATTGGAAAAGTACCTCCATTGAAATAAACAATTGCCAGATTGCCTCTAGCTGATCACTTTATATGGAGTTTAACAAATTCTAGTAAGATATTTCTGTTATTATTGGGCTGAAAGATCCTATCAATTAGTTGAAGTATCGAATACAACAAAAGAAAGGTGCAGTGCGGAACTCGACTAGGTAGGTTTTGAAAAACATGAGCCACATCAACCCTCCTTTGTCACATTTTTTTTCACTTGTCTCTAAGAAGGACTCTTGAACTCATTAGCTAAGCTCAAACATAAACAAGTCGGTCACGCCCTTTGTTGAGTTTATCATGACTGAGTAGCTTAAGACAGGTCAAAAAAGTACCAGAAAAT
Organism: Avena eriantha; assembly: GCA_910589775.1. Lineage (NCBI taxonomy): Eukaryota > Viridiplantae > Streptophyta > Magnoliopsida > Poales > Poaceae > Avena > Avena eriantha. The sequence continues at coordinate 287,430,520 of OU342746.1, read as the reverse complement.
CAAATTGTCATAACCCAGGTAAAGAGGAAATTCCTAAGAACACAAGTAGCAGTTTTTATCAAGATGTGAAGATCAAATTATAAAACATACAATAATGATTGCAAGAGAGAACGTTCACTTAGTGAAGATAGTAGGGGCATAATCCCAGTTACCTTGTTAAAAAAGGTCGCAAGGAGATGACAAAGAGAGCTTTCATTTCTCTGTTCCTTGTTCTGGCTTTCAAATTTTGCTATGTTTGCAGCACAAACCTCATCAAGATGTTTCTCATCGTAAAGCGTCATGTCTACATGTAACTGAAATGAATAAATTACCAGGACTGGTATGCTAGACAGCCATCAGAGAAAATCTAAGTTAATTAAACCTGAAAAATCTTCTGTGATATTTCCTTCGTAAATGTCCTTCAAAGGTGGTATAATTGCCGGCTCACACGTCTTGAAATTAAGGATGGGAGATAAGCACGAAGGTTTAATAAAACCATAAATAAGAATAACATGGGATAGCTTCCAAAGTAAGAAGCAATACCTGAAAATGGAAGAGAACAAGTAAGCAAAGAGAATAGGAGTTCAAGGTTCCAGTTCTAGGATCATTGATGTTTTGAGCTTTTGCCCACTCCTTGATCTGCAAGTAAACATGAAGATGAGCCTTGGGCTTACCATTGAAATGTGGGAGCAAAAAACTACAACTTAGTTAAGGGTTTACCAATAAAACCATATCACCAAAGCGTTCATCTAAAGTACTGATCCAATAGAAGACTTTGGATTTAATTAGACCAGGGAAGTTGTCAACGGATAAGTCGCAGGAAATGCCAAAGTGGTTGCTTACATACTTAAGAACTGGGACTCTTGCATGAGGAATGAACTCCATATATCTAGCAACATCTGAATGGAATAAAAGCAACACAACAAAATTTATGATATATTTAATGGGTATGGTATGCCAAAACGATTATATATGGACAAAAGACAAAAGGTATTGTGGTGAATCAAGTAACCATGGAACAAAAATATATTCCTGAATAGATCAACCAAAATATATTAGTTACAATGATGCTCCCTCTCACATGATATTGTATTCCTTGGTGCACAGAAACATAACATGACTATTTTCCCACAAAAGCTATGAGTATGAAACTAGTCATTCCTGGTTAATGCAATTTCCTGGATATAATACTAGATGATGAAGTACGCATGCTCATCTATTGTAGAACAGATAAAAAAAGGTACCTCCTTTTTTCAAAGCTTTCCTTAGTTCTCTCAAGATAGTTTGCTTCTTCTTCTTGTTTATAGGAACGTCTGAGCAACTTATGAGCTGAACTGATAAATCCAAATCTCCTGATTTTGAGTATAGATTTGATAGAAAGGATCCAAAAGGTTTGACAGCAGCACCTGTTAAAGAATTTCAGAATATCAGGTAAAGCAACATTGAAATTGCACCATGAAAAAGTTCTCTCGCCTTCCGGTTGTCATTATAAAAATTCCTTGACCTGTATGTTTACCAAGTCTATGACAAGAAATAAATGTCTCCTGTAGTAAAGATCATCGTGCCGTTTGAGCAGCTCATATTCTAGGAAGATAAATCAGATAGTCGTTGCAATTTTTTCCAGTGCTAGGTAACTGATGTGCAGGGTGAATAAGAGATAAAGCAAACTGTACTATGGCCATAGATAACTAACTGAACAGTGGCAAGCCTCATGGAATTGTCAATGAGTTGCCATTGCCATTCACCCAGCACTCGCATTTGAAAGACCACCGCTAACCCAACAAGACCAAAACTTTATATAATGAGTAAAATATCAAATACTTATGCTTCTTATATTTACTCATTTTCATACAAAACCTATCCATGAAATGCAAGCACGGTTTGACTTTATTATAGCTTCTCACATGGTCTTTGCTATTCTGAAACACAAACTACTCTGAGGTTCTTTACGGATACAGTACACTTTATGACCATTTTTGGAAAATATATTTGTCTTTGCATACATATTATACGGGATTACAAACACTGTGTTCAGAAACCTATATCAAAAGTCCATTAACACTGTGTTTCAGAAATCTATACCAAAAGTCCATGTTATTCAGTAGCAGAGTACATACCATGTACACAAACTTCACTGTCAATATTATCAGGATCTTTTTGAAACAATGGAAAAGGCTCCAATGGTAGCTAGAGGAGTAAGTTACCACTCAACGCTGCAACTGATTGGATTGAAATTTCCAGCTCCTGAATTGTAGATTGCCTTTTGTCTCGATCATCCTCCTCCGGTTTAATTAGAGTGAGGATGTCTTTAGTACACTTCTCCAGCACATCATTGTTAGGGGCACTTTCAATCATGCTGAAATACTGAAGCCAAGAAGAAATATATGATCAAGCAAAATAAAGATAAGAATTTATATATCATATGGGTAACAACTAGCATTGCTAAATACTAGAAATCAAATGTAACAAGGGAGTATTCAAAGTTGTATGTAAAAGATACGAGTGCAGTGATTGCCCTGGTTTTCTTTGGTAAAATTTCTTGGAAGAGAATGAAGGAGCCATATTTCCTTTGTAGTATAACCAGTTTTTGAGTGGACTAGGCTACATGCTCTGAGAGAACCAGACATGTCTTTATTACCCTCCTAAAAGAAGAAAACTTTATATGGCGACTAAAAAGAAAAAAGAAATCGAATTTTCATGGTAAGAATACGGTACATTCAATAGTAAATCTACATAATTTAGCACAGTTGGGATTTTCAGTACTGTATATGTGACTCCCCTAGTCGACTTGGGAACCTTTTGTCACTGGCATGTAAATTGTGGTGCTGTATTCTGGAAAAATCCTACCCTAACGGAGTAACGAATTGACACAATAGAAAAAGCAATTATTCCCATGACAGGAGTGATTATCACCGATGAGGCGTATCTTCTCAACATTGCAGCATATGCCATCCACGCAAAGGCAAAACTCAAGTACAGCTTCGGCACTTCACCGCACGTAGCACCACGAGTGTAGTGTTTACCTAGCTCAATTTCGCTGACTTGGCCGCAATTGATACTCCCGCCGTGGGCTTTAGAGGAGTAGCAAGCAATGTACCAAAATGGCAAAATCTCATTGGATCTGCCCTCGAGCATCATGCATTTTTTCTTAATCTAAACAAAAAAACGGGGCCCTTTCGCGATGCTCAACAAAACCCAACAATCGAAGCACCCCGTATCCCGAAATCCTTACCGGAGTTCGTACGGAGTAGCCGACTCGAAGTGGCGAGGGGGGATTTTATTTACCTGGAGAAAAACAGCAGGCGGATCTGGAATCCTGCGGGAGGGCGAGTCGGCGGGCGCTACCTGGCGGCGGTGTCTTCAGTCTGCGTGCGCCGAACTCGCGCCGGTCGAAGGGAGCGGGGTCGTCGACGTGGGGCGAGGTGGAGGAGACCTTTGGCAGGGAAGGGTCTGCCGAGTTGAAACGGGAGCGGTGACCCTGACCGGGTCTGCTTCGGAGAAGCCGAAGGTAGAGAACCGGAACGACCGAAGCAGAGAGGCAGTAGAGACTGGAGAAAGGACCCGGAAACGAAGCTATCGCTGGATCTGTGGTGGGCCTTGCTGACTCGATCGCAAAGTCCTTTATTTACAGATTGTATAAATAAATGGTGTACTGCTGACTCGATCGCAAAGTACTTTACACGTGTAAATGTACTACTGCTGACGCATGCGCGTACTCTCCGCTTTCCTAGTACTGACCGTGGGCCTTCATTGCAAGCGAATTTATTTGGAGAGATCTCAGAATCCACTACTAAACAATTCTCTATCTCTCTTTTTTATAGCCAATCGACAATCACCTAGGTCCTAGCATTTTGCTAATTTAGCCCAACAATCCTGTACGGAGGAAGTAGTAGAGGTTTTGAAAAAACTACCACGGATACATGCCCGGTCCTGGAGAGGGTCTGGAGGGGCGGCGCCGGGCCTAAAAAAATTAGGGGCCCTCCCAGGGCACGTACAGTGTACACGCTAATCGGAGACGCTAGAAATCTATTCCTAGTCATTTGCTGAAGTTCCTGATAGTTATTTTAGCGTCGATGGAAAAGTAAGAGTCGAACGCTTAGAAATTGCTTGCAAATTATGACTCGCAAGCGTTGGCGCTTGCTGCAAATGGTAACCGGCTACTTTAGCGCCCATGTAAAAGGCTAGCGATGTACGTGCCCTCAGATATTTTCTCTATATATGGCCCAATATAAATCTTTAAAAACAAATGAAATTGCAGTTCTGCATTTTAGATTGAGCCATAATACTAGACTTGCCTCGTTTCCTGAACGTGTTATGAGTAACTATGTGCGAGTTGCGATCGATCGGTCTGATTGCGGTCAGATCCATTAGCCTTCTATGGATATATAACTCCTTGTCTCAAACCATCGATTGGAAATAGGACTACAACTTGTCGTTGTTCGCCTCTAGCCACTCCTCTCTAATATCTACTATCTCGGTCGCAAATTCTGAAATTTCTTCCGACTAGAGGCGGATCCTTTCATTCTTGTTTCCCAAGGACATCCACGTGTAAGGTATGAAACATTCCTCCCACTTCTTCATGGATTCGATGGTTAGTTTATGATGCCCTAATTTAGTTCTGATCAGTATTTGTTGATTTAATTGCAAGGTTAGTTAAATGGTTTTATTTCCGAGTTAAGTGTTATGAAGTTTACTTGCAGGATAAATCAATATATGCCATGGAGATTTTTGAGTTTGTTTGCTATCATAATATTTCTAATGCTTATCGGGTCTTCTTTAATATGTGTGTGACTATTGCATCCGTTGAAAGAAACTTTTCAATGTTCATTGAAGAACTAAATGAAATATGTAATGTCTCAACAAAGGTTAATTGTTTGACAACTTGATGCATCGAGAAGATGTTATTGGACGAGATTGATATTGATTCAATCGAGTCATCGGCCTTGACTCTAGGAATTTATGGAACAAATTTTAAGGTAACTACAAACATTGTTATTTTCTTATGAATATTGCAATTGGGTATACTTAAAATATTTATTTTTTCATTATATATATAGAAATATAGTAGGGCCACAATTTTTAGTTTCGCCCCAGGTCCTGGAAATCTCAGGACCGGCCCTGCACGTATATACACTTTTTTCACAAAACTAAAACATCTTATATTTTAAAACGGAGGGAGTAGATGCGTTAATGCTATAGTATAGAATTAACGAGTAGATACGGCCATACGGAAGTTGTTTTGTTCCTACTTCCCCAAAAAATAATCGGTTTGCTTGCAAATATTCAGTATAGCTTTTGTTCCCATTCATTTTCAAGGGGGTCATGGCCAGGTTTTTTTTCTACGAAATTCCACCAATCTATTAATAATCATCAACAGAAGTACAAAGAGTCCTAAAAACAGGCCTACACCATTTTGCTTCACTTGTAATGCATTAAATCCAATTTGTTTGCTATGTCGTGATCCCATAAAAATGAAATATCATAATGGGAAACCTGCCAAACTAATACACTTTGGCACTTAATAATTTGAGCCACTTAATAAATATCACGGTAAATATAGTCAACCTAAATGTAAAAAAATTCGATATAAAAGCTTGTATCTAAGCAAGACATGATTATTTAGTAGATATTTCTAAAATAAGATTACAAAGAACGCTTAAGAAAAGTCGAAAATTCAGTACTTTATGGCAAGTTAATATTTATTTTTTTCTACCGGCGAGTAGAATGTAACATCTACATCCTCATGGGCCGGTCGTTCATCGTTATAACGGGCTCTGGATCCAGGCAGAGGATCAGTTTTATTCACTTAATTTCAAAGCCTAGTTATCTAAGAAGCATTCGCGGTTAAACTGTATAACATGCACTTGTGGCCCATCAGATTTGAGCAAGTTTCCAGCACTGCTGGCACACCAAATACTCACTGGGCCGATTCGGTCAAAGTGGGCTGGACAATTTAGAGGGACTTGGAAAGAGAATTCTAGCAAATATGGAAATTTGATACTCTGATGTATTAGACAGGGTCCGGCTCTCCTGCAGGGATCCCTGCACGCACTAATCTGCAGGGCCAATAGACGGGATGCACGTGTTCTGGTCGTTCCCACCTATCAAATGACTCATTTTTATTTTTATTTAGCTGAAATTACCTTATCCCCTCGCTGGGACGAACTATTCGGTGACAGTGAGCAGCCGTTGCCATGGCTGCGGCTGCCTCTTCGATTGAAGCTCGCGACGGCGGTCGCTCGTCGATTGAGCTCGGGATGACGGTCTCCTCGAGTGAGCTCGCGATGTTGTCCGCTCGATTGGGCTTAGGACGGCGGCTTCTTCGAGTGAGCTCGGGACGGCGGCCGCTCGATTGAGCTCGCGATGGCGTCCGCTCGATTGGGCTCAGGACGGCGGCTTCTTCGAGTGAGCTCGGGACGGCGGCCGCTTGATTGAGCTCGCGACGGCGGCCTTGTCGAGTGAGCTCGCGACGGCGACCTGCTCGATTGAGCTCTGGAGGGGTCGTACGAGGAGAAGGAGAGTGGGCGCTAGCTGCCTGGCAGCAGTGTCGCGTGTGACGCTCTGCTTGCCCTCCTCATGAGCGTTGGGGACAGGAGCATGATGCAAGCTCCAAGGAAGAGGTGAGTGCCGAGATAATCATTTAATTTACCATGTACAGCGTACTCGTCTTGAAATATATGGATTTGCTTATTATAGTACAAGAATCGTTGTGGAGAATTGCAAAACGGAACACAAATTGACAGAAGCTCCTTGTAGGAAATTTAGTGTCCAAAACCACATTGAACATGAGAACTAATCCATAGGAAAATAACAAGTGTATACCAATACCCTTATATATATGTTACAGTACTATGATTGGTAATATAAAGTACTACATCATATATTTGTAGAGCAATCCTCAAAAAAAGTTGATACAGAGCCACTTAAAATGTTAATCTTTTTGATGACTTGGTTGCCTATCAGAGACCTGAAAGAAAAAAGAAATAATTTCGTATGCGATATAAATTGAATTTGTTCCATTAGAAAAATACTGAATTTAGGAGTATAACTCGTGAGTGAAATAATACCTTTGGTGGCAGCTGAGCATTTTGGTACGTTGGCCATCCCAAGTCTGGTAACACTACAGAACAGGAACTCTACAGATAGTGTAAATGCTATGTTAGTGCAGGTTAATCATCTAAATTTTGACGATTTACTAAATCAATATACCTGACTCGGGTGAGTGTTATAATACAAATATTGTTGTTGTGGTTGCAAGCCAAGTAACGGTTGAAAACTTGCATTTGCTTGTGGTAGTGGAGGCATGGCACGCTGCAGTACCGGCAAATTGTAGTTCTCAACCTGTGGTATTGGAGGCATAGCCTGGAGTAGTGGAGACATAGTGCTCGGCAATCCTTGCAAATTGTAGTTCTCACCGTATGGTAGCCGAGGCATAGCACGCGGGAATACTCGGAAATTGTAGTTCTCATTTGACATGGTGAAAGTAGGATTTGCTTGAGAAGATGCAATAGCATAATCATCATTCTTGTACGTTGTTGCTTGCCCTGTTTAGAAAATAAATTGTTAGTATAATATTAACAGGCTGTAAGTATATAGCCATTTATTTGCTGTAGCATACCTTTCTTTGGTTTGTTCTTCTTGTTCTGTTCAAGTCCAGATTTCGTCCTCTTGCTGCTACTTCCTGCTTCTTTTCTCTTTATTCCCTGTACTTGGACTTTACTTTCTTTGTTGGATTCAACTGATTGCTTCTCTACTTGTTTACAATTAGGTGATGTATCTTTTGACTGATTCCCATGCATGATTTGGTCCACCTTTTCCATTAGTTCTATTGAAGCACTCTGTAGCAGTGCGTATGCCTCTTCGTTTTCTGCAGCTTTGCTCAAGATGTTATTATAAGAACGACATAATGATCCATACCGTCTAGCTAGCACAACTCTATTTTCTTCACCAGTAGCACACTTTTGAATTGTCTGTGATGGTCCTGTTTTTGCATGTCGTGTCCATCTTTTCAAGATATATTCAGGTGCCAGCTCCTTGATATTATTGTGATCCAACACCTTCAATGCATGACGACACAATACCCCAACAAATTCAAACTTTTTACATGAACATGAAACCTTTGGTCCATTAGGATCAAATTTCACGGTAAACTTATGGCATCTGGGGTTATCTGAATTAGAAACCTTGAATTCAAAAGTAGAGTCACTATGGCCACTACTGTATAAACAACATCCCATCACCATGTCGTGTTCTCCTCGAAAAATCTCAAACATAGCTGGTGTATATTCTTTTGAAGTTTGGATCAACATCCGCACACGTGGCACTTTGGGAGATGTTTGACTTGCATAGAAATCACTGTCCACTTCAGTATGCCTTCGGTCATCCACTGCTCTCTCATAGTGTTTAAAGAAATCTAATAGATCAAGGCGAACATGCAAGTATCTCTTCAACAGTGCATTGAGACTCTCGCTTCTTTGTGTAGATATCATATCTGCACAGAAGGTTTTCCGACCATAAACCAAAGCCCACTTCTCTTTGCTCTGAAATAATCTACGTAGCCACTCGTTGTCTTCCAAATTATAGTTCTTTAACATATCATTCCAAGCTGCTATAAACTCATGAGCTTCTTCATAATAGAAAACGCACTTGCCGAAATCTTTCTTAAATGTCTTGGAACCTTGGAAAACATGGCTCAAATGTTTTGCAGCATTCTGATACATGTGCCACACACATAGACGATGTATTGCAGTTGAGAAAATAGTGCCAATCGCACTGATAATAGCAGCACATTGATCGGTCAATATTGTCTTTGGTTCTTTTCCTGACATGGCTTTTTTGAATGTTTCAAACAACCATTCAAATGTCGCTGATGTTTCATCATACAATAATGCTGCTCCAAAAACCACTGTTTGCTTATGATGGTTGACACCAACAAAGACTGCAAATGGTCTGCCATAACTATTTGTCTTGTAGGTTGTGTCAAAACATACCACATCACCAAAATAGTCGTAATCTAATACCGATCTTGCATCGGCCCAGAATATATTAGTCATCATCTCATCTTCATCGACTTGTATTGCATAAAAGAAAGAAGGATTTTCCGTCTGCTTGTCCTGTAGGTATTGAAGAATGGCACCTGTATCTCCTTCTTGGATTGATTGCATTCGCTTTGATCGAAGATAGTTTTTATAATCTTTTCGAGTGATGCTAAGACTTTGTCGACCCCCTGCTTGCCTACTCATAGCTTCATGACCAGATTTAGGTCTAATACCCGAATCATTCAATATGTCAATCTGGGCCTTCTGAGCCTCTGTAATTCTTCTTTGAGATCGCAATAGGTGAGCTTTGCTTGGAGAAACGAGTTCATGATTATGACCATCCTCAAAGCTGCTTACAACATATTTTCCGCTTGCATTTATTTTTATAGTCATCTCTGCCGTACAACCAACTCTTGTATCTGCTCGCTTCCGCTGGCACTGTTCAAAAGGAGTGTTCTTGTCTTTGTAACCTGCCTTTGAGCATACAAATTTCTTTGTGCGAATAACATTAGTTGAGGATTTATCATGCCAAAATTTCCTGACACTAAAACCTACATGTCCTGCATATGTATTGTAGAACTCATATGCTATATGTTCATTCTCAAATTCCATCCCTATCTCTGGTTTTAACCTTTTGATGTAATAATCATCTCTACCAGCACCTGTTTCTTCCACATTAGCGGTCTCTTGATCTACACAAAAGAAAAAGATAACATGCACTGATTACTTATGATGTTGAGACTAACACTAAAAGGTTCCTCTCATCATAAGTTAAACTCTTTGTTTGTTCTCCTTTAAATTCTATATGCTGGAGTACTGAGAGAACAATTAATATATTGCAGATTCTAGCCAGAGCGGCATACCTATTGAAGAGGAAGTAGGAGGAGGTTCTTCCATGCTGAAGAAAAGGGCAGTTCTGGACTCTGATCCACGTGAAGAAAATTTCCGGCGAGGGTGTTCCTAGATTTGTTTGATCTACAGGCTAGAATTTCTAGCGAGATTGGGAGGACAAAGGGATAACGCGGGAAGATAATGTCGGAGACATTGTTAGGCGGGAGGGAAAAATCAGTTAGCTGATTTTATGGAGATTAACTGTAATTGGCGATACGCTGTGTTATTTGATAGGTGGGAACGACCAGAACACGTGCATCCCGTCTATTGGCCCTGCAGATTAGTGCGTGCAGGGATCCCTGCAGGAGAGCCGGACCCAGACTATTAGACATGTTTTAGTGTTAGATACATCCGACTTGATAAAACCAAGTTAATTAATTTGGATTAGAGGAGTAAAGAAAACTCTACTACTTCCTTAGCTTGATAACCCTTATATTGTAGAACTGAGGAAGTACACGATTACGATTTATGAAAAACGTATATGACACAAAAACTTCTCATATGTGTTGTGTTGTTTGTAGAAACAAATCATTTACCACAAAAAATTAAAAATTCATGTATTAACAACAAAACATTTCATAATAGTCATGGTGAAATTTTGGTTGCAAATTTTGGGTTGCATAGTTCAAATAGTACGCCATAAAGAGAACGGCCCTCACCCTTCCACATATCAAATTACATGATGCCACGATCTAAATGCCAATGTTGATCATACTCCATTTTCAAGGATGCTCACGCATTAGACGCTAAGGGGTGCTTGGTTTTGACCTACGATGTAAGTTTGTAATTTGGCATATTTTTGATTGTTGTCACACTTTAAAATTCATACTTTATTATTTATAGGGTCCATATGTCTAGATTTAATTGTTTACCAACTTTTGTCACACTTTGTGGCTTCTAATTTTTTAGCCACACACATTAAACTTATGGCTTGGCAAACTACGGGCTAGAAACCAAACAAACAATTTAAAGGTTATTTCTTATGCTAAGGCTAGTAGTGGTGCCGGGCATTTTTAATCTTAGCACATACCATCAACATGTCTCAATCAGAATCTTTTTTAAGGGAAACGGTGGGACTCCGTCCCCCTGCTAGCTTTATTGATCAATACCAAAGACGGTTACATCGTTTATCAAAAAGGGAAAAATAAAACTAGAGGGTCATCGTCCCAAAAACAGGGAATAAAAGACTGGAAACAGTTCCTAGCAATCTCATGAGACACCGCGTTGGCTTCTCTCGGATAGTATTCATAGGAAACTTTAGTAAAACCTAAAGATAGGATGTTGCAATCCAAGAAGATTGTTGTTGAAGACGTAGTAGAGAACCCCCCACCCCCTCCACAACAATCTTGGTGTCAATAACCTCGGAGTTATCGAACTGAATAATGATCTTGTTACAGCCAATGTTCCTAGCAAGACATAAACCTTCCATCAATGCATACACTTCAGCCATCATAGAATCTTCTACAAACGGAAGTTCCTTGATTTGAGATGCAATAAAAATTTTCCATTTGAGTCTCTTATAACTACCCCTGCACTACCTCTTTCTTCATCCTCACTATAGGCAACATCCACATTTACATTTAGGTATTCTTCAGGTGGGCAAGTCCAAGTGATGAGGGAACACCTAAAATATGTCCTAGTTAAGGTGGTTGTGGCAAACTCAAAATTCATCCCAAAAAGTTTAGTGATTTCTCAATTAGGTGGGGCAAGAAATTCTTGGACTGTGCTAGTTTATATCCTACGCAGTAGTGATTGGAATGCACATATACATGACTTGCCACCACCTCATGAGGACCCAGAACCTGAAGATAGGAACCCTCATCCCTTCTATGGCCTTGAACAAACTGCTGAGCAGATTTATCAACAACAATTGGCTGCTTGGCTCTAGCAAAATGGTGTACATGGAGGGCAGGGTCATAACCATAATCAGGGGCATCAGCATGCACATGTTCAAAATCATCAGTTAGATCAGGAGATGGCTGCTGATGTAGACAATGTCATTGCTTCACCTCCTCTCTATAATTTCTAGGTAGTTCTTCTTGAACAAGGAGTCACTGATGAAGCTGGGATTCCACCTCCTGCTACCAATGTTCATGATAGCCTTTATCTGCTTGGAATGAGAATGTTGACATTCCTATGTCTGAAGATTCATCCTCATCTAACACTGTCATTGTGAATGCTTTCCAGACTGCCTCTGAATCAGTTTTTGAGGCTAACACCTTAGCTCTCTCTAGAGTTAATTCTTTTTTACCCCACTGGAAGACTCTCTCATCCAGTGAAGTGGACAGTCTGGATTTTGCAAAAGCTCTGGTTTGTGGTTTAAATCCACTTGATTCTGATACTGGGCTTAAGTTACCAATTATCCAGAACATTATCATACAAAAATTTAAAAGGGATGTTTGGGTTGACATGGGACTTTTATCTTCACTGCCTGCTTTTAATAATGTGAATGTGGTGCTTGGGAAGAGAATTTCCTCTGGCACCTAGTCCAGGAATGTTGCTAGAAAGATGGACCTTAACTTATCTCCATCCAGGGAGCTGAGTCACCTTTCAGAGGCTATGCAAGAGGACTTGGGATTTCAGGAGGTGGCCATCCCTGGTTTTCATGATAATTTTGTTAAACAGCAATTTCTTGACAGAGTTACTGATGTTAATAATTTCAATATGCTCCTGATGACTTCTCAGGTTAGAAGGAGTCCTAGAAGCACCAAATATGATGGCTTCAAGGTTCACATGCCTGTTGATGGAAAGAAGTGTAAATCTAAGGTCAAGCCTAGGAAAATTCCTACTGCCATTGAAGCTAAGGATTTACAGGTCATTGCAGGACAAGTCCAGGAGGTGAATGATGCTGAAGAGGATGATCTTCCTCCACCACCTACTCCTATTGCTGTGCTGCAGAACATTGGTGTGAAGCTTTGTGGTGTCCCTGAAGCTAAGCTCACTGCTAAGGAGCTTTTGGCATCTAAGAAATAAATTTTCTTCCTATTGTAATGAATAATCACAAACAATGGATTATCTTGTGTTGGAACATCAGAGGACTTAATGCTAGGAAGAAGCAACTGGCATTGTTTAATGCCATAAATTCTAGTGGTTGTGCTGTAGTTTGTCTGCAAGAAACCAAGAAACATCATTTTGATTCCACCTTTATCAAGTCATGTTGCCTTAAGAGATTTGATGAATTTGTTTATATTCCATCTAATGGTGCCTCTGGTGGTCTTATAATTATTTGGAATAGCTCTGTCTTTTCTGGTATGATTATGCATTGTGAACCCTTTGCTCTCTCTGTGTATTTTACATCAACTCAATCTGCTATGTCCTAGACTTTGGTTAATGTGTATGGTCCTTGCAATGGTACTCTCAGGGAGGATTTGTTGATTGGTTAATGAATCTTCAAATTCCAGACAATGAGGATTGGCTAATCATGGGTGATTTCAACTTCATAAGATCACCAGAAAATAGAAATAAACCTGGAGGGAGTGTCCAAGATATGTTAACTTTCAATGAATTCATTAGAATGCAGAAACTAACTGAAATTCCAATAAAAGGCAGAAAGTATACTTGGAGTAATATGCAATTAGATCCTCTGTTGGAGCAATTAGACTAGGTTTTATCATCTCTTCATTGGACTGAATCTTACCCTGCTACTTCTGTCTTGGTCCAGGGTAAACCTACTTCTGATCACACACCATGTGTGATTTCTATACAAACTTCAATTCCTGGATCTAAGATCTTTAGGTTTGAATCATTTTGGACTGCTCACTCTGGGTTCTTTGACATAGTGGCTTCCAGTTGGAACAAGCCTGTTTTTAAAGGGAACACTGCTGCAGTATTGAACACCAAATTTAAAAGACTTCGATATGATCTAAAATTTTGGATCAAATCTATCTCCAAATTATCTATCTGTATTGATAACTCTAATAGAGCTCTCATGGAACTAGATAAAATTGAGGACAGAAGGCAGTTAACAATTCCTGAAGAAAATTTTAGACAGATCATTAAGAAGTATATCATCATATTACTTGACTACAAAATACAATATTGGAAAGCTAGATGTACAATTAGATGGACAAAGTTTGGAGATGAAAATTCCAAATTCTTTCATGCTATGGCTACTGAAAGATACAGAAGAAACAACATATCTCATTTGAAATTGAATGAGGGTATTGTGGTAACTACACATGAGGACAAAGAGGAGGCTATTTTCCATGCTTTCAAGGAAAGATTAGGTACTATATAGAATCCTCAAATGATCATGAATCTGATAGACCTCATTAAGCCCATTGAGGGACTTGATAAACTCTCTGAACCTTTCACAGTAAATGAGATTAATTTAGTGGTCAAGCAAATGCCTCCTAACAAAGCTCCAGGTCTTGATGGATTTAATGGGCACTTTATCAAGACTTGTTGGCATATCATTAAAGATGATATCTACAAATTATGCCAAGATTTCCACTCTGGGAACATGATTTTGGAAAGCATAAATGTAGATATATTACCCTAATCCCAAAAAAGGGTACACCTGAATCTATTAATGATTACAGACCTATTACTTTACTAAATTGCTGCCTCAAAATCATCACAAAAATTCTTGCAAACAGATTAGAGAAGGTGGTACTTGGAATTGTGCATCAGAACCAATATGGATTTCTTAAAGGAAGATCCATTCAAGACTGTTTAGCCTGGGCATTTTAATTCATCCATCAATGTGAACAATCTAAGAAGGAAATAATTTTACTCAAACTAGACTTTGCCATGGCCTTTGACACAATTGATCAACATGCAATGATTAAAATAATGCACAAATGGGATTTGATGACAAGTGGCTCAAGTGGATTGAAATAATATTTGACTCTGGGAAATCTTCTGTTCTGCTTAATGGTGTCCCTGGAAGACAATTTCACTGCAGAAGAGGTGTCAGACAAGGGGATCCTCTTTCACCTCTCATTTTTGTTCTTACTGCTGACCTCCTTCAATCTGCAATCAATAGAGCCCTAGCTACTAATACACTGGAGGCACCAATTCCATGCAACCCAAGTATGGATTACCTAGTGGTACAATATGCTGATGACACCATCATTATCATGCCTGCCAAGATTAATCAAGTTATTACAATGAAAAACATTCTTGATACCTATGCTGCCTCCACTGTTCTTCATATCCACTATAGTAAATCTATTATGATTCCTTTGAATATTAATGAGCAATTTACTAAAGAGCTGGCTACCCTTCTTGGTTGTGTAATTGGGAAAATGCCTTTTACTTACTTGGGCTTGCCTCTAGGAACCACCAGGCATGCTGTGACTGATCTTATGCCACTTGTGGACAGAGTTGAGAGGAATATTTTTGCTAATTACATGCTGATGTCTTACAGTGGTAGAACAACTCTTATAAACTCACTGTTAACTTCCATTCTCATGTTCCCTATGTGTACTCTTAAGATACCACCAAAAATAATTGAACATGTGGACAAAATCAAGAGACATTGCTTGTGGAATAAGAAGGATGAGGCGGGAGAGCATTGTAATGCCTTAATTGCCTGGGACAAGGTTTGTAGACCAAAGAACAAAGGAGGTATGGGTGTTCTAAATCTTAAAATACAGAATGATGCACTACTTTTGAAGTTTCTACATATGTTTTACAACAAAATAGACATCCCTTGGGTATCTTTAATCTGGAGCACATACTATATTGGGAAAATTCCACATGCCTCTGAAACATGTGGATCTTTCTGGTGGAAGGATATTGTTAAACTTTTCCCAATTTACAGAGGGATTACTCATTGTACTGTTAAAACTGGGAATACAGTATTGATGTGGAAGGATAACTGGTTGGAAGGGGTGGCAGCTGAAATGTTCCCTAGAGCCTTCTCTTTTACATCTAAAGAGGACTCTTCAGTGGCAGAATTTCTCAGTGCCCCTGACCTTGCCACGAATTTTGCTCTACCTATTTTGCCTCAAGCTATGGACGAACTGAAAGAATTGCAGCAAAAAGTCAGAAATTTAGAAATTACTGACTCTGTAAAGGATATCTGGAGTTACAAGTGGGGATCAGAGAACTATCAGGCTAGAGTCTATCAATTCCGCTTCAGAGAGATGGAAACACACATTTCTTTCAACTGGTTATGGAAGAGCAAATGTACACCAAAGTTAAAAAAAATTCTTCTGGCTATTACTCTTTGATAGATTGAATACTAAAAACATGCTCAAACGAAGACACTATAATAGTGTTTCTAATTATGACTGTCTAATATGTAACAATAACTTTGAGGAAACTGTGGAACACCTCTTCTTCGGCTGCTCTTTCAGCAAACAATGCTGGCAGGCTCTTGGTATGCACTGGGATGACAATGGGGATTGTCTGCACATTATTGAAAAAGGGAAAAAAGATTCAACAAGCAAGTTGTTTATGGAAATTATTATCGTAGCAACCTGGAGCATCTGGAAAGAGAGGAATGGCATGTGCTTTAACAATATTACTCCCTCTGCTGATTCATGGAAGGACAGATTTCAGCAGGACTTTAGGCTACTGGTGCATAGGACCAAACCTGAATATAATATCATCAGGTAATACACAATACTTGTAATTCTTTGTAGCTCTTTATAGCTCTTTCCCTTACTTTTTTTCTCCCTATACCCCCCCTATATCAGTTTCAGGAACACATGTAACTTTTGGGAATCCTAAAGTAATATAAAGACAGTAGGACCACACCTACTGTCAAGAGTTTCAAAAATGAGGGGTAATCTTGGCAATACCCATGATGATGGACTTATGGTTTTACAGAAAAGAGAATGATGGGGATTTTGTGGATATCAGGCAAACAAGGGAGTTGAAGTTGCCTGAATACTTGATGAATAACACTATTACCGATCGCTTGAGGTTTTTCGATTGTCCCCTCATAGGCTTCTCCCGTCCTATATATAATAGGTCGGGTCTCAAAGATGTATACGGATAGGTTACATATGTATGATTACAACTCTAATACAATGTCGGTTCATAGTTTCTTTCCAAATACAACTAAAGCTTTCCTCGGATGCTTTCTTGAGTCATCATCTTGAATCTTCATGGGTCGTGAGCCTTTATGCAGCCAGGGTAATAAATCATAAGCACCCGAGTAATCACACTTATGTCAGTAGCCCCTGAGACTCTACCTGAACCGTAGATTCTGGTTGAGTCTCAAAGATATGTTCAGTATTTTCATGTTATGAATTGTTTCTATTTTTTCTTAGGGATTTCTATTTTCGTACCCTCGGTTCGTTAGTTACACTCAGTTTTTCTCAACCGCTTAACTTTTCCTCTATTTTTCCCATCTTGTACGAAACTCTCACACTGTCTAAAAACCCGATGTCCATCAGTCTTGCCGTTACATGCTGACAAGTGGACCCTCGCCGTTACGTGCTGACAAGTAGGGCCACATTCTATCGGGTCCCGTAGTGGACCCTTGTTGTTACATGCTGACAAGTGGGGCCGCGTTCAGTCAGTTCCCGTAGTGTACACCTCTCTCCACTTATCCAGGTCAGCATCGCACCCACATCTTATCCACGTGAGCGCCGGACCCATGGCTTACCTAGGTTGGCGTTGCAAGATGGGACCCCGAGACAGCCCCGCACCCGTGCCCGTGTCATTGCCTCCCCTTTCTTCTTCTTCTCCGGTGACGGCGGCCCTTTGTCAAGCTTCATTTTCATATAGTGAAATGTAATGCATATACGAAAATTATACACCTTTGAACTTTGACATTGCACTTAGGATATGATAATGTTGTGCTAATAAAATCCTGATCATTTATCATTTTCATGGAGTGAAATATAATGCATAAACTTGTGTATACGAAAACTTGTGAAATATAATGCATAAACACTGTGCAATGGCACTTAATACGTGATAATGATGTGCTGACAAAATTTTGAGAGATTATCATTTTCTTCTCCATTTTCATAGAGTGGAATGTAATGCATAAAATTGCATATACAAAAATTATACACCTTTGAACTCTTTAAAATAGAATCGCACTTAATACGTGATAACGTTGTGCTAAGAAAATGTTGAGAGATTATCATTTTCATAGAGTGGAATGTAATGCACAAACTTGCATATGCGAAAATTATAAACCTTTGAACACTTTGAGATCGCACTTAACACGTGATAATGATGTGCTAACAAAATTTTGAGAGATTATCATTTTCTCCCCCATTTTCATATAGTGGAATGTAATGCATAAACTGGCATATACGAAAATTATACACAATTGAACTCTTTGAAATCACACTTAATACGTGATAATTGTGTGCTAAGAAACTCTTGAGAGATTATCATTTTAATATAGTGGAATTTAATGCATAAACTTGCATATACGAAAATTATACACCTTTGAATTCTTTGAAATCGCACTTAGGACATGATAATATTATGCTAATAAAATCCTGATCATTTATCATTTCCATGGAGTAAAATATAATGCATAAACTTGCGTATGCTAAAATTTTAAACCTTTCAACACTATGAAATCACACTTAATAACAAGCTAATGTTGTGCTAGATTTTTTTTTGAGAGATTATCATTTTCTCCCCCATTTTCATAGAGTGGAATGTAATATATAAACTTGCATATACGAAAATTATACACATTTTAACTCTTTGAAATCGCACTTAATACGTGATAATATTGTGCTAAGAAAATCTTGAGAGATTATTATTTTCCTATAGTGGAATGTAATGCACAAATTATACACCTTTGAACACCTTCCCTTCAAATTATATTCAAATTCATTTGTTTATGGAGTTAAAGTACCGAGGGCAAACTCGTTATTTTACATGTATAGAGGGGTGCCCCCGACAGATATAGGGGTTATACCGTCCGTTAGATCACAGAGGATCAGTTGGTGGACACGATCCGCGTGACAACTGTCTCAACCAATCACAGCGTAGCAGCCAAGATGAGCACATGTGTGAGAGATTGTGACTAAGAGAGGGGAAAACTAAGTAGAACTTAAGAACCAAGGGCAAAACTAACAAATGGATTCAAATAGAAAATAGAAAGAGATTTAAAAATGGAAAATGCGTCTTTTATACAATAAAATACATCTTGGCATACATCAAACTATTTGCAATTCAAATATACACCAGTTTGACAATTATTGCCTCAATCAGACAAACTATGTTTTGGGAAGGGATGTTTTGGGAAGAGGCTTGAGTAGAAAGCCATGAACATTCATACATAGTAGGTGATTTGAGAAGTGGTTATTTAGGTTAAAACTTGATTTATATACATTTCTTATGGGGGCAGGTCACATAATAAGACTCCCTAGATAGATGCCACTATGTTTTGATCTTTTTGAATTTGTTGTGCATAAAATGACTCAATTAGCTAGCTAAAACCTATTCGTTGACTATCTGTTGACCAGCCACCGGAGGGTAAAACTGAATATATTGCACACGGTAGTGTTAGTACTGGAGGGCAAAACTAAGTATAATCAAACTGCCAGTGTTACACTCGAGGGAAAAACTGAGCACAACTAAGTCGCCAGGGTTAGACACGAGGAAAAAACGTGACTCACGGTACGCGTGTGACGTGCACGGGGCGGTAGTGGACACGTGTGGTCGTGCACGGTGCAGTAGAGTACGCGGTTACGCGGTGCATGGTTGTGCAATGAGACGTTGCTTCCCTTCTCCTTTATAGAGGCCTCCTCACTCTTAGTTATCACTCACTCGCTCACTCAACCATATACATTGTCCCATCACCTTCTGCAACCCCCCAAGAAAACCCCAGCCACGTCGGCGATGGAGAAGAACGGCGTGGTGGCCATCGGCCCCTCCAAGGCCGCCAGCAAGGAGGCCCCCGTCGAGGCATCGAAGGCAGCCGTCGTCCCCATCTAGACCCCCTTCCCCGCTTCTGCCGTAGCCACTGGCGAGGAGGCCCCCACGGTCTCGAGCAGATCCCGCTCGGCTGGGACCTCTACAAGGAGGTTGATTACATAAGGCCAGAGAACCTCTATGACACTAGCATCGCCGACCCATGGTCGGAGGTAACTAGGGTTTTCTCCCCTTCCCTTGTTCTTCCCCCATTCCCATCGTTGGATGCTAGATCGAATGTTATTAGGGTTCGGCTGTTTGTATTTTTACAGTAGCTAATCCTCTTGTGTTAGATCTCATATTTCGATGAATCCCCATGTTTGTATTTCGATGAATCCTCTGTTCGTATTTGAATCCCCCTATTCGTAGTTTCTTCACGGGCGACGTCTACAGGTGCCCCTTCTACACCACGAGGAGGCTCCACGCCACCGACTTCAACTACCTCGTTAAGCATGCCGAGGACGTGAGGACATGCGGCGAGTTTGTGAACATCCATGGCCTCATAGCCAAGTACCAGGCGCTCGATCTTCACCTCCGCAACCTCTAGTAGGTGGCCATCGAGGAGGGTCGCATGCCCCCAATCAATCCCAAGGCATCCAAGGTCAAGGGACTGGGCAGCAAGAAGTGGAGGAGGCGCCAGAGGGAGGAGGCAGAGGCTATGAGGGGCCACTGATCTTGTGTGGTTGTTGCTGCTGTAAAGCAACTTCTTTTGTCTTCTCTGTGTTGAACTTGTCCGCTGCTGCTGAGCAGCCTAATTGTCAAATATCGTTAAGTACCGTACTATACATCCTATATTAGCTGCTTGATCTACATCTGCTCTGTTTATTAAATTTATTTATGCTGCTGGTTAGATTTGCTACTCTAGATTTGCTACCAGCTTGGGGAAAAACAAGGGCCAAAAGGAACAATGAATAAAGAGAGAAACTGTTCTAGATTCGCTACCTTTTTGGACAAAAAACATAACTGTTAGCGAGAGAGAGGGGGAAAGACGCTCTTAAAAAGATCAATCATAAAAATAACAAAAAAGAAAACTTCCAATTTAGGCGACCGAGCGTACGTAACCATCAAACATGCCCCACATGGTCCCACACCACGTCCCCCATAACGTGTTCCTAACAAACCGGCCCCACATCACATGGCCCCACACGTCAATACAACGCGATCCTGACCAATCGGCCCCACGTGGTCCCAGACCGCGCGGCCCACAAGTCAGCCAACGGCCAACCTAACGGCAGCTTCCGTTCAAGCTCTTAGATGAGTTTCCGAGAAGGAAAGGGGCAAAAGTGAGGAAAAATTAAGCGGCTGGGCAAAATTGAGTATAAGTAATGAACCAGGGGCATAGAAATAGAAATCTCTTTTTCTTATTTTATAGGGATTTGGTACAACAGGCCTGATGCATCTGACGGATCGGGAGTTAATTGCTCTTGGGCAAAAATGTTGTAGACCTACATCAAACTCAAGTCCCCAGGCCTGAATTCGGAATATTTACTGGCGTAATTCAGTTCGAGCCATTGATGTCTTATCAAATACTGAATCCCAGTCTTATTTTATCGGGTACCCAACGCGTCCATCAGGATTTTTCATCGTATCGTTGATACGGGCATTTTACTGGCATAGCACATTCTTGTACGATTACCAGGCCACACAAGATGAATCCCGGAGTCTTACCTTCATGTCTTGGACATGGCATTCGGAGTTTTATCGCGTCGGGTGGTATCCGAGATTTTTGTATTTATTTTTGTCGGTTGCCTTGTTTGGCTGCTGGAATTTTTGAAATCTATCATATTCTCGTTTTAATGATTTTATAGAATCTCCCAATGGGAGTAACCTGTTGAGGATACACCAAAGTAAAACTCATAGGTTTGGGTGAAAATTGTTTTAACTCGATATGCGTAATTTGATTTCTATCGGGTGCGCCGGTGCTCCTGATGGGAGTAGCCCCCGAGGCTATGATTGGATTCCTGTATCTGGACATAGGCTCATAACTATTGTTAGTTTTATTAGAATAATCCTTATAGAGAAAATATATATCTCCTTCTTTACTGGTAAGAAGTATAAATAAATACTCACAGTATGAAGAACTTATCTTTTACTTATTACTCCAAAGCCGAAGATACATTGTTTGGCGGATTTCCGCCTGGCCGTTGGCCGAATTATTCTAGTGAAGAAGCCTGGCCATAGGCCTTATTGTAATTACTATTTGTGAGAAAAATATAAATTCTTAAGGGTAAAAGCGTCGTAGTTGTGCGACGTTCCACGGATTGGAGTATTTGACTCTTGTCTTCTTGTCTTGTAGCCGATATGCTCCTCTGGGAATAACTTCTATAATGATGTAAGGCCCTTCCTAGGGTGACTCCAGTTTTCGGTGACCATCTTGCTTAAGGCGAAGAACGAGGTCCCCTACAATGAAGGACCTAGTACGCAAACATCGACTGTGATAGTTGCGCAAGTTTTGCTGATATATAGTCGGTCTTTGTAGGGCAGTGTCACGGGCTTCATCCAGTGCATCAACGTCATCTTCAAGTGCTTATCTCGATGTTTCTTCATCACATGTAGATACTCATGGGTAGTCGTGTGACACTTTGTGACGAGGGTTTAACTCATCAATGCCCATTGTTATGGACTTGGGTTTTGGAGAAGGAGGGAGCGTTGGAGACATCTATTGTCTAGCAAACAACATGTAGATACTCATGGGTAGTCGTGTGACACTTTGTGACGAGGGTTTAACTCATCAATGCCCATTGTTATGGACTTGGGTTTTGGAGAAGGAGGGAGCGTTGGAGACATCTATTGTCTAGCAAACAAGCACACAGGGGACAAAGATTTACCCAGGTTCAGGCCTCGTAGAGGTCCCTACTCCTTCTTGTCTGCTCGTGGAATTATCGAAGAATCGAAGATTACAATGGTGCGCAGATGCAATCTGGCGAGGGTGGTGGAAACTAGGGTTGTGTGTGTCCTCCTCGTCACCCCCTCCTAGCCTTTATATAGATAGGCTAGGTTCTGGGTAGCAGGTCGAGTCGGTTACAAATTAGGGTTTTCCCCTTCAAACTTTCTATCTTTAATTCTTCTTGTTCTTCAAGCAATCAAGAGTCCATAGGTTTACTCGAATCCTTCGTTTGGGCCTCGGCGACACCGTGGGCCTGTACGTATTTGGACCGTATATACCAAGCTCGAGTACCTGTAGGGTATACCCATGTCAGTAGCCCCCGAGTGTCCAGTGGAATCGCAGATTCGACTGGGGACTTTTTGAAGTCTTTCGAGTGCCTGAGCGAGTACATTTCAACTGCTTTATTTGTGTCATAGGGGTTGTTGATGTACGTGCCTGATATAACCGAAGTATCGGTATCAGTTAACCACCTTAGGGTGAAACAACGCAATCTACTCGAACTCGAGTCCCCGGACTCGAATTCGGAAAAGTGCTGGTGTAATTCGACTCAAGCCACGGAGATCTTACAGGAGTCGAATTCCAGTTATATGGGTGTGAGCACTCGATGCGTCCGTCAAGGCATATTCATCGTACCCGCAGGCACGGATATGTTTCTGGTAGTGCGCAGCTAATGCGTTGTCAGGCCTTATTCATGTCTTATCTTCACGTTGTAAGCGCGGCATCCGAATTTTATCATCGTGGAGACGATTCGGGTGACCCAGGAGACGTAGTCTCTTTGTAGGGAAACATTATGAGGCGGTGTTGCCATGAGTTTCAAGTGTGGATGTTATCAACACACAGTTTTTACATAAATAATCATAGGGTGCGCGACCAGCGCTCCCTATGGGAGTAGCCCCCGAGTGCCTGGTTGAGTCGAAGACTCAGGCAGGGACTAAAGAACTTTTGCGACTGTTGTCGTCTTTTGCTTGCTTGTTTCAGTCGAATTTGTTTCCGGCGCTCCCTATGGGAGTAACCCATGTCCGTAGTCGAATCGTATTTCGAGCGGTTGGGTTTGCTTTTGATTGTCCACATTCCTGCAAAAAGGAAAGAAAAATCGTAGGGTGCACGACCACCGCTCCCCATGGGAGTAGCCCCCGAGTGCTTGGTGGAGTCGAAGACTCCAGCAAGGACTAAAATAGTCGAAGTTTCCGCTGCGTAGCTTTGGTGACGTCAGTGTTGATGCTCTGATGATCTCAGTTGCCCGCGTGAGCGAGTTTGACAGGACGTGACGAGCAGTGGGTCCCACTCTCCGACTTTGATTTGACTGGGCGTGCGTAATCTTTATTTTAACTGCGCCTCCTTGATTTCCGTGCGTAATGGGAGTAGTGGAGGGACGGTTCACGCTTCCCCTTCTCCACGTGTCCAACACGATGTGTGCCACGCGTCTAGTAGGGTTTTTCTGAGCCGTTGGATTGCATCTCCAGCGGTTAAGTAGTGGCGCTGCGACGGTAATTTTCCCATCTGTTCTCATTCATCTTTGCTGCCATCGCATTGCTGCTGCTCCTCTGCTTTTCTCTGCGCTCGTTTCCTCCACGACGCTGGACCAGCTCTACTCGTTTTCAAGCTACTTTCTTCGCTCGCATCACCGCCGCGCAATGGGGAAGAAGAAGGGAGGTGCTGCTGCTGATTCTGCGGCCACCGTTGCCACGGCGAAGAAAAAGGGCGGCTCCGCCGCTGCGGGCACCAGCACCGCCGCCGGCGGGAAGAAGAAGGTCGCAGGCACCCGCGTCATGAATGGTGTGTGGCACCCCTCCATCATCAAGGCGTCTGATCTCCATCTTCTTCGCCAAGACGGAGTATTGTCTGCCGAAGTAGCCGACGCGCGCGTCCCCAGCGGTGAGACAATTCCTGCTCCCCCCGCTGGTTTTCGAGTGATGTTTTTAGCATTCATCATTCGCGGTCTCTCCTTGCCTCTTCACCCCTTCTTTAGAGGTATCCTTTGTTTCTACGGGCTTCAGCTCCATCAGCTGTCCCCAAATTCGATCCTCCATATCTCTTGCTTCATCACACTCTACGAGTGCTGGCTCGGAATCGAGCCACACTTCGGCCTTTTCAAGCGCCTCTTCAAAGTGAAGCGCCAGTCTGCGTCTGGCTCTTTAGTTTACGATGTAGGTGGTTGCGGAATCCACGTCGACCCATCCGCCACCTATTTCGACATCAAGCTCACGGCGTCCATCCAAGGGTGGAGGGACAAATGGTTCTACATCCGCGATCAGAAGGACAACAATGAGCACTTTGGACTCGCGCCCTTCGATCCCGCGATGCCGTGCAGGAGGATGCGCTCCTGGAAGAACGTGGTCATGCTTGGCGAGTCCGCGGAGACAGATGTGCTGTATCAGCGCGTCTGCGGCCTCGAGAGTCGCATAGGCAAGGAGGAGGGAGGCTGCGCCCTCATTCGTACTTGGCTGCGTCGTCGTGTCCAACCCCTACAAGCCAGAGTCCACCCCATGTTTCAGTGGGCTAGCACTGATGATGCCACTCGCGTGTCTGCCGATGGCATGTCCGCGAGTGAGGTGGACAAGAGGGTTCGACTGGTCACCAAGTACACCATCAATGATGTACTTCCTAGTGAGCCAGTTGTTCCTCCCTTTGATGCTTCGAACCCTCCTCCTGAGGTATAGTTGCGCTACGCAGTAGCTAAAATTGTCGATTGCTTCTCTGTTGTTTACTTGTTGTTTGGTGAATTTGTTGTCTGTGTGCAGGATTGGGCGGTGTCACCTTGTATGCCCCCTCTTCCCGAGGGGATTATTCCTCGCGAAGCTTTGGAGGAGGACGAGTCAGAGTCGACTGTCCCTTCTGATGTGGAGGAGGAAGCCCCCGAGTCCCATAGTCCGGATACTCGCAAGCGTTCGCGTAGCGAGGATTCCGATGCGTCGTCTCCTTCGACTCAGGAAGGTACGGGCGTTGGTGCGGAGTCACCAATTCCTGCCGTTCCTGTGAGTGCTGTGGCACCATCTTCTCGCAAGAAGATGCGATTGCCCAAGGAGTCTTCGTCGGAGTCGGGGGAGGCCATATTTGATTTTGACAAGTTTGACTGGTAAGTTTTCTAGCTTAACGGTCCTTTTCTGTTTTGCCTTTTTTGGCTTGTCTCTGGGTTTGCCATCTGTTGATACAGTTTTTGCCTTGCAGTCAAGAGGCGTCGTCATCTTCTGGCGATGTCCAATTTTTGAAGGAATCAGGAGTCGCAACCTCGAGGGCCAAGAAAGAGGTCGAGCGCGCTCCTTCCCCTCCATTGGCGGCCCACTCCGGGCACAACTCTTCCAGTTCTCCTCATGCAGGGGAGCATCGAATGGTTGCTCGGATGACGGTACAACAAACATCTTCGGAGTCATTGGAGGACCATGTAAGTGTAGTTTTTTTTCTCCTTTATAGTGTTGCAGTCGATGTTATCTATTGCCTCTGATGGTTCCTTGTTGTACGATAGCTCCTTGTGAAGGAAGCCACACACTTTCCAGAACAAGTGATGGCGATGGGTCGCCAGCATGTCATGCTGGAGACGCGTCACCGCGTGGTTGAAAGTGAGTTTTCTACACTTATTCTTCTTCGTCTTCTCCTTTTGATATAGTCGACTGATAGTCAACTTTTGTTTGTCGTGTAGCTGAACATAATGCCCTATTGAGTGACACCGCCACCTTGGAGAAGACACTTGCCGCGGCTGTGAAGGGTCGCGATGAGGCAATTGCAGCACGTGACGAGGCGCGGAAGCGTGAAGAGGATCTGCGTGCCTCCTTCGTGGCCAGGGAGAAGTTGTTCGAAGAACAACTGTTCTCAATTGCCAAAGCCCTCTCAGGTACTTTGCTTGTGTATATTGTTACCCTTCTCTGCTTCGAATGCTTTTGCCGGTGGCGCTGATGTCTTGGTCCATGTGTGAATTTATGTACAAATGCTGGCGTTTTGAGCTTCGACCCGTAGGCCCTTCGTCGTGATGACGCTCTGGCGGGTGCATTATTAGTAGTCGAAGATCGCAACACCACCGTGCAGGACACGCTCTCCAAGGCTAAAAGCGTGCTTAGTCGCCTTCGTGAGGAGATGATGCCCAAGGCGGAGCTGGTCGAGAATATTGACGAGCTGGTGGAGTCACTCACGGGAGGTGTGCCTTCCAGCTTCAAGAACTCACTCCGTGCAGCCGGCGCGTCCATGTCGCTTGCCATGGTGCAGGCCCACGGAGTCGAGATCGATCTTGCCGCGGTGTCGAAGGCGATGCCTGTTAGTGCGGACGGCCAGCAGGTAGTCTTCGCTCCCTTCGCGACTGCCTGTGGCAAATATGGGCATCATCTGATAAATACTGTTGTGAAGTACTCTAAGGAGCTCCAACGTGCCAAGAAGGTAGCGAAAGCTTCGGCATCAGGGGCCAGCGGAAAGTCAGTGATGTCTGACACTGCCACGGACTTGATGAAGCCCCTGAAGCCATCGAAGTCGAAGAAGCCGGCTGCTCCTTAGTTGACTTTGTAATAGTTAATTAGTTTATGTCCTTTTGTTTAAGAACATGCCTGCTGGAGAGTGTATCTGCTGATACTTTTGCTAGTCTTGAATGCATCTGATCCTTTTGTCTTTGTGTTGATTTGGTCGTCTTATTTGCTTCTATCTTGACTTGTGGTAGGGTACCTCAAGTGATCCTTTGAGGGAAACCCAGGACTCGCCAACTCTTGATGATACCGTGGCACTGCCGCGCTCCAGGGTAGATGAGTTGTCCTTGCTTTCGCGACTGCGTGACCGCGTGAAGCAGCTAGAACGTGAGTTGCCCGTGCTCCGCGGTAATGCGGATGTATGGAAGTCGAAGGCGGAAAAAGGCGCCGCTCGAGAGCAGCATCTGCTTGGCGAGGTGACGCAGCTGGGCGACCAATTCAAATGTTAGTTTGCTTGTTCTCATCTTTTCCTTGTAGTTACTCGCAGTGGTACATTGTACTCATGCTGCTGTTGCTGCTTCGTGTAGTTGTCACCGCTCGTCATCCGCAGGAGGAGAAGGATAGAATTGACATTCGCCTGCATGATCTTACCCAGGAGTAACTTCAAGAGAGTGGATACTTCTGGGTAGATCATGATCGTGCGACTGTGCTGGCGACCCTGCAGGATCGTGCGTCACGAGTGCTGCTCTTTCTGAAGAAGTCGCAGTCATGCTTGAAAAACATTTATCGGGTGATGTTCCCGCTGGATGATACTCCATCAAGCTTGCTGGCCCTCCTAGCCAAGTTTCAAGATCTGTCTGCGGTTCGCGAATGCGTGAGGCAACAGTTGGTTGCTGGTGCCAAGGCTGCTCTATCAATGGTGCGATTACACATGCCTGACATAGATGTTGCAGCAATTGCGTCTGGGCCGCCTGCACCACCAGCAGGTTCTGCCTGGAATATGGTGCCGCACTACTAGGCGGTGGATCGCCCAGCAGAAGAGATCGTTGACTTCTTTGAGGAACAAACCAACGTTCTCCTGCTGCAGTAGTAGCCTAATTTGTATCCTGCAAATAAGTGTACTTGTGTTGTAAAGTTCATATAGATGTTGTAGATAATTTATTATCAAATGTGTATAAAGAGCTTTGTTAGCATGAAGTGCGTTGCACTATGCGAGTCCTTTTCGTTAGCCTGGCCATGTTTTATCTCAGTCCCTTGTCAACATGTTAGGTGCGTTGCAGCTGGGTTGAGGTTGTGTTAAGGGTTTCGATTGATGTACCAGCTATTCAGGATATCGCGTTTTGGTTCGAAGAACAGATGTGTACAGGGTGGCGCAGCCCCCAAGTAGATAAATTGGAAAAGTAAAGGAGAACACAGAGTTTTGGGGCACTTAGCTTTATTTATTCGAAGAATAGTGCGAGGTACAATGTGTGGCTAAGTAGCCTTGGCTGAGTAGCCTTATTTGCAATGTAAAAGTAAAAACGACTAGGGGTAGGAGCATCGCAGCTGTGCGACATTCCAGGGGTTGGAGTATGCGACTCCTGTCTCTAAATCTTGAAGGCGATAGGCACCACCTGGGAGTACTTCTGTAATCACATACGGTCCTTCCCAGGGGGACTCGAGCTTGAGATGCCCTTGCTGCTTCAGTCGTAGGACCAGGTCGCCTTCGACGAAGGATCTGGGGCGAAGCCTCCTACTGTGGTAGTTGCGCAGGTTCTGCTGGTAGATCGTTGATCTTTCCGCGGCGATTTCCCTTACTTCGTCAAGGAGGTCGACTGAGTCTTCGAGTGCGAGGGATGACTCATGTTCGCTGTAAGCGACCACGCGCGACGCCTTGTACCGTACCTCGGCGGGTAGCACTGCCTCTGCTCCGTGCACCATAAAGAATGGCGTGTAGCCCGTGGCAGTGTTTGGAGTTGTACGTAGGCTCCAGAGTACGGATTGTAGTTCGTCCGGCCAGCAACCCGCGGCTTGTTCAAGTGGCCGGAGGAGTCGCTTCTTGATGCCACTACAGACGAGCCCGTTTGCTTTTTCCACTTGACCGTTGGTTTGTGGATGCGCTACTGAGGCGTAGCTGATGTTGATCCCCATGTTCTCGCAGAATTCTTGGAACTCCTTGGATGTGAAGTTCGTCCCGTTGTCGGTGATGATGTTGTGCGGCACTCCGAAGCGGTAGACGGTGGACTCGAAGAATTTAACTGCGTTGTGCCCTGATTGGTTGGTTACCAGCATGGCTTCAATCCACTTGGTGAACTTGTCGACTGCGACCAAGAGGTAGACGTAGCCTCCTCGCGAGGACCTTGGAAGTTTGCCAACCATATCGAGCCCCCATTGCGCGAAGGGCCAGACCAATGGGATTGGCCGTAGCTCTGCGCCCGGTGCATGCGGCTTGTCCGCAAATCGCTGGCAAGCGTTGCATTTTTGGATGATGTCCTTGGTGTCGCGCATGGCCGTAGGCCAGTTGAATCCAGCTCGTAGAGCTTTGGCAATGAGGGCGCGACTGCCGGCGTGATGCCCGCAGGTCCCTTCATGGATGTTGAGGAGAACTGCTTTTCCATCGGCCATGGAGACGCATCGTTGGAGTACTCCAGTGATGTTGTGTTTATACAGTTCTCCGTTGATAACAGCGAATGCCTTGGATCGCCACACGATGTGTCGTGCATCTGTCGGATCGTCCGGTATCCTCTTGCTGAGGAGGTACGTGATGTACGGCGCGTCCATGATTGTTCAATCATCATGACGCTCATTGGTCCTTTGAGTCCGGTGTCTAGCTCCAAGTCATCGAGTGCCATTGGCTCATTGGGTGGCATAGCCCCTGAGCCCGTTGCTGCGCTTGTTTTCTTCTCTGCGGCCTTTGGCTTGATGGAGCGTTCGCAGATGCGCTCGAGAAATACCCTAGGTGGTATGGGGCACAGGTAGAGCCTATGTTGGTGAGTGCGTCCGCCTCTTCGTTGCTTTCGCGACCTACATGCCGCAGCTCGCAACCATTGAAGTCTCCTTCGAGTGTATCGTAGAGGTCACGGTACGCGATCATGTTGTCGTTCAGTGCGTCGCACTCATGCATTGTTTGGTTGACGACCAACTTGGAGTCGCCGTATATGATGAGCCTCTTGGTGCCGCAGGCTTTTGCCATCCTCATCCCGTGCAACAGGGCCTCGTATTCAGCCTCGTTGTTTGAGGCTGTGAACTGCATTCCTGGATATACTTCAGCTTGTCCCCTTGAGGTGATGTCAGTATGACACCTGCGCCTGCTCCATCTTTCCGCTTGGACCCATCGAAGTGCATTGTCCAGAGGTAGGACATATCTGGCTTATCCGGGAGCTGGTTCTCCATCCAATGCACGAGGAAGTCTGGGAGAACTTGCAACTTGATTGCGTCGCGCTTTTCGTATGATGTCTCGTGGAGACAATTCTATTCCCCAAAGCGCGACTCGTCCCATGGCGTCGGGGTTATTGAGGATATGCCCCAAGGGGGCGTCGTTGACCACCACGATTGGGTGCTCCTGGAAGTAGTGGCACAGTCGTCGGGCAGTCATGAAGACGTCGTACGCCAACTTCTGGTAGTGCGGGTACCGCTGTTTTGTTGGCGTGAGGACCTCGCTGAGGTAGTATACTGGGTGTTGTACGCCGTGGACCTTGTTTTCCTCAGCTCGTTCGACGACGAGCACTGTGCTGACCACCTGATTGGTGGCAGAGATGTACAACAATAGTGGTTCCCTTTCTCGTGGAGTCACCAGCACTGGCGAAGTGGATAGCAGGCGCTTGAGGTCTTCGAATGCTTATTTCTTCAGTGGTCCACTCGAATTTTTCAGTTTGTGGAGGAGCTGGTAGAAGGGCAGCGCATTTTTGCCCATTCGACTGATGAATCGACTGAGGGCCACGATTCGTCCAGCCAGCTGCTGGATGCCCCTTATGTTTTTTGGCTTCTCCATGGCCAGTATGGCTTTTATCTTCTTCGGGTTCGCCTCGATTCCCCTCGCGGAGATGAGATACCCGAGTAGCTGCCCAGATGGTATGCCGAAGGCGCATTTGTCCAGATTGAGCTTGATCCGGTAGCGGTCGAGATTGGCGAAGGTTTCGCGCAAATTGTCGATTAGAGAGGCTTCCTCCTTGGTCTTGATTACTATGTCGTCGACATAGACTTGGATGTTGCGACCTAGTTGTTCCGTGAGGCAAGCCTGCATGCACCGCTGGTAGGTGGCTCCCGCGTTCTTTAGCACGGAGGGCATCGTGTTGTAGCAGAACACACCAAAGGGCGTTGTAAACGCTATTTTCTCTTGATCTTCCTCCTTCATTCGAATTTGATTATAGCCTGAGTAGGCGTCGAGGAAGCAGAGGCGCTTGCATCCTGCGGTGGAGTCGATGATTTGGTCGATCCGTGGCAGCGGGAAGTGATCCTTTGGGCAGTGCTTGTTCAGAGAGGTGAAGTCTACGCACATCCACAGGATGTCCGTGTCCTTTTTGGGTACTAGCACCGTGTTGGCGAGCCAAGTGCTTTCCTTGATCTCGCGTATGAACTTGGCCTCGAGGAGTCTATTGATCTCCATTCCAACTGCCTGCACCCGTGGCTCAGACAATCGCCGAATTGTTTGCTTGACTGGCCTTGCGTCGGGGTTGACGTGGAGTGCGTGCTCGGCGAATTCCCTGGGAACTCCTGGCATGTCCACAGGACACCAGGCGAAAATTTCCCAGTGCTCACAGAGGAATTCGACGAGTGCGAGTTCCTATGTGGGACTCAAGTTGTTGGCGATGAGGGCCGTCTTGGCGAGATCCGATGGGTGGACCTGCACTTTCTTTGTGTGCACAGATGAGTCGAAGGAGAGATCAGGTGAGCTTGGCCTGCTCAGGGGAGGTAGACTGTTGTCTGTCGTCTCCTTCAGTCTCGCGAGTTCCTCCTGCATGCCGAAGGACTGGGAGATTCTATTGAATTCCCTGTCACAACTGTCAGATCGCTCGAAGCTCCCGTTGATCATGATGACACCATTGGGACCTGGCATTTTCATCTGTAGGTAGGCATAGTGGGGCACGACCATGAACCTAGCGAACGCGACACGCCCGAGGATGCAGTGGTACTGTGAGGGCCAGTCGACGACCTCAAAGTCGATGCGCTCGCGCCGGAAGTTCTTCGGCGTGCCAAAGATAACGTCGAGGTTGATTTTCCCCAGGGGTATACGCCTTTCCCTAGGACGATGCCGTGGAACGTTGTGTCGAATGCCTCCAGGCAGGTTAGAGGGATTCTCATTACTCGCAAGGTACTCGCGAATATGAGGTTGATGCCGCTTCCGCCATCCATGAAGACGCGGCTCATGTCGAAACCTCCAATTTGCGCCTCGAGTACGAGGGGGCAATGGCCTGGACGGGGTATCTGAGGCGGATGGTCACGCTTGTCGAAGGTGATGCATGACTCGCTTCCACTAAGGCACTCAGTGGTGGAAGGTGGCGAGTGCGTGGCCAAGTTGACTTGGCGAGTGATGGCCTTCTGCACCCTGTTGGAGGGACGTCCCTTTTGGATCATCATGGTGCCCATGGCCCATGGGTACGGTTCGCCTCCGTGGTGCTGGTCCAGTGCAGCTGCGTTCGGGGGTGGCCCAGGTGGCGGTGGCGGTGCGCCATGTCCCACGGCGCCTAGAGCGGCTCCGTAGCCTCTTTCGACTGCATTGCGGTTCATCCGCACCAATCCCTCGTGTAGCTTGAGGAACTCGCGGCAGTCCTTGAGGACGTGGCTGGACTTTCTCTTGCCGTCATGCTTGTCGATGTAGAAGTGTACCGTGCATGGCCCGGACAGTTTGTCCTCGATGGAGTTCGTGGGTGCCTCATCGCGAGTGCGGCGTTTCCATACTTGCGTGGTTTTCCCGGAGTCGCGGTATCCGCCACTATGGTATCCGCTGTTGCGGTTATCGTTGCGTCTATCGGCGTAGCCAGCCGCGACCATGTTGACGTCGTCGCGGTCATCGTAGATGCGCATGCGGCGCTTGCCTCGGCGGTCGCGTCTGCGTTCGAGTTCCGCCTCCTTGTCGGAGTGAGCGCGATTCTTCACTGAATCTTCTCCATCGGCCCACCGATTCGCGATCTCCATCAGGTGGTCGATGGTCTGGGGCTTTGAGCGACCCAGCTCCTCCCTGAGTTCTAGGCGGCGGACACCACCGTTGAATGCGTCAATCGCGCGATCTTCCGAGATGTTCTCCGCGGAGTTCTTGATGATGGACCACCTTTGAATGTAGGAGCGCAGCGATTCGCCAGATCTTTGCTAGCAGCATCTCAGCTCCTCGATTGATGCAAGACGCTTGTATGTGCCCTTGAAGTTGCGCACGAAGCTGTAAACCAACTCATCCCAACTGCGAATGGATCCGCGTGGGAGGTTGTTGAGCCATGCTCGGGCGGCGCCCTGCAGCTGTAGATGCAGGCATTGCATGGCAGTGCTTCGACTGCCTCCATGGAGTCTAACAGAGGAGATGTGGTCCTCCAGCCAGATCTTGGGGTCCTGTAGGCCGTCAAACTTCGTGTTCTCCGACGGGAGTTTAAACCCTTTAGGCATTCACTTCTGCCTAATGGATCTGCTGAAGCATCTGGCGCCACATAGCTCTCCATCTTCTGCTTTCGTGTCAGTCGACCCAGCACGTCGTGCCCTTGATTTTTCGATCTTGCGCTGCGTGAGGTCGTTGCGCGCATCGTAGTCACGGTCGTGTCGACGTGAGTGGCGGCGTCGAGACAGGTCGTGACTGTCATCACTAGACGAGGGCGAGGAGTAGCGCTTTGCCCTTCTTTGGGTCTGGTGTTGGCTCCTTATCGAGGGCGGCCTCGATTAATCCCAAGCCCGCGATCGTAGATCGGTGCATGGCGGTTCAGGGATCTCTAGCTGGCGGCTGGTTATTGAGGAGGTACATGGTGGCCGCTGTCACCGCAGCCTGCGGCGTCCTGGGGACCACGTTGCCCCGCGTGTCGACTGTCATAGAGCCAAAGTCGAGGACTTTTGCGGCTTCTATGCGTTCTTGCTCAGTGAGATGGGCCATCCGCGATTGCCTCTTTTTGGCAAGGTATTCGTTGCCCCTTGAGGAGGATCCTCCATAGGAGGAGAGCCCGGCGCGACGAAGGCTCGATTCGTCTGCTGCCTTTTTACGCGCTTCGAGTTGCATGATTGTTTGCAGTTGGCGCTTGAATTCTTCC
The DNA here is from genome assembly GCA_910589775.1 of Avena eriantha. Taxonomy (NCBI): domain Eukaryota; kingdom Viridiplantae; phylum Streptophyta; class Magnoliopsida; order Poales; family Poaceae; genus Avena; species Avena eriantha. The sequence continues at coordinate 287,396,292 of OU342746.1, read as the reverse complement.
TTCAGGAGCCAGTGGTAGCCCATCAGCAGTTCTTGCCGGGATCCGAAGGGTAGAGGAGCGCCTCGTAGGGCCTCGCGGCAGCGAGCCCATTCTTGCTCGTTGAGCTTGATTACGACGCGTTCGCCGGTTTGCTCATTTATTATGGATGGAGGTTCAACTGCTCCTCCATTATCGACGGGGGTGCGTTTGCCACCGTTGCCGCCGTTGCCGGCGTTAGGCGGATCGGTCCCGTTACCGAGATTACCACCGTTGTCGTGATTGGCAGAGGTATCGCCTGCGTTGATGACGGTGCACATGAAGTGATTGGGGAAGCTATTGCTTCCACAACTCTCAGATCCGGAACCATAGATTCCATCTTTAGTGGCCAGATCGCTCAGATCGGAGTCGCGACTGTTGTCGCTGACCGTGTTCTCGACTGCTGCCGAGGCGTTGAGCTCACTGAGGGTGCCGATCGATGGAGGGAACCACGATGCTGGGGCAATCGCCGGCACTATCGGCTGATCAGGCATGCGAAGTGTGCCCATCTGGCCAACTTGGAAGCGGAAGCTCCCGATCGCCAGGCTGATTCCGTCGCCCACGGACTCGAAGGCCGGGCGAGTGGCCGGCGTGTGGACGGTGAAGTCGAACGTGCCGAAGAGCTGGCGAATCTCCGCTGTTGCGGAGTTGTAGATCGCGGTTGATGGGGCCGAAGAAGCCACAACATCAGCACTCCCAGTTCCCACTGAAAGGGTAATTGCCCCTATGTGTGGTTTTGGTGATTAATGACAATCCCTATGGACTAATGTTTTCATTGAGTTTTATATGAAGGAATATTCCATAGGTCATGCTTGTAGTTCATGTGTTGGATTCAAGTATGGATGCCATGAAGATAAAGATATACCTTGAGTTTTGGCATCAAGATCATCAAAGTGAAGAGAAGAACATGACATGTTCAAGATCTTGAGAGTGTGATCTCAATAGAAGAATTCAAGATATGGCTCTAAGCCGGTGTCATGATAGCCTCATTAGTTGAGCTATGGTTGACTAAGATTTAGAGCATGTAATCAAATGAAGAATTCCTTATGTACCTCAAGATATTGAGATGGAGCATGAGAAGACTCTTGGTTGACCAATGCAAAGAGTGAAGAGTGATTTCAAGTTGGTCAACGCATGAAGCATAAATAATGTACCACATGGATCTTGTGGTGTGGTAAGCCTTGTCATTTATGCATCATGAACTAACCCATTATATATGTTCCTTTGTGGTTTATATATGGGATAGGTATCTTTCCATGGGCTTGCTTCAAAAGTGAAGATCTCAATAGCCCATGAGAGGATGGCATCAAGTGGTGATCGCCATCAAGGTTGAGAAGGGCAAGTTCAAGATAAGCATCTCGAGAAGATCATTTGCTTGAAGCTTGCCGTCCATTTTGGTGATAATGGACATGTGAAGACGTGTCTTAATGAAGCTATCTCATAGTGGTTTATGGGGGAGCAAATTATGAATCTTCATGAAGCAATAATGATCAAGTGGTGCATTCCGGCTTGGATGGAGCTTGAAGTGTTGTCATCAAGATCAAGCGGGATGCGCAAGGCAAAGATATGGCCTTGCTAGGTTTTCCTTTTTCTGGTCTCAAGGTGGTTATTGGGAGACCGGGTTATAGGATATATAGCCGCACTATTAAGAGGGGCTTTCGGTTGGGTAACTTGATCACATCGTCATAGGGAGCTCAATCCTTTGCATACTTTGCATCTTCCTATTTTGTTTCTTCTTGGTATTTTCTCTATGTGAGGTTCTTGAGCTTGTTTCTAGCTCTTCAACAATCCCAAGTTTAACGAAAACGGAATTCGTATGCATCTTATATGGCGTTTTCGAGTTTGAAGGTTTTACCGGTTCTTCTTATAGGGAGGATCCATACCTTTCCTCATTTGGTTCTATCTTCCTTTGCTGGACTATGATGTTTTCATGCACCATATTGTAGAGTTTTTTTGTCCTCGTCAAAACAAGCCCAAGATCATCGAAATCGGAGTCCGGATGCAAAAGTTATTGCGTTTTTCGTGAAGTCAGTTTCATCCCGGTTGTGGATCCGATTCAACCGAGCCCCACACCGGACGGTCTGGTTCCAGCTCCGGTAGACCGGATCTCAGACCGGATTTTCCGGTTTTCGCGACTGAGTCTATTCCGGGTTGGCAAACAGAGGTATTTCGGTTTGTAGGTCGGTCCTCCGGCCTGGGGACCGAGTTTCCCGGTTCTAGGGCCGGTCCAACCGACTTTGGAACCGAGTTTTCGCTGTTTTCTCTCCAACGGCCATATTTGCTTTTTCCTATAAAAGGGGGTTCTTCCCTGAACGTTTTTGGGTGTTCTTGAGCCCGAAATTGACCTCCATTGTTGACCCTCTTGAGCTTGCTTCCTCTCCCTTCCCTCTTATGATTCTTGCATCTTTTTGAGGGCTTTGGAAGAGGAGATCTAGATCTACAATCCCCACCAATCAATTCCTCCTCTAAGTGAGGGAACCCATTGGATCTAGATCTTGAAGTCATTAGTTGACTTCCACCATTGTTCTTCCTCTCTAATTTCTCCCTAGCACTTGTTGCTTTGGTGGGATTTGAGAGTGAGGGATTTGAACACCCTTGGTGTTCTTGCTTTGCATTCTTGCATAAGTGTTGAGCTCTCCACTATTTGTTCTAGTGAGAGACCGTGAGCTTGTTGCTCTTGGAGGGTGACCTCCTAGTTGGCTTGGCGGTTGGTGCCATGGTGACCTCTTCGTGGAAGATTATGAAGAGACCCGGGCTTCTCCTTCGTGGAGCTTGTGAAGTGGTTGTGGAGCTTGCCATCTCCGGAGTGGAGGAAAAGCTAGCCATAAGGAAATGGCCTATTCCTTCATGGGATAGACTCGGAGAAGAAGGTGAGCCTTCATGGCATTGGGAAATCCTTCGTGGAATCCCACACCTATCCAACGTGACGTACCTTACTTGTAAGGGAACACGGGAATACATCTTCGTCTCTGCGTGCCTCAGTTATCTCTATACCCGAGCTTACTTTCCTTGTGATAGCCATCGAGCTTGAAGTACTTATCTTGCCTATCACTTGTGGTATATTTATCTTGTGCTATCTTGCTTAGCTTATCTTGTTGTTGGTGCACTTTGTTGAGCCTAGTGTATTTAGGTTTTGTGCTTGTAAAATAAATATTCCGCATTATATCAAGCCAAAACCGTAATAGTTTTAAAATTGCCTATTCACCCCCCTCTAGGCGACATCTCCATCCTTTCAATTGGTATCAGAGCAAGGTTTCTCCTTGTTTAGGCTTCACCGCCTAGAGTGTAAAGATGTCGGCTAGTAGTATAGTGCACAATGACACAATTATCTTTGATGGCACAAATTATATTTTGTGGAGAAATTGCTTGCTTTGTAATCTTCGGACCTTGTGTCCAAATATTGAGCGTTTTCTAGATGTAGGTTTTTCTCCTCCGATGGATCCTCAAAATTTATCTTTAGAGGATGAGAAAAATTTACATCTCGAAGCTCAAGTATCTAATGAGCTTATTTTCTCCTTGAGCCCCATAGTTAATTTGTTCTTGTCAAATGTAAAGCGCAAGTCATCTCATGAGATGTGGACCAAGCTTAAAGAAATATTTGGTGGGTCCATTTCTCATAGGGTCGGTGGTATCTCCGAGGAGCTCTCTTCTCCTTCACATCATGAAGAGATCCAAGTGGCTTCCACCTCCGGCTGTGATGAGATTTCAATTCCCTCCACTTCACCTACATGTGACAAGTCACAAGGTAATGGCATGGTGAGTGGGGAAATCATATGTAATAATGATAGTGGTTCTCTTCACACCAATGATTCATGTTCTATAAATGCTAATGGTGTAGAGAGTTTGGACTTAAGCACTACTTGCAACGATAATTTTATATCCCCTTGTGTTGCTAGTCCTTGCATATTGTCTAGAAATTATTTGAGTACTAGTGTAGATGATATGCTTGATTTGTCTTGTTCCAATAAACAAAATGCTTCTATTTCCTCTAGTTGTGTATTTAACAATGTAGAGGAAATCAAACACCCTATAGATCAAGACACGATCATGAATGAAGATTCAAGAATATCCTCATCTTCATCCTCCCGTGCTCACATGTGCCTTATGGCAAGAGGATCAAAGGTATCTCCTACTTTGGATCCCAACATCTCTTCTCTAGATAATAGCAATGATAATGATGATAGTGATGATGACCTTGATGAGGATACTAGAGCTCTTGTGCTTGAGCTGACCTTTTTGTGTACCTCTCTTCGTGGTAATAGTAAGGCCGTTGCTTGTATCAAACACGTTATGGACACCATAACTAAACAAACGGAAACCATAGAGGAGTTGGATTTCCAACTTGATGATGGGAGTCGGAGATTCAATCTCCTTAAGCAAGAGATTGCCAAGGAGAAGCACACTAATTGTCTCCTCATACAAAAAATTGAATCTTATGAGCTTGAAAAGGAAAAATCTATTAATGATGCTAGTGCTACTAACTCTACTTCTTGTGAAGCTTCTGCCCTAAAGGAGAATGTTGAGGTAAGGGATCAACTTGAGTTGCTAACTAGCAATTATGGGAAATTGGAAGAAAGTCATGAAAAACTCTTGGCCTCTCATAATGATCTTCTAATCTCCTATGATGGGCTAAAATTAGGTCATGCGGCAAGTATCACTAAGGTAACATCTTGTGAGCCTCTTTTGGATATTATCACAACTTCTACTCAAAATGCTATTTTTCCATGTGCTAGTCCTAGTGATCCTTCTAGCCATACTAGTGATAAACCTTGTGTTGGATTACTTGCTTTGCCTTGTTGCTCTAACAATGAAGCTTCTACTTCCTCTAGTACCTCTATTTCTACTAAATATGTAGAGGAAATCAAAGAGCTCAAGGCCCAAGTCACTTCTTTGAAGAAATACTTGGAAAAGAGTCATGAAGTCAAATCCACACTCGATAATATTTTGAGTGTGCAAAAATACCCCAATGATAAAAGAGGACTTGGATTCAACTCCAATAACAAGAACAAGCCCAAGAGCAACAAGAAGAAGATCCAAGACCAAGTCAAGGATTTGGCCAAGATTATTTGCTTCAAGTGCAAGGTTAAAGGACATCATGTAAGATCTTGTCCATTGAAGAAAAAGCACTTGAGTGAGAAGAAACAAGGGAAGCGGCCACAAGTTCAAGGTCAAGCCCAATCTCAACCTCAAGTTGAAGCTAGGCCACTTCCCAAGAAGAATCAAGATAAGGCTCCCCAAGCCAAGAAATTAATGAAGAAGAGAAAGGGGAGCACTTGTTGCTACATATGTCGTGAGAAGGGGCACTTGGCCTCTTCATGTTCAAATGGTACCTTATCTAACCCTATCATTGTTGATGATTATTATTCTCTTGGGAAGGATAAGGATAAGGATGGCAATGTGTTTGCTAAGTTTGTTGGAACTCAAAGTGGTGTCAAGAAACGAACCATTTGGGTTGCCAAGCCTATTGTGACTAACCTCTTAGGACCCAACTTGGTTGGGGACCAACAAGCTCAAACTTGATCATAGGTGTTTTTGGAGGGCATTGGAGGGTTGGCTAACTCATGAAGAATTAAGGGATCTTCATATATTATATTTTATAAAGCCAAGTTATAAGGATTATCATCTCCCTACCATATACCCAATGTGCATCTTTGCGGTAACTGGAACTCAACTCTTTTATATTGAAAGTTACTTGCCCCTTTACATGTTTTGGTTTTGTACCAAGTATGTGTTTGTATTTGTTGTGCCTCATGCTTGCTTATTTTGTGTATTCAAGTATGTCTATGTGTTTGGCACATCATTTACTTGTGTGTTTTGCTTTGAGCCTCTAATGCATCTTGTTGATACCTTATTTGGCTCTTTTCGAGTGGTTAATGGAACATCCCATTTTGGGGGAGTGATATGCCTCGTGCATCTCTCATACCTTAAAATGTGTGTACATGAGTACTACCACTTAGTATTGATATTGCAAGATTATCTAGTCACTATGTGGTGTGTCATACTCATGAGAAATTCAAATTCTAAATGTCCATTAATTATTTCTAGTTGAGGTTGTTTTTTCCTCTTATTAAGAAAAATTGGATACCACATTATGGGGGAGTAATATGCTTCTTTTGCATATCACAATCCTAGGAAATGTGAACATGAGGAGGTGCCACTTAGAGTTGATATTGTTGATTATCTTGTATCTAGGTGGCATGTTAGCTCAAACAAGGTCCTATTTTCTTGTTAGAAGCTTTTATTGGTCGTCTTTTCGGTCTTTGCTTGAGTAAGAAATTCTTGGTGTGGCCTTCCTCATATGCTTATCTCTATCGAGAGAAGAAAGAAATCTAAGTTTGATAACATCTCTGCCAAACTCGGTTCTTAGGCCGGTTGAACCGATTCCCAGACCGGACGGTCCGGTACCAGTCCCGGTCAACCGAACCCAAACCAGGATTCTCGTTTCATATACCGAGTCTATCCGGGCTCACTCACAGTGAGCATCTCGGTTTGGATTCCGGTTGACCGGGTTGTACACCGGGCGGTCCGGTACCAGTTCCGGTCAACCGAACCCAAACCGGGATTCTCGGTTTCATATACCGAGTCTATCCGGGCTCACACACAGTGAGCATCCCGGTTTGGATTCTGGTTGACCGGGCTGCACACCGGGCGGTCCGGTGTGTGGTCCGATCCAACCAAACTTAAAACCGAGTTTCGCAAAAAATGCTACAAACGGCTAGATTTCTCCCTTGAGTATAAATACCTCTTCTTCTAGCTTGTCTTTACAAAATTGTTGTGGCTCCCATTGTCTTCCTTGGCTTTTGGAACATCTCTTTGATGGTGTTTTTGATTATCATCAAATGTGATTTTAGTGGAAGACAAACCTTTTCTTCTCGGAACCTTGTGCCATTGTGAAAAGTGTTAAGGGTTTGGTTTATTTGTTGAAACCTTGATCTCTTGGGAGTTTGTTATCTCATTCTTTCTTCTCTATGTTATTTGCTTGAATGAGATAAATATTTGAGCATTTATGTTTTTATCTCATCTTTTATGCTTAATAGTTTTTGCTTGGTTCATTTGTTGAACTTTGTTGACCAAATCTTGTGTTGATTTGATTCTTTGATATAGTTTGGACAACAAATGTGTTTTGTCTCACCTTGTATGCCTTCTTGAATATTTTGGTGTTTTGTCCAAATTATATCTTCGTTGGTTCTTGAAAGTATCGTGCATGCATGTTTACTAAATGTATATCTTATATCATGTTTTGCTTTCTTTGATCCAATATACAGGGTATACTCAATAAAATCCTTAAACGGCTATGATGTGAATAAAATTCAAATTTCATCTCTAAATATGCACATATTTTTATGGAGTATGTCCTATGTGTTGTGGTTAGTCTAACCACTTTGGACCCAATAAGTTTGGGGACCAAAATGTACTTGAATGTTGTTTTAGGTACATTGGAGATGCAATGGATGCTTGTCTTATCTATAAGGAAGGTGTTGTCACCACATTATAATTGGAGCCAAGCTAGGATGATCGAACAATTCTTATCTACTACATCATACCATTGCTATCTCGGTAACAAGTATCGTATTCATGCGTACTATTCTTCCATCCAATCTCTCGTAGGTTGCATCTTGGCATGAATTTATTTGTTTGTAAATGTTGCAGTTCTTGCAAGGATCTTTGAAAGATTTTTCTATCCTTATTTCTTATGTGAGTAATTTGAGATGATGCATATAATGGGGAGTATATAAAATCATGCTCATGATTCACCAATCCCAAATATGCCCTAGCAATTTATTGCATATCAATTCCTCAATGTACTCTCATGTGCAATATTGTTGAAATTGCATTGAATCCTTCCTTTTGATACTTGTTGCCTTTCTCAAAATATCCCAACTAGCATTAGTTCCCTTAGTGTTAGTTGTGATGTTTTTGAGGTTTTCTTTTTCTTTGGTGAAGTTCATGGATATAACATAAGAGAAAATAGAGCCATGGGCTATATATATGCACTTAAGCAAAATATCTTTTTTTTGGTATATCTTATGACTTCCTCTTGGATACCATGTTTTGTTATCTTTACCAACTTCTTATGTGTGGATGTAGCTTTGTGGATTATTCTCATGTTTTCCCACTTAGAAACTTATATACACAAGAGTGTTAATATATGGCCTTGATACCTCTCCTTTTGCCAACCATCTCACTTATCCGCTTAGTTTTTAATGGTTTTGGTAAGGGCTTGATTTATGAGTGCTCAGTTTACTTTCATTGCATCTTCATGCACTCATATCTCATATTTGGTTTCTTTTGGACTTAATCTTGTCTTGACAAGTATATTGATTTATATCTCTACTCATTGTGTCTTGGTTGTGTTCTAAATGATATAGAGGGAGTGAGGATTCCATGTTTGTGCATATTGTATTCAAATGAAACAACTAATTTATGCACAAACCTTGGGGAGCTTCCTTATTTCATTTAGAGAACTATTTGTCCACTTGATTATTTGGATATTTTGATTGCTTGCTTCATCCGTTGAAGTTTCTTCACCTTGTTATCCTTTTAGCAATATTTGATCCTAAATATAGTTGATTTCCTCCAAGTATTCGTCATTGGATATGTGCATATGATTTCACTCATATTATGAGAAATGCACACCTTGGGAGGAACTTGAACTATATTGGCCTTCTAACTTTGTCATCCATTTTGGCACTTGTTGTCAATGGGGGAGAACTTTAGAGGGTTTTAAGGGAAATGGTTTTCTACTTAAGATTGGTTTGTTCTTAAGTGTTTGCCTTTCATGCATTTCATCTTTATTATGTATTGCATGGTTGAATATATAGTGGAAACTCTCCCAAAGGTTATGCTTGACAATGTATGCAATGAGATTCAAGTTCATCACATGTGCATATATTGTGGGGGAGTTTGCTCTATATATGTTGGTTCTACTCACATCTCTTGCATTAGTTGTAGTTTGTGTGAGTAGAAGAAGTTTTGATATGGGCTAGTATCTTTGTGTTACTTAACCATATCAAATACAACCTCTTGTATACAACTTATTCTCGGATAAGTTGCGTACTTGTTTCTAATATTCATTATATAAACCCTCTTGTTGTGATTGTCATCAATTACCAAAATGGGGGAGATTGAAAGGGTAATTGCCCCTATGTGTGGTTTTGGTGATTAATCACAATCCCTCTTGTTTCGACTGCTCCTCCATTATCGATGGGGGTGCGATTGCCACCGTTGCCGCCGTTGCCGGCGTTAGGCGGATCGGTCCTGTTACCGAGATTACCACCGTTGTCGTGATTGGCAGAGGTATCGCCCGTGTTGATGACGGCGCACATGAAGTGATTGGGGAAGCTGTTGCTTCCACAACTCTCAGATCTGGAACCATAGGTTCCATCTTCAGTGGCCAGATCGCTCAGATCGGAGTCGCGACTGTTGTCGCTGACCGTGTTCTCGACTGCTGCCGAGGCGTTGAGCTCATTGAGGGTGCCGAGGCGTTGTCCTCGTCAAAACAAGCCCAAGATCATCGAAATCGGAGTCCGGATGCAAAAGTTATTGCGTTTTTCGTGAAGTCAGTTTCATCCCGGTTGTGGAGCCGATTCAACCGAGCCCCACACCGGACGGTCCGGTTCCAGCTCCGGTAGACCGGATCTCAGACCGGATTTTCCGGTTTTCGCGACTGAGTCTATTCCGGGTTGGCAAACAGAGGTATTTCGGTTTGTAGGTCGGTCCTCCGGCCTGGGGACCGAGTTTCCCGGTTCTAGGGCCGGTCCAACCGACTTTGGGACCGAGTTTTCGCTGTTTTCTCTCCAACGGCCATATTTGCTTTTTCCTATAAAAGGGGGTTCTTCCCTAAACGTTTTTGGGTGTTCTTGAGCCCGAAATTGACCTCCATTGTTAAACCTCTTGAGCTTTCTTCCTCTCCCTTCCCTCCTATGATTCTTGCATCTTTTTGAGGGCTTTGGAAGAGGAGATCTTGATCTACAATCCCCACCAATCAATTCCTCCTCTAAGTGAGGGAACCCATTGGATCTAGATCTTGAAGTCATTAGTTGACTTCCACCATTGTTCTTCCTCTCTAATTTCTCCCTAGCACTTGTTGCTTTGGTGGGATTTGAGAGTGAGGGATTTGAACACCCTTGGTGTTCTTGCTTTGCATTCTTGCATAAGTGTTGAGCTCTCCACTACGATTTGTTCTAGTGAGAGACCGTGAGCTTATTGCTCTTGGAGGGTGACCTCCTAGTTGGCTTGGCGGTTGGTGCCACGGTGACCTCTTCGTGGAAGATTGTGAAGAGACCCGGGCTTCTCCTTCGTGGAGCTTGTGAAGTGGTTGTGGAGCTTGCCATCTCCGGAGTGGAGGAAAAGCTAGCCATAAGGAAATGGCCTATTCCTTCATGGGATAGACTCGGAGAAGAAGGTGAGCCTTCGTGGCATTGGGAAATCCTTCGTGGAATCCCACACCTCTCCAACGTGACGTACCTTACTTGTAAGGGAACACGGGAATACATCTTCGTCTCCGCGTGCCTCGGTTATCTCTATACCCGAGCTTACCTTCCTTGTGATAGCCATCGAGCTTGAAGTACTTATCTTGCCTATCACTTGTGGTATATTTATCTTGTGCTATCTTGCTTAGCTTATCTTGTTGTTGGTGCACTTAGTTGAGCCTAGTGTATTTAGGTTTTGTGCTTGTAAAATAAATATTCCGCATTATATCAAGCCAAAACCGTAATAGTTTTAAAATTGCCTATTCACCCCCCCTCTAGGCGACATCTCTATCCTTTCACCCACAGACGGCGCCAATTGACGAGGGTTTAACTCATCAATGCCCATTGTTATGGACTTGGGTTTGGAGATGGAGGGAGCGCTGGAGACATCTATCAGCTAGCAAACAAGCACACAGGGGACAAATATTTACCTAGGTTCAGGCCTCGTAGAGGTCCCTACTCCTGCTTGTCTGCTCGTGGAATTATCGAAGGAATCGAAGATTACAATGGTGCGCAGATGCAATATGGCGAGGGTGGTGGAAACTAGGGTTGCATGTGTCCTCCTCGTCGCCCCTCCTAGCCTTTATATAGATTGGCTAGGTCCCGGGTAGCAGGTCGAGTCGGTTACAAATTAGGGTTTTCCCCTTCAAACTTTCTGTCTTTAACTTCTTCTTGTTCTTCAAGCAATCGAGAGTCCATAGGTTTACTCGAATCCTTTGTTTGGGCCTTGGTGACACCGTGGGCCTGTACGTATTTGGACCGTATATACCAAGCTCGAGTACCTGTAGGGTATACCCATGTCACTTTGACTACAAGGACGGCTTCAGCGCCATGGACCAGAAAGAAGAGTGTTTCTTATGTCGAATTATTTGGAGTAGTACGTAAACTCCACATAACAGATGGTAACTCATCAACTCATGCTCCTTTTTCCTTCTCGAGTGTTGCTAGTAATCTTTTTTGAGGCCAACAGTTATTAGGCCATTGACTTTTTCCACTTGCCCATTGGTTTGCGGGTGGGATACTGAGGCGTAGCTTACTTTGATACCCATATCCTCACAATATTCCTTGAACTCATTGGAGGTAAAGTTAGTTCCGTTATCTATGATGATGCTATTTGGCACGCCAAACCGGAACACTATGGATTTGATAGAATTCACAGCCGAAGTTTCGTCCTGACTGGTAATAGGCATTGTTTCAATCCATTTAGTAAATTTGTCGACTGCTACTACCATAAAGACGTGTCCTCCTGGAGATGATTTTTGAATTTTACCCATCATATCGAGTCCCCATTGAGTAAAAGGCCAAGTGAGAGGTATGGGGTTTGACTCAGCGGCTGGTGCACCAGGCTTTGTGGCGAATCGCTGACAGGCTTCACATGTTCTAACTATATCTTTTGCATCTTGTACTGTTGTAAACCAGTAGAATTCTTCCCTGAAGGCTTTGGCGGAAATTGCTCGACTGCTAGCATGATCGACACATACTCCTTCATGTATATATTTGAGTATAATATTTCCTTCGTCGGGTGTGACACATCACTATAGCACACCCGAAATACTTCTTTTGTACATCTCTCCTTTGATGTTTCTAAAGGATTTTGATCTTCGAGTGATTCGTCGGGCTTCTATCACATCTTCGGGTAGCTCTCCTCAAGTCATATATGCTATGTATGGCTGCATCCATGTAGGTTCTATTATCATAACCTCATCAACTTCTGGTTCTTCTTCCAGGATTTCTGATGTACTTGTGCTAGCTGGTGAAGCCCCAGAGTCCTTTCGTAGCTTAATCGCTTTCCCTTTCTTGGGTGCTACGACCTCAGAAACTCTCTTGGCCTTGATAGACCGCTCAGTTATTTCCTAAATTGTCGGCATAGGGACCCGATGTTTGCTAGATTGTCGGTTTCTTCATTACTTGCTCTTCCTATGTGCAACACTTCGCATCCATCAAACTGAGCCTCCATAGTGCTATATAGATCACAGTAGGTAATCATGTTATTGCTGATAGCATCACATTTGTTCATTGCTTGCTATGCTACAAGGTTGTAGTCAACAAAAATCTTAAGGCGAGTTGCACCGCAAGGTTTAGCCATACACATACCGTGCAACAAGGCCTCATACTCAGCGTCATTATAGGATGCGTTTGTGAAGCTCATCCGAAATATATATCGCATTTTGTCGCCTTGTGGTGATACTAGTATGCCTCATGTCCCTGCTCCTTCCGTTCTTTTCGATCCATCAAAGTACATTGTCCATGCGCTAGAGAGGTCAAGTGGTCCCACGCATTGTAGTTTAGTCCATTCAGTGATAAAATCAGGTATAAATTTTGATTTAATTGCTTTACACTTCTCATATGTGATATCTCGAGGGGAAAGCTCAATGCCCCATGGAGAGACACGCCAGTTGCTTCGGGATTATTGAGGATATTGGACAAAGGTGCTTCATTGACCAATATGATCCCATATTCCAAGAAATAATGGCGTAAGTTTCGTGATGTCATAAATACCCCATATGCCAATTTTTGATAATACAAGTACCTTTGTTTGGATGGCGAGAGAACTTCGCTCAGGAAATAAACTGGCCTCTGAACCCCGTGGGGTTTCCCTTCTTCGGGTTGCTCTACGACCAAGACCGTGCTGACCACTTGATTTTTGGTGGCAATGTAAAGAAGTAGTGGCTCCTTCTCGCGTGGGGACACGATGACATGAGATGTAGAAAGTGTCCTTTTGAGATCCTTGAAGGCACATTGAGTTACTTCCGTCCATTCGGATTTGTCAGATTTTCTCATGAGGGCGTAAAATGGTAGTACTTTTTCTCCTAAACTTGCAATGAAACGGCTGAGTGCTGCGACTCGCCCAGCCAGCTGCTGAACACCCCGAAGATTCATTATTTTTTCATTGTTAGAATCGCCTATATTTTTTTGGTATTGGCTTCAATTCCTCTTGTTGATTGATGACCCACAAGTATAAGGGGTGTATCGCAGTATTTTCGATAAGTAAGAGTGTCGAACCCAACGAGGAGCAGAAGGTGCTGGCTAGTGATATGGATCAAGAATTCTCTGCAAATACTTAGCAAACAGATTTTTAGGGGTTTTTGATAAAGCAAGTAAACAAAGTACGAGTAAATAAAAGATAGTAAGAATGAATGCAGCAAGTGGCCCAATCCTTCGTGTAGCAAAGGACAAGCCGGTTGTATTACTTAAGATGACCAAACGTTCTCGAGGATACATGGGAAGACTGTCAAGTGCTTTCGCTTCATATAGTTTATTAATCTTCTTTAGCTTGCTAAGTGTTGTGTGGGTGAACCTGTACTAATGTACCGACCTTCCTAGGACTAATACATACTTCTGATTATACCCCTTGCAAACATCCATAAGTACAAGAAAGTAATTAAGGTAGAAACCTAACCACAATTTTAAACTCTAAGACCCTTACATCCCTTGTGCAATGGTTTCCTAACGGGGGTTCAGGTTTCTGTCACTCTGGAAACCCCTACGATTAGTAGCCAAATACACAATGCATTCCCCTAGGCCCATATAGGTGAAGTGTCATTTAGTCGACGTTCACATGACACCACTAGAAGAAGTACACCACAACTTAAATATCAAACTATTGAATCTTTCTCAACACAATTCCACTACTAACAACATGACTTCTCCCATGTCCTCAAGAACAAAACAAACTACTCACAAGACATCATATGGATCATGATCAGAGATGGAATAATGATGTATAACAATCTGAACATAAACAATAATTCAATGGTTCACTCAATAGCATCAACTACAAAATGTAATCAACACCGAGAAAGTTTCCCCTATGAACTATGCAAGGTTCAACCCAATTGTTACAGCAATATGGAGATGGTGATGAGGGTGCTGATGGTGATGATGGTGGTGATGATGATCCCGATAAAGTCCAGCTTGATGGTGGTGTTGATGGCGATGATCTCCCCTCTCCGGGAAGGAATACCCCTGGCAGAAATCTGTCTGCCGGAGAGATCTTTCTCTCTCGGTGTTTTCCGTCCCGCAGAGGTGGCGGAATCTTTCTATGGTCGCTCCCCGAGTCTTAGGGTTTCAGGAGGAATATATACGCTAGAGGGGAGAGCCAGGGGTGGACCAGGGCGGCCACACCACCTAGTGGCGTGACCTAGGCTGGCCCGCGCCACGGGGTGGTGTGGGCCCCCTGTGGCCCATCTCCAGCCCCCCTTCTGGCTTCCTTCGTCTTCTGGAAAAATAGGATTTTCCGTATATTTTCCCGGATTTTCTGATCTTTGTGAATTTTGCCTCCAAACAGCACCTTTTCCATCAGAATCCTGACTGCAGCGGTCCATGCTCCAAAAGTCATCAACCATGCAAAAACAGATGAAATAACATAAGTATCACCTCTCAATACGAAATATATCAATGAATAACAGTGAATTATGACATAGAATAGTGATGCAAAATGGACGTATCAACTCGCCCCAAGCTTAGACTTCGCTTGTCCCCAAGCGAAACTGAGCTCAATAAACATGGCCTTAGGTTTATGGAGTGAAGAGTCGATAAAAGAATACGGACAAGAAGCATCACATTCATCAATACATAGATCATAATAGAAAACAACTCACTATTATATGACTTAACTTGTAATAAGTAAAGGAAACACAATAAAGATACATAAAGTGAATCATAATTGGTAATGGCAAACTTAGCTCTTGGTCGAATAATAGTTGATAATTTGCTGGAGTTCACAAATAACTGATTTTCAATGATAGCTTTCAAAGTAGTAAACACCAAGATAAGAGCAATGTGCAAAACGAGGAACATAAGAAACATGATTGAATAAATCATCATATGAATGAATGAAACACAACAACTCAAAATTCTTGCTGAGATAGAAGGGAAATAGGTTTACTGACTCAACTAGAAAGTAAAAGAAAGGCCCTTCGCAGAGGGAAGCAGGGATTGCAAGTCTCATAAAGAGCTCCCAAAAATTATGATACTTACTAGCTTTCAGCTCTCATTGCCCCTATCATAGGCATCTTTAGGTGGTTAAGGTTAAAGTGACACAACTAAGAGGATATGCTTGACAAGTTATAAGTTGAAATCTCATGCCCCTTACTTACGAGTACCGAACCTCATGCTACTCAACTTCAGTCACAAGTAAGCTCTTGTCATTGTAAATACATGTGTATCATTAAGAACCGCCAACGGGGTACCCCTTGCACATGATACAGGAGCTGTCCCATAATCAAAATGATAAGGCAAGCAAACAATGAGCATCTCAGCGATCTTTTTATTTGCTATTTGCATAGGTTTTTATTGAGGATTGATGACCCACAAGTATAGGGGGTGTATCGCAGTATTTTTGAGGGAAGTGAAACCCAATTTATTGATTCGACACAAGGGGAGCCAAAGAATATTTATAAGCCTTAACAACTGAGTTGTCAATTCAGCTGCACCTGGAAACAATCTTGCTCACAGCAGTTTATCAGTAGCAACAGTTTTGTAGTAGGAATAGTAAAGTAACAGCAGTAGTAAAGCAAGGATAATAGTAACAAAAGCAGTAAACAGTGGGATTCGAGTGCGGTAGGCATAGGGATGGATGGACGGGCGTTGCATGGACAAGACAATTCACATAACAATTAGAACATAGGGCAATTGCAGATAAATAAGATAAAGCATCCAAGTACTAGACAATCCTAGGCATGTGTTCCATATATAGTCATACGTTCTCGCAATGAGAACTTGCACAACATCTTTTGTCCTTCCAGCCCGTTTGCAGCGGGGCCTCTAGGGAACTACTGGCAATTATGGTGCTCCTTTTAATAGAGCACTAGAGCAAAGAATTAACACTCTGTGAATACATGTTATCCTCACATCAAAGACATTCCCTCCGGTTATCCCGATTTCTGTTACTTCGGGGCCATTGGTTCCGGACAACAACGTGTGTATAAAACTTGCAGATAAGACCATAAACAATACTATCATAATGAATCAATAACATGTTCAGATCTGAAATAATGGCACTCGGGCCCTAGTGACAAGCATTAAGCACAACAAGTTGCAACAAAGTCATAAAGCACTAATAAAAGATACTAGGCACCATGCCCTAACAATCTGATGCCATTACATGAACGATCTCATCCAATCCCTACCATCCCCATAGCCTACAGCGAGGGATTACTCACTCATAGATGGGGGAAACATGGATGGTCGATGGAGAAGCGATGGTGATGATGATGGCGATGATATCCTCCAATTCCCCGTCCCGGCAGGGTGCCAGAACGGAGTTTTCGGTGTTGTTTCATGGAATCTGGCGGTGGCGGCGGAGCGGAACTCCTTCTGGAAAAACGTCGAACCCCCCGAAGTTTAGGTCAGAAGGCTCCTTATAGGCGAAGAGAGAGGCCGAGGGGGTGCCTGGGGGGCCCACACCACCCCCTGGCGTGGCCTAGCCTGGCCCACACCACTAGGTGGTGTGGCCACCCCTGGCTCTTCTCCGTCTCGTATTCTGGCTCCTGGAGTCTTCGGGTGAAATAGGATTTTTGGCATATTTTCCGGGATTTTTCCTGATAGTTGGTTTTCTGCACAAAAAGTAGACACCAAGGCAGTTCTGTTGAAAACAGCATCAGTCCGCATTAGTTGTATCCAAATCACACAAGTATAGAGGAGAAACAATAGCAAAAGTGTTCGGGAAAGTAGATACGTTTTGGACGTATCAACTCCCCCCAAGCTTAGCTTATTGCTTGTCCTGAAGCAATTCAGTTGAAAACTGAGTGCGATAAAAGAACTTTCACGAACACATTTGCTTCATATGATGTAAATATTCTCAACAATGTGATCAACTACTTAGACAATTCATAATAAAGAGTAAGCAACTGAGTCTACTCAATAGTTATTGCAAGCTATGAGGAGATTCCAACTCAAGAATAATAAGTAGCATGAGGCACAAACACAAGCAACATTGCAATGCTCATAGAAAGGTATGATAGAGTGGTTTCTCGCCTGCCTTTGATTATGAATGTCGAGGCACCTCTTAAGTTCAACTGATGACTAGAAGTAAAGATATCAAGGATACAAGCATCAAAGTCATAACACAAATAATCAAGTAATGAGACAAGCACAAAGAATGACAAATATGTGGAGACTCAACAAGTAGAAGAAAAAGTTTTGAATAATTTGAAAGGCTTCCAAATGCTGAAAGTATGGTACTCGTTAGCTTTGAGCTCTCATTGCCCCTATCATAAGCATCTTTAAATGGTTAAAGTTAAAGTGACACAACTAAGAGGATATGCTTGACAAGTTATAAATCGAAGTCTCATGCCCCTTACTTTAAATGCCCCTATCATAACCAACGGGGTACCCCTTGCACATGACACGGGAGCTATCCCATAATCAAAATAACAAGGCAAGCAGACAATGAGCATCTCGGCAATCTTTTTATTTACTATGTGCATAGATTTTTATTGAGGATGCTTCATAGAATGCTCATTATGGTTTGCTGCAAGTTTCCACCATGATTAGGCATGGCTTAGGCTAGCGGCCCAGGAGTTTCTCTAACATAGTTCCACTTTTATTTCACACCGCCGGAATCCATAAGCAAAAGAACATGATATCAACTAGGTACAAAGTACCTATGAAGCGTTGAAAGCGGTCCCCATGATACATGGTTCTGCTAACTTCAACTCATAAAGCGCAAGCATATGCGCAAGAAAGAAGGACGCAATGGTTTAGGTTTATTAAGTGCAAGAAAATAAAATGTGCCATCAAGTTCGTGAGAGCTTTACTAACTAACTTTCTCATAACAAGCAAACATTTTATTCGGAAGAAAACAAGGCATATTGAATATGCACGGAGGTAGCAAATGATGCTAATGGGTAGGTATGGTGGACACTTTGGAAATATTTGGTTTAGGGAGTTGGGAACTTAAGTAAAACATACTCAATGAAAGTGAAGGCTAGCAATAGTAAAGGGAGTGACAAACGAGAGAGCAATAGCTGTCATTATCATGCTTGCAACAAAACATGACTACTCATGGTATGAAAGTGATTCAAGATCCTCAAGGCAAAATAATTCATCAAGGCTTAACTGATTATCGTAGTCATGTGCATGCGTGAGCATGTGCCAAGTCAAATCAAATGAAATATTCAGAGGAGGATACCGCGGTGTCATACCAATTTATGAACAGAGCAATGCAAGCAAACATTCATAAGACATGCTAAAAACTATTAGCGAGCTGGAGCTAATCATAAGAAAGCAAGAACTACTAAACATCCAAAGATAACATACACCCTACTTGAACGGACTAAGCAATCCCACAGTGATGAGTATATGTACAAAAATGAAAACAAATAGAGTTCGTTACCAGCCTCTTACCATGCCTCAAGTTGTCATTAATCCTCATTATTGCTCTTCACTTGTGTGGCTTGAATAATAATATGAAACCAATATACCAGTGAGGACTGCTAAACCCTGTAGCAAACTCACAAAACCAAAGAAGAACGACAAATATTTTTGGTGTTTTCGATTTTTTAAACAAGAACCAAAAGGGAAAAACAAGCAAAGCAAAATCTTTTTGGGTTTTTCGAATAGTTCAAACAAAGCAAAAAGGGAAAAGCAAACCAAGGAAAAAAGAAGAAGCAAACCAAAGAGAAACAACAGAAATATTTTTGGTCTTTTTGTGTTTTTAGAAAGCAAAAGCAAAGAAAGAGAACAAAAACTAAAAAAGAGAGCGAATACATGAATATACAAAGTACCGACGCAACATGATATGGAGATGAGTGCGGTGTCGGCGTACCTCCCCCCAAGCTTAGGCTTTTGGCCTAAGTGGATATCAATCCATGTATGAATAGGGGTTCCAAGCGGGCGGATCTTGGTAAGAATGGTCGTAGTTGGGCCCATGAGAAGAAGAAGCTCCCCAATCATAAGCGGGCTGTTGATATGAGGATTCTCCCTCATCCGAGGGCTGGACTGAATCATCCGTGACCTCCCTTCTAGTGTCCTGCTCCTGTTGGGAGAGCTCTCCCAAGTACGTGTCAAGATCCTCCTCGGTGAGGGACCATACTTCCCTGTTATCAAGGTTAAACAAAATAGGTACATGCAAAAGAACAACACGCTCGGACTTGCTCTTTCTCTAACCAGCTTTGAGAAAGGTTATTTCATAAGATAACTCACTCA
The DNA here is from genome assembly GCA_910589775.1 of Avena eriantha. NCBI lineage: Eukaryota > Viridiplantae > Streptophyta > Magnoliopsida > Poales > Poaceae > Avena > Avena eriantha. The sequence continues at coordinate 287,376,655 of OU342746.1, read as the reverse complement.
TACTAGCCCACGAGGAAACAAATTTATGCTGTATCATGGAATTAAGATCAAGCCCTTCTATGGGAAACTGTAGGTCTAGATAATGAGGCACTAAACCATGCAATGCTAGTAAACGAGAGGCAATGAGGCCTCCACAAATTCCACCTTTCTCACGGTTAGCAGCAAGACGGAAAGCTATCAAAGCACCCAAGTTGTAAGACCTATCTCATCTAAGAGCAGCAGAGATAAATGCTAGATCAAACGAATATAACTTATTGGCAGTTTTCCTAGCAAGAACACACTTGGAAATAAAGTAGGCAAAGTAGCGAATGGAGGGAAGATGAATATTACAGTTTTTTCCACTCTCCTTCGAGAAGCTACTCCCTTGGCAAATTTCTGCATATAAATCTATGAGTGGTTCAGGTCTCTCCTTAATCCTCCTACATGATCCCCATTGAGGTACCTTAATAGCTGCACAAAAATCATCAAGAGAAAGGTCGACAACTATATTGTAAATTTTGTAATGGACCATGGGGTTAGGCAAAGAGTGACTAAATTGGAAGTCCCGCACCACATACATGGTTAGCTTCACGAATTGACAAGGTTCATCTTCAAAAAAGTGCTCTAACCCTGCATTAGAAACCAAAGTGTGGAAATCTTGTAGAATTCCTGCAGCTCTCATGAACTCAGAGCATGGATAAATGGAGGGAAAAACTACCTCCTCCCGGTGGACCTTCATGACCTCAGGCACCCAAAGCTCATGTTGGTTTAGGTGGTGTTCACTCATCTTCTATTCAGGGAAAAAATGCTCCCAAATTTCAGCAAGAAAGATGGGATGAGCAAGGAGATCGAAAAAATCCAGAGCAAGCACAACAAGAACGCGATTTTGAACAATGAACTGGAGCTTACTCGGGAGAGAGAAGAAAGTGGCAGGTGAGAGAGTTAGTGGGGGGCCAGGGGTGGCCACACCAGGGCATGGCGCCACCCAAGGCTGGTCGCCACCATGTGGTGTGCCTGCCTGGTGGGCCCCCCTGGTACCTCCCAGGTACTCCTCTGCCCCTTTTTCACATAAACATTTAATATGAATTTTCTGGAATTTTTCGAGACACTTTATTTTTGGGCATTTTTCAGAGATAAAAGAATGATTTTTCTGACAGACAGATTTTTCTTTTCTTTTGGAAACATGATGCAAGGACAAAACAAGGCTAGAACTACAGAAGTTCTAACATGCAAGCAACTAACAACAAAAAGAAAACTAAACGAAAGCAAAAACTAAAATGCAAAGGACAGAAATAAACGGAGATAATCATAATGAAAACATTGTTTTGTTCAATGGAATCCTTTTGTTAACAAGGTTGATCAAGTCTTGCTACCAAAACAATTGCATATGAGACAAAACTTTGTACTCCACTAATGATTATGTTACCTCAACCTTGATAGCAATGGTCCCAATCATAATAGTTTCAATTTTTTCTCTTGGTATGGGACAATATATTTCTCCAACTTGAATGCCTTCAACATGTTCAATTGAATTCAAACCATAAGTCCTTTCAATCTTCTTGGGGAAATAGACAGTATGTTCCTTGTCATTAACATTGAAGGTCACCTTTCCTTGATTACAATTAATAACAGCTCATGCAGTATTAAGAAAAGGTCTCCCAAGAATAATAGACATATTATCATCTTCGGGCATTTCAAGCACAACAAAATTAGTTAATATCAAGCAATTGTGAGCCACCTGAACAGGTACATCCTCACATATACCCACAGGAATAGTGGTATATTTGTCAACCATTTGCAAAGATATATCAGTTGGTATTAATTTTTCAAGTTGAAGCCTCTTATAGAGAGAGAAAGGCATAACACTAACTCCAGCTCCCAAATCACACAAAGCAGTTCTAACATAACTGTTCTTAATAGAGCAAGGGATAGTTGGAATCCCTGGGTCTCCAAGTTTCTTAGGAACCTTACCATTGAAGGAATAATTAGCAAGCAAAGTAGAAATTTCTTCATTAGGGATCTTCCTTTTATTCGAGACAGTGTCCTTCATATACTTTGAGTAAGGAGGCAATTTAATAGCATCAGTCAAAGGAATTTGCAAGAATAAAGGCTTCATCCACTCACAAAACTTATTATAGTGTTCATCTTCCTTTGACTTGTGTTTCTTATCAGGGAAAGGCATAGGTTTTTGGACCCAAGGTTCTCTTTCACTACCATGTTTATTAGCAATAAAATCTTCTTTGGTGTATTTAGTATTCTTAGTGTGGTTTTCAGGTTCTTCTTCAACATTTTCTTCATTAGGAACAACATTTTCTTCATTACCACTTTTAGTTTCAGCATCAGAGATAGATATACTATTAGGATCTATAGCAGGTTCAGAGGGTTCTACAACAGTTTTATGTTTCTTTTTCCTTTCCTTACGAGTAGAACCACTATTTTCAGCTTGTTGAGAATCCTGCTCAATTCTTTTGGGATGCCCCTCAGGATATAGAGGATCCTGGGTAGCAGCACCACTTCTAGTTCTAATTTCATAAGCATGTTTTTCTTTAGCAGCATTAACTAGCAAGTCGTTTTGCACTTTAACAAGTTGATCTATTTGAGTTTGAACCATTTGAAAGTGTTTAACAATCATTTTAACATCATTAGAGGTTCTTTCCACAATATCTTTCAACTCAACAATAGCTCTAGTGTTTTCCATTAGATGATTTTGCACCCTTTTATTAAAGTTATCTTGCTTAACAATAAAGATATCAAATTCTTCTAAGCATTGATCAGGAGGTTTAGAGTAAGGGATATCACCTTCATCAAAGTGTTGGAGAGAGTGTACCTCAATAGTGGATGAGTAGGGAATAGGCTTACATAATTCTTCTATAGGAGGTAAATTCTTGACATCTGCAGCTTTAATTCCCTTCTCCTTAAGACATTTCTTAGCTTCCTTCATCACTTCACCATTTAATTCTATAACTACCCTCTTCTTTGATGTTGGAATAGGCACGGGAATAGATGGTTTAGGTACAATTACTTCAGGTATAGCTTGTTTAGGAGGAGTCCAATCTTCATAATTGTTGCTTATTTTAGCCATTAACTCCTCAGCTTCCTTAGGAGTCCTATTCCTGAAAACACAATCAGCACAACTATCTAGGTATGTCCTAGATTCTTCGGTTAGTCCATTATAAAATATATCAAGAAGCTCATTCTTAGGTAATGGACTTCTAGCCTATGCATGAATCAAAGCACAAAACCTTGCCCAAGATTCGGGCAATACCTCTTTTTCTCCCTGTTTAAAATCAAAAAGTTCCTGCAAAATAGCATGTCTAGCACTGGGAGGAAAATATTTCTACAGGAAAGTACTAATCAAGCACTCAGGGCTATCAATAGATCCAGGAGGTAAATTACTAAACCAAGTTTTAGCTTCTCCTTTCAGTGAAGAAGGGAAAATCCTAGCAACAAAGTAAGTACGCATCTTAATATCATCAGAGAACAAGCCACTCATGGTAGAAAGTTCATTCATATGTGCTACCGCACTTTCATTCTTAGTCCCACAAAAAGGTTCTCTCTCGACAATAGCTATGTAAGATAGATCGAGAGAGAAATCATAATCTTCATCTGTAATGTTTATGGGAGAAGCAGCAAGCTTAGCAATAGGAGACAATTTGGGTCTAATAGTACGCCTCTCAAGGAGACTCTTAGCAGCGCTCCTATCATGGGTGTTCTTACATTCTTTAATAAACTAATCGGTCATCTCAACGTAACCATCTTCAATATCATAACTCTCACTAGACTCAGGTGAGCTAACAGGTGTGGTAGTGTCTTCATTAGGAGTTTCGGTATTTCCAGCTATAGTTCTAGCAATCGTAGCATCTAGGAAAGGACCTAATGAACCACTCTTATCAAGCACAGTAGAAGCAGCATCATAAGCATCAGAAGTTTAAGATTCAGCAGTAGTAGCAGTGTGTGTAGCATGTGTATGTGGTGGTGTAACGAGCTTACTTATAACAGATGGTGAATCAAGAGCGGCAGAGGTGTTTAGAACCGTACCTCTTCTTGTAGTGGATGGTAAAATAGGAACCTTGCCATCACGAGACTTACCCATGATGGATGGATAGCAGCGAACAATAGAGAATCCAAGTGAACTTGATAAATAAAGCTATGCTCCCCGACAATGGCGCCAGAAAATAGTCTTGATGACCCACAAGTATAGGGGGTGTATCGAAGTATTTTCGAGGGAAGTGAAACCCAATTTATTGATTCGACACAAGGGGAGCCAAAGAATATTTATAAGCCTTAACAACTGAGTTGTCAATTCAGCTGCACCTGGAAACAATCTTGCTCACAGCAGTTTATCAGTAACAACAGTTTTGTAGTAGGAATAGTAAAGTAACAGCAGTAGTAAAGCAAGGATAGTAGTAACAAAAGCAATAAACAGTGGGATTCGAGTGCGGTAGGCATAGGGATGGATGGACGGGCGTTGCATGGACAAGACAATCTCACATAGCAATCAGAACATAGGGCAATTGTAGATAAATAAGATAAAGCATCCAAGTACTAGATAATCATAGACATGTGTTCCATATATAGTCATACGTGCTCGCAATGAGAACTTGCACAACATCTTTTGTCCTGCCAGCCCATTTGCAGCGGGGCCTCAAGGGAACTACTGGCAATTAAGGTGCTCCTTTTAATAGAGCACCGGAACAAAGCATTAACACTCCGTGAACACATGTGATCCTCACATCAAAGCCATTCCCTCTGGTTATCCCGATTTCTGTCACTTCGGGGCCACTGGTTCCGGACAACAACGTGTGTATACAACTTGCATATAAGACCATAAACAATACTATCCTAATGAATCAATGACATGTTCAGATCTGAAATCATGGCACTCGGGCCCTAGGTACAAGCATTAAGCATAACAAGTCGCAACAAAGTCATAAAGCACTAATAAAAGATACTAGGCACCATGCGCTAACAATCTGATGCCATTACATGAACGATCTCATCCAATCCCTACCATCCCCATAGCCTATAGCGGGGGATTACTCACTCATAGATGGGGGGAAAATGGATGGTCGATGGAGAAGCGATGGTGATGATGATAGCAATGATCTCCTCCAATTCCCCGTCCTGGCAGGGTGCCAGAACGGAGTTTCTGGTGCTGTTTCGTGGAATCTGGTGGCGGCGGCAGAGCGGAACTCCTTCTGGAAAAACGTCGAACCCCCCAGAGTTTTTAGGTTAGAAGGCTTCTTGTAGGCGAAGAGGGAGACCGAGGGGGTGTTTGGGGCGGCCAGACCACCCCCTGGCGCGGCCTGGGCTAGCCCGCGCGGCCAGGTGGATTGGCCTGGGCCTAGCCCTCCTCCGTCTCGTATTCTGGCTCCGGGAGTCTTCTGGTGAAATAGGATTTTTGGCATATTTTCCGGGATTTTTCCTGAGAGTTGATTTTCTGCACAAAAACTAGACACCAAGGCAATTCTACTGAAAATAGCGTCAGTCCATGTTAGTTGCATCCAAATCACACAAGTTTAGAGGAGAAACAATAGCAAAAGTGTTCGGGAAAGTAGATACGTTTTGGACGTATCAACTCCCCCAAGCTTAGCTTATTGCTTGTCCTCAAGCAATTCAGTTGAAAACTGAGTGCGATAAAAGAACTTTCACGAACACATTTGCTTCGTATGATGTATATATTCTCAGCATGTGATCAACTACTTAGACAATTCATAATAAGGAGTATGCAACTAAGTTTACTTAATAGGCATTGCAAACTATGAAGAGATTCCAACTCAAGAATAATAAGCAGCATGAAGCATAAACATAAGCAACATTACAATGCTCATAACAAGGTATTATAGAGTGGTATCTCGCTTGCCTTTGACCGTGAATGCCAAGGCACCTCTGAAGTTCAGGTGAAGACTAGAAGTAAAGATATCAAAGATACAAGCATCAAAGTCATAACACAAATAATCAAGTTTTGAGACAAGCACATTACACTAAGAATGACAACTATGCTCTCAAGAAGGTGCTCATAGAATAAGTGGAGACTCAACAAGGAAATGAAAAAGGTTTTGAATAGTTTGAAAGGCTTCCAAATGCTGAAAGTATGGTACTCGTTAGCTTTGAGCTCTCATTGCCCCTATCATAAGCATCTTTAAGTGGTTAAGGTTAAAGTGAGACAACTAAGAGGATATGCTTGACAAGTTATAAACTAAAGTCTCATGCCCCTTACTCACGAGTACTGGACCTCATGCTACTCAACTTCAGTCACAAGTAAGCTCTTGTCATTGTAAGTACATATGTATCATAGAGAACCGCCAACGGGATACCCCTTGCACATGATACATGAGCTATCATAATCAAAATGACAAGGCAAGCAGACAATGAGCATCTCGGTGACCTTTTTATTTACTATGTGCATAGATTTTTATTGAGGATGCTTCATAGAATGCTCATTATGGTTATGCTGCAAGTTTCCACCATGATTAAGCATGGCTTAGGCTAGCGCCCCAGGCGTTTCTCTAACACATATACAAATTCCATGATCTCACAAGTTCCCCTTTTATTTCACACCGCCGGGATCCATAAGCAAAAGAATCATGATATCAACAGGGTGCAAAGTACCTGTGGAATGTTGAAAGCGTTCCCATTGATACATGGTTCTGCTAACTTCAACTTCTAAAGCGCAAGCATATATGCAACAAAGAAGGACGCAATGGTTCAGGTTTATTAAATGCAAGAAAATAAAGTGTGCCATCAAGTTCGTGAGAGCTTTACTAACTAACTTTCTCATAACAAGCAAACATTTTATTCGGAAGAAAACAAGGCATATTGAATATGCACGGAAATAGAAAATGATGCTAATAGGTAGGTATGGTGGACACTTTGACAATATTTGGTTTAAGGGAGTTGGAAACATGAGTAAAACATACTCAGTGAAAGTGAAGGCTAGCAATAGTGAGGGAGCGACAACCGAGAGAGCAATAGCTGTCATAATCATGCTTGCAACAAAACAGGACTAATCATGGCATGAAAGTGATTCAAGATCCTCAAGGCAAAATAATTCATCGAGGCTTAACTGATTATTCCAGTCATATGCATGCGTGAGCATGTGCCAAGTCAATTCAAATGAAACATTCAGAGGAGGATACCATGGTGTCATACCAAGTTATGAATAGAGTAATGCAAGCAAACATTCATAAGACATGCTACAAACTATTAGCAAGCTGGAACCAATCATATGAAAGCAAGAACTACTAAGCATCCATAAATAACATACACCCTATACGAACAAACTAAGCATGCCCACAATGATGAGTATATGTACAAAAATGAAAACAAATAGAGTTCGTTACCAGCCTCTTACCACACATCAAGTTATCATTAATCCTCATTATTGCTCTTCGCTTGTGTGGCTTGAATAATAATATGAAACTAATATCCACTGAGGACTGCTGAACCCTACAACAAACTCACAAAGCCAAAGAAGAACAACAAATATTTTTGGTGTTTTCGATTTTTTTAAAGAAAGAACCAAAAAGGAAGAACAAGCAAAGCAAAATCTTTTTGGGGTTTTCGAATAGTTCAAACAAAGCAAAAAGGGAAAAACAAACCAAGGAAAAAAGAAGAAGCAAACAAAGAGAAACAACACAAATATTTTTGGTCTTTTTGTGTTTTTAGAAAGCAAAAGCAAAGAAAGAACGAAAACTAAAAAGAGAACAAAACATGAATATACAAAGTACCGACGCAACATGATAAGGAGATGAGTGCGATGTCGGCGTACCTCCCCCAAGCTTAGGCTTTTGGCCCAAGTGGGTGTCAATCCAGATATGGGTAAGGGTTCCAAGCAGGAGGATCATGATAAGAATGGTCGTAGTTGGGCCCTTGGGAGGAAGAAGAAGCTCCCCAATCATAGATAGGCTGCTGATATGAAGACTCCCCCTCATTCGAGTGCTAGACCGAATCATCCGTGACCTCCCTTCTAGTATCCTGCTCCTGTTGGGAGAGCTCTCGCAGGTATGTGTGAAGCTCCTCCTCAGTGAGGGACCATCCTACCCTGTTATAAAGGTTAAACAAAACAGGTCCAGGCAAAAGAACAACACGCTCGGACTTGCTCTTTCTCCAACCAGCTTTGAGAAAGGTTATTTCATAAGACAACTCACTCAAACTAGCCCACGAGGAAACAAATTTATGCTGTATCATGGAATTAAGATCAAGCCTTTCTATGGGAAACTGTAGGTCTAGATGATGAGGCATTAAACCATGCAATGCTAGTAAATGAGAAGCAATGAGTCCCCCACAAATTCCACCTTTCTCGCGGTTAGCGGCAAGATGGAAAGCTAACAAAGCACCCAAGTTGTAAGACCTATCTCGTTTAAGAGCTGCAGAGATAAATGCTAGATCATATGAAGATAACTTACTGGCAGTTTTCCTAGCAAGAACACACTTGGCAATAAAGTAGACAAAGTAGTGAATGGAGGGGAGATGAATGTTACGGATTTTCCACTCTCCTTCGAGAAGATGCTCCCTTGGCAAATTTCTACGTATAAATCCATGAGTGGTGCATGTCGCTCTTTAATCCTTCTACATGATCCCCATTGAGGTACCTTAATAGATGCACAAAAATCATCGAGAGAAAGGTCGACAACAATGTTGTAAATTTTGTAGTGGACCATGGGGTTAGGCAAAGAGTAACTAAATTGAAAGGCTTGCACCACAGACATGGTTAGTTTCACAAATTGACAAGGTTCATCTTCCAAAAAGTGCTCCAACCCTGCATTAGAAACCAAAGTGTGGAAATCTGAGAGAATTCCTGCGGCTCTCATGAATTCAGAGCGTAGGTAAATTGAAGGAAAAACTTCCTCCTCTCGGTGAACCTTCATAACCTCAAGCACCCATAGTTCATGTTGGTTTAGTTGATGCTCATTCATCTTCTATTCTGAAATTTAAACACCTATTAAACAAGTGATTGCAAAGTGAATATAATGAAGGGTACTACTCATAGGGACTTGTAAGAGGCCTAAACATGCATCAAAACTATATCTCTAAGCATCAAACAAGCTTACAAGCTCTCATAACCTGTCACCTATAGCAGCAAAATACTCAAGATATAATCCACTAAACACAAATCTATTTGGACAACGGGAGGAGTCACATACCGGAGAACAAATGCTCCAAATTTCAACAACAAAGATGGGCTGAGCAAGGAGATCGAAAAAATTGAGAGCAAGCACAACAAGAACGCGATTTTGAGCAATGAACTGGAGTTTGCTCGGGAGAGAGAAGAAATTGGCAAGTGAGAGAGTGAGTGGAGGGCCAGGGGTGGCCCACACCATGGCATGGCGCCACCTAGGGCAGGCCGCGCCACCAGCTGGTGTGCCTGCCTGGTGGGTCCCCCTGGTACCTTCCAGGCACTCCTCTGCCCCTTTTTTCACGTAAAAATTTAATATGAATTTTCTGGAATTTTTCGAGACACTTTATTTTTGGGCAATTTTCAGGCATAGATGAATGATTTTCTGATAGACAGACCTCTTTTTTTTGGAACTGATGCAATGACAAAACAAGGCTAGAACTACGGGAGTTCTTAGACACTCTAACATGCAAGCAACTAACAACAAAGAAAATTAAACGAAAGCAAAAAACTAAAATGGATAGAATAAAAGTAAACGGAGATAATCACGGTGAAAACATTGTTTTTTCAATGAAATCCCTTTGTTAACAAGGTTGATCAGGTCTTGTTACCAAAACAATTCCATATGAGACAAAACTTTTTATTCCACTAATGATTATGTTACCTCAACCTTGATAGCAATGGTCCCAATCATAATAGTTTCAAATTTTTCTCTTGGTATGGGACAATATATTTCTCCAACTTGAATGCCCTCAACATGTTCAATCGAATTCAAACCATAAGTCCTTTCAATCTTCTTGGGGAAATAGACAGTATGTTCCTTGTCATTAACATTAAAGGTCACCTTTCCTTGATTACAATTAATAACAACCCCTGTAGTATTAAGAAAAGGTCTCCCAAGAATAATTGACATATTATCATCTTCAGGCATTTCAAGCACAAAAAAATCAGTTAATATCAGGCAATTATGAGCCACTTGAACAGGTACATCCTCACATATACCCACAGGAATAGTAGTAGATTTATCAGCCATTTGCAAAGATATATCAGTCGGTATTAATTTTTCCAGTTGAAGCCTCTTATAGAGAGAGAAAGGCATAACACTTACTCCAGCTCCCAAATCACACAAAGCAGTTCTAACATAACTATTCTTAATAGAGCATGGGATAGTCGGAATCCCTAGGCCTCCAAGTTTCTTTGGAACCTTACCATTAAAGGAATAATTAGCAAGCAAAGTATAAATTTCTTCATTAGGGATCTTCCTTTTATTCGAGACAATATCCTTCATATACTTTGAGTAAGGAGGAAATTTAATAGCATCAGTCAAAGGAATTTGCAGGAATAAAGGTTTCATCCACTCACAAAACTTATTATAGTGTTCATCTTCCTTTGACTTCTGTTTCTTATCAGGGAAAGGCATAGGTTTTTGGACCCAAGGTTCTCTTTCACTACCATGTTTCTTAGCAATAAAATCTTCTTTAGTGTATTTAGTATTCTTAGTGTGCTTTTCAGGTTCTTCTTCAACTTTTTCTTCATTTGGAGCTTCATTTTCTTCATTACCACTTTCAGTTTCAGCATCAGAGACATATATACTATTAGGATCTATAGCAGGTTCAGAGGGTTCTACAATAGTTTTATGTTTCTTTTTCCTTTTCTTACGAGTAGAGCCACTATTTTCAGCTTGTTGAGAATCCTGCTCAGTTCTTTTGGGATGCCCCTCAGGATATAGAGAATCCTGGGTAGTAGCGCTGAAATGGATCGTATGGGCACCTAGAGGGGGGTGAATAGGTGCTACTTCAAATTTTAATGCTTTTTCAATTTTAGGCTTAGCACAAAGGGTAAATTCTCTAGATAAACTATTAGGTGGAATTTCCCTATATGCAAACCTATCTACTAGCGAGTAAAGAGCGAGTGGAAGAGGAACGGGTAAACCGTAGTGAAGCACGCGGAGACACATGATTTGTTTGACCACAGTTCCTTCCTTGTTAAGGGAAGTACGTCTCCGTTGGAGGGGTGGGCGGTACTAAGACCACCACGCCACAATAGGCCTCACCCTGTTCTCCAATGGATCCCGCCACCAAAGGCCTGATCCACCTTTCCACTATAGGGACCCTTCGAGGCGGGTACCGGTGCCTTTACACAACTAGTGGGGCACAACTCCACAATCAACTTGGAGGCTCCCGAAATGACAACAAGCTGCCACAAGAACAATGTTATCAAATACAACGAACAAGATCTAGATATTGACAAGAATACTAGATCAGGGATTTCTCCAAATGAATGGAGAGGAGTTGATGCGCTTGATTCATGATGACGATGATGATCCTCTCCTCCTTCAATTCCCCCAAAGATCAAAGCCTTCAGGTGGTTGAAGTGGGAGATCGAGAATGGGAGCTCTTGCACAATGTCTGGACAATTTCGAATGAATCAAGGGTTCTGAACGTTGGGGAAGAAGGGGTACTTATACCCCCTTACAAAACCAGCCGTTGGAGACTTTGGGGGCCGGATTATCCGGCCTAGGGAAAACTGTGCCCCAGATTCAGAATATTCGGCAGATAGTCTGCCCCCCTATCAGAGCGTCGCACCGAGCTTGCCCTTGATCATCTTCTGGGGGCCGGATTATCCAGTCCTATGTGAAGGCCGGATTATCCGGCCCGGGGAGGAAAAACCACCCTAGTTCGGATTTTCTGGGAGAAAATCCGACCGGACTCCGAGCGACGCGCCTTGGCATGCTTTTCTCAAAATCTGGGGGCCGGATTATCCGGCCCATGCGACAGCCGGATTATCTGGCCTAGGGAAGAAAAACCGCCCCAGTTCGGATTTTCCGGGAGAAAATCTGACCAGACTCCAAGCGACGCGCCTTGGCTTCCTTTGAGCAATGAGGTAGGCAGGATTATCCGGCCCTTGGTGGGGCGGATAATCCGGCCCCCTCAAAGCTTCCTGCACATTTAGCGCACATGAATAATCTCCACAGTATTGTTATCTAACACGCAAAACATAGGAAAACATGAAATGTTCTTTCAATCTCCCCCTTTTTGGTGTTAGATGACAATACTAGGATTTGCAGGAAAGGATCACAAGACAACCAGCAATAAACATGGAAGAGACTCCCCCTCAATGTGTGCATATTAGAAATTTGCATTTGAATACAAATGCACACAAATACGTGAATCTATTCCATAGACATATGAGCAATAAAATCATACCACCGAGGTAGAAGAGAGGCATCCTTGAAATGGCCTCAATAATCAACGTGATAACCAATATAAGCGCCTTCCTTGATAAAGATTTCCAGCATAATAGGATATGAATAGATGAGTCCATAAGCATAATCCATGAGATAAATCTAGACAACCACTAACATAGAGTCTCAAACAAACAACAAATCACAAATTTAAAGTTCAACGCTAAATGGGCATAAGTGAGAAAACGACGAGCAGAAATATGCAAGTGCTTATGCCCGACCCATGCAAATCCTCGAAGATCCTAATAGAACTACTTATCCCCCTTTGGCATCAAGACACCAAAAAGGAAGAAGAGCGATGCTAGCGCCCCAAGGGATCACTCGTAGTCCTCATCCTCGTCCTCGTCCTTGTCTTCATTCTCGTCCTTGTCCTCATCTTCAAGCTCCTCGGTGTCACCATCCTCATCATCATCAGCGGCCGCAGAGGGGAACAAGTGATGCTCCATCTCTCCATAGTTCAGCCCAGAAGAAGAGTTCCACCAAGCATATGGTGTGGGAGGTGTAGGAGCCAGAGGGTCACCAGAAGCACCGGACAAATGGTGAAGGATGAGTTGCTGGGAGTGAGCCAACTCATGACGTTGCTTATATGCCTCGAACTGACCCTTGCGCGTGTCCAATCCCATGCAAAGAATGCGCCGCTGGAACCAGTTTAGCTGCTTGATCTCACGGGCAACGGGAGGCACTGGGGGCCTGCGAGCATCCCTCATGAGACCCTTAGGAGCAGAGGAGGGGTGAGAGGTCTTCCGAACCTAGGTGTAGATATTCTTGGCCTTATGCACAGAATCAATGTTGAACTCTTTAGAAGGAAGCAGGTGCCTTATGAGCATCATAATGTAGGGTGCATAGGGGATGGATAGACGGTTGAACATAGCATCCATCAATTCATGGTAGATGAAGTCCATGACATCCAGCCGATACTGCACAGACTCGTCCTCGCACGAGGTAACCTCATGAGAAAATTGAAGGAGCTGGACAAGGTGACCATGGATGCTGTCATTGTTGCCCCTACTCGGAGTGATGGAGTCACGGAAGAGGCCCACTAAGGTAGCATAGATAGGAGCAAGACCAGCCAGAGTGCCCACAATGCCATTGTCCACTGTGCAAGGAGAGAGAGCTGCAGCTTTGTTGGGCTTCAGCTGGGTGATGATGCGGCGGCCACTGGCTCTATCCTTGCTGCGGAAAGAGTATCCAAGAACCTCAACAAACACATGGAAATCAGAAGACATAGGCCTGTCATGAGTCATCCACTTCATAGTGCGACGCTCATCTCCACAAATAACCAAAGTGGAAAAGAACTACTTCACCACCTCAGAGTCATAAGAGCACTGGAGAGACATGAGATGGTGCAGCCCCATCCTCTCATCCACATACATGGCATCCACAAGGTGGGCCTTGTCCAAAGCCTCAGCAAGAACCAGCGGGTGCATATGCCTAATGTTCAGCCTGGCATACACATCTTCATAGATACCTTTCTGTTCAGCACACCAAAAACGAGCATCCCCCAGCTCATCGTCACGAGGCAACTCAGCAAACAAATCACGGTGATGGATGGAGGAATAGGTGACTGCATCCAAAGCCTTGTAGTTGATCTTGGGCTCCTTTCCCTTCCTTATGGAAACTCCCTTCCTAGTTCTCTTTGCTTGTTCAGCCATTCGCTTCTCTTCGTTCTTTCTCCTCCTCAACTCAACCTCGTCCACTAAGTTACCATGTCCATCATCCCAGAAGTATTTACCATGAGGGTGGCGCTTGTAGGTCTTGGGAACACTGGAACCACCTGTGAGGAGAACAAGAGTGATAGCATGGGGATAAGCATACACACAAGTCGAGGAGAGAGCATGGAAAAAGTAGTCAAAAAGTTCATAAGTGTCGTCAGATTGAGGACAAGTACGCCATGAGGGGGTCCTCGAGGCGTGCGGAAGAGAGGGGTGTGAGACGTATGGTATTCCGGGACAGTGAGCACACAAGTTTACCCAGGTTCGAATCCGCCAGCTTCGGACGAATCCTACTCCTGCTAGCAATCCAGTAATATGGCAGAGCCGGAATATGGGTTACAAGGGTTTCGCCTGTGCGAGTTGAGATTGTAGACTATTGTGTTGTAAGGTGTTCGCCATAAAGGCTCTCCCTAGGACGACTTATATAGATATCCGGCCTAGGGTTTACAGGAGAGATCAATCCAGCTACGACTAAGAGTTGGTTACAGAGTACATCTTTAACTACAAGTAACATTATGGGCCTAAGTCGGTAAGTCTTCTGGGCCTTCCCGTAGCTGGATTGGACTCCGTCTTCTCTCTCTCTGACTGGGCCGCCCGTGAAGCAAAGCTCTAACCCGAAGTGGGCCACCCTGGTCAGCGAGGAACTGTGAGGATACACGGAAAGTATATCCCCAACAGCAGCCCCCAGAGGCCTCCAAGATCCAAAGTCGGATTTTATCATCGTCTAGCTTGATCTTTGGCTTGCAGAATCTTGAAGGATTCCTGAAACTTCACAACAAAAAATACGATCCGGGTCTTAAAAGTAAGTCAGACCTTTCAATAGGTTACTCGGATTTTCCAGCTCGGTTTTAAACTAAGCCGGAACTTGGTCTCTAACGCCACCTGACACAAGCATGGTCAAGTCACGTCATCTGACAGACGTTCCGTCAGCACGACCGTTGGTGGGTCCACGGTTCATGGAACCGAGGCCCTGTTTCAATGCATGCATGGAGATCGAGGCGACGCAATCATCGCGTGGGCCCTTCCCAGTTCTTTCCACGACGCGTGGCGGTTACACTATAGCTTCTACACGAATCTTGGCGCAGGTAGGTGGATATAAGGGGTTCAGATTTCTTCTTCTCCTTTCCACCAGTCCTTTGCCGTTCCTTTCCTCCCAATCCCCCTGCACGCTCAGAGCCTTCTCACCCTCCCCCCACAGAGCTCCTAGCGTCGCCCTTTTTAGGTCACTTTCTCACCGGAGAAAAATGGCTTCATCATCTTCTTCCTCTGGTTTGGCGGCGTCGGCGTCGGCGGAAGCAGCTACGGAGAAAGAGAGCTTCCAAGGAATCTGGATCCCCTGCGCCCTTGACGAGGACGGCCTCAAGAACGTGGAGAAGGAGGGGCTTCTCGCCGCGGGCGACTGGCGGACCGGCTCCGGTGAAACCGTCCCCAACCCGCGCGAGGGCGAGCGTGTCCACTTCGGCACCCATCTGGACCGAGGTCTGTCTTTTCCTCCCTCGAAGTTCTTCTCCGAGGTGATAGATCACTATGGAGTTCAACTCCACAATCTTCCTCCCAATTCTCTTCTAGAAATGAGCGCATATGCTGCGCTTTGCGAGGGCTTTCTCGGCATTAGGCCGAGTTTGCATCTCTTCCGGTATTATTTTCATGTCCGGAGAAATTCCATCACTGTCGGTGTTCCTTACACCACCGGCACCATTAACTTTTCTGTTAGATGAGACCGGGCATATCCCAAAATTTCTGCCAGTGACTCGGTCAAACAATGGCCAGCCACTTTTTTCTACCATAGGGATATTCCGGCTCCCGGCAAAGCTACTGCTTTGTCGGCTTTTGTCGACGGTGCCGCCACAGCCTAGCCTTCCTGGGACGAGGCTGCTCCGGCTCTCACCGACGATCTGATCCTTGCTAAGAGGCGGATCGAATATCTGATCAAACACATGGGTCTGAAGGGATCCGACTTGGTCCAGTGCTGGGTCTCACGTCGGATCCAGCCACTTCAGTACCACAGGGATAGACCGATGCACTCCATCACGTCTTCCAGAAAAGACTCCCTCCGCGTCAGCCCCAAATCCTACACCACTCAAGACTACATCAGCCAGATCAAGTGGCTGATCAAGGAGCGGATCGAGAGGAGGATTCCGGAGATTTCTCTGGATATGTACACAGCGGAAAACCCCGTGGTGCCGGTAAGCTTCCATCAATACACCTTTTATGTGTTCCAATCTCTAAGTTATATACTACAGTGCTGATATGCTTTCTTATTTTCAGCTTGCTGACCTCCCCGAGTCGGAGCTTGCTCCACTCGAAGGATATCCTCCTGAGTTTTCTCAGGAGACTGAAGTGGTCCCATTGCCAGACCTTGCGCTCAAGAAGCGCAAAGCTCCGATAGTGGATGTTGGCACAAAGGAAGTGCCTGTTGTGAAGAGGTAACTTTCATTCACAATTTCCGCCTTTGTACCTTTCTCGAATTTCTTTCTGAGATGTAATGTTTCCGACTTTACTACATTCTCAGAGCAAAGCCTCTCATCAAGGGTAAGGGGAAAGGGATTCCTGCGAAGCCCCTGCGACAGACGAAGCTCATTCCTCAACCTTCTGCAACTCCGGCGATCATTCCTTCTCCGGTGGTCACAGAAGATCCGCCTCCTCCAACGGAGCCCGTGATCCTTGGGTCGTAGACTGACGTCACCGTGGGTGCGTCGGCTCAAGATAAGGGTGAACCCTCTTCGGGTAATGATCCCTCGGCTGAATTCTTCGCCGAAAACCTCCTCAGCAATCCGGGACTTGCCAAGTTTGGCCTATCCCAGAAATCTGTAGAGGAAATCCAGCGGCTGGCCAGGCAAGTCCTGGACAAAAGCCTTCTATCCCCCGAGGAGGAAGCGCAAGAAGCAGAGGACGTCAAGTTCTCTGACCTTCTCGCTCAAGTCCGCCTTCGCGACGAGAGGATCAGGACTGGCGAGCTTCCAACAGCCCCAGTAATCCCTCTTACCCTCGCCAAGAAGGTGGCAGCTGAAGTGAACGCGGGTTTAGACAAACTCACCCATGAGCAATATGTAAGTCGGACTTCCAACTCTTGTTTTTACATTATGTTATATCATATCCTCTAGCCCCCAAGCATGAAGTAGGATATAGAATCCGAGTTTATGCTTCATTAGGATGCCAAAGAATATTAGCCCGAGTCTTAAGTAGCTTTCTGACTTTGGGTATTCTGACTTACAGAAAGTATGTTCCTATAACCAGGAATTATTATCCAATGTCTGTGATAAGCGGAGAGAGATCAAAGCTCTCCGGCTTAAAAATGCTGAGCTCAAGGTAGCCAAGGATGAAGCCGAAGGTAAACATTTCGAGATTCAAACCTTGTCTTTTTCTTTTTCAATGTTGAATTTTACTGAACTGTTGTTCTTTTTGACTTACAACGTTGGTGAAACAATCCATCGCTATGATTGAAGAGGCCGAGAACCTCAAGACTCTAGTGGTGGAGAACAAGGGCCAAGAGCTGGATAAGATCAAGGTGGATCATGAAACGAGCATAGCTCAAGTCCTGGAATCCTCCTCCATGGCCACTGAAGAGCGCGAGATTGCCGCTCAAGATAAAGTTATCTGGGACCTCAAGAATGAGCTTGGCAGAGAGAAGGACATCTCCAAGGCGCTCCGGGCTGAACTCCAGAGTCTCCGGGAGGAGAAGGCCAAGATTGACGACGTCATTCTTAGTATGTTTCCCCTCTCTGACTTATCTTTTCTTCGACTTCTATCATTGTCGGTTTTTTTCTTAACTTGTTTTGTGTATAGGTCCTCTGAACTTGACAGACTCTTCCTCGTCCGAGCCCCGCACCCACCGGCTTACCCAAGTCGGTGATCTTCTTCATGACTACCGCTAGTCCCTTGAGAACATTGGCGAGTCCCTCAGGATTCCGGACATTCCAAGCATGTCGGATTTTCAGGTGCGGGAGAAGGCCAAGGAGATGCCGCAGCTTGTTCGGGACTAGAACATGTCCTACGCACGGACTGCTGTGCAGAACGCTCTCACCATGGTCATGAGCCACCATGCAAACATGGAGATATGGCAAGTGACAAGAGGGTACTGCTAGGTAGACGAAGACGGCCAGGAGCAAGACCTTCAAGCCATCATGCACTCCTGCGCCAGATATGGGTGCCACGTAGCTGATCTGACCAGCTACGAGATCCCCTTCTTCACTTGCGTAGCTACTCCGCCACCACCTCAAGAAGAAGCCGAAGAAGTTTTCGACGATGAACGGACCACCTCAGATCCGGACATCTTGGCACGATATCAAGGCGGAGTAACCAGCGAGCCGACAACTCCTTCATCTCCTCCTGCATCAAAGACCACAAACTTATGTATTATTCTGTGAAAGAACATGATGCGTTTGTAAATATTAAGTACTATTGACTTTTCCTAGTGCTAAGCTTTTAATCTATTCAGCACTTTTTGGCTTTTGAAATTTTCGTGTGCCTGAAATGTTCACATAAGCACTTGAAATTTTCCGTCTCTACTTATCGTTTATCTGGCTTTCCGCCTCGTCCCTTTCGTGAGCCGGCTAAACCTTCAGCCGGAAACTTTGCTGAGCAACGGAGCTCAATTGCTAAACCAGTTTAAACTCGGAAACAAAGCCGGCTTCTAGTACGAACAATTCACTACTCGGAAAATACCCGCATCCAGCAATCAGACAAATAACCCAAGTAAAGACTAGAATTTTTAGATTTATACCCGAAGGTAGCAGTTTTAGAATCGGAAATCTAAACCAGAACAAACATGCGCATAAAGTACTTTGAAGCATTCTGGGATTTTCGACTATGACATGATCATTAGGAAATAAGATGGTAAAAACTTCTCAGAAAAACTTTGAGGTAACCAAAACTTTTATTTCTCACAGAACATGTACATATGTATGATTACAAAGAAGGATAAACTAAGAGTAAAAGGGACGTAGCTGAGCAATATTCCACGGTCTGTCTAACTCATCCGGATTTGTACTGCCTCCAGCTCTCTTTCTCTTCTTAGTAGCAGGTCTTTCTTTGATTGGCCTCATGTTAGTTAAGTAGTACGATCCATTGTGCAATACTCGACTAACTAAAAAGGGCCCTTCCCATACTGGGGAAAGTTTGTGCTTTCTTTGTTGCACAAGCCGGAGAACCAAATCACCTTTATTGAAAGATCTAGTTCGGACTCTCTGGCTATGATACTTGCGTAACTTCTGCTGATAGGCTGTAGATCTCATTTCAGCAACGACGTGAACTTCTTCGACTAAGTCGAGATCATTTTGTCGAGCAATCTCGGCATCCTCTTCGATATACGCGGCCACTCTAGGAGGAGTTTGAATTAAATCGCTAGGAAGAACTGCTTCTGCGCCATCGACCAATAAGAAAGGTGTGTATCCTGTTGACCTGTTCGGAGTTGTTCGTAAACTCCAAATAACAGAGGGTAATTCCTCTGCCCAATCCCCCGCAGCACGTCGTAGTGGTGCTTCGAGTCTTGGTTTCAAGCCTTGTAGAATTAAACCATTTGCTCTTTCGACTTGTCCGTTAGCCTGTGGATGTGCGACTGACGCAATGTCAAGCCAGATATTTTGCTCATCGCAGAATTCAGCCAATTCTCCCATGGAAAAGTTATTCCCGTTGTCCGTGATAATACTATGCACATAACCATACTGGATTATAACATCCTCAACAAATCTTTTGGTTGTTGCTCC
This sequence comes from Avena eriantha, assembly GCA_910589775.1. NCBI lineage: Eukaryota > Viridiplantae > Streptophyta > Magnoliopsida > Poales > Poaceae > Avena > Avena eriantha. The sequence goes on along the minus strand of OU342746.1, from coordinate 287,356,897 downwards.
ATCACAACCAGTGACAGGTTTAGCCTCGATCCACTTTGTGAATTTGTCCACCATCACTAAGAGGTGAGTGAATCCACTTGGGGCTCGTTTAAAAGGTCCTACGATATCAAGCCCCCAGACCGCAAAGGGCCATGTTATAGGTATTGTTCGCAGCTGATCAAACGGAACATGATCTTGCTTGGCGTACTTTTGGCAGCCTTTGCATGTCTTGAATAATCCTTTGACATCTGCCTGAGCTGTAAGCCAGAAAAATCCATGTCGAAAAGCTTTTGCCACTAAAGATTTGGCTGCAGCGTGGTGACCACACTCGCCTTCGTGGATTTCCCTTAAGATTTCCACTCCTTCTTCCGGAGATACACAACGCTAAAAAACCCCAGAAACACTCCGTTTATGGAGCTCACCTTTAACAATAGTATAGGCTTTTGCTCGTCGGATAATCTGTCGGCTCAGTACCTCGTCTTCGGGTAATTTTCCATCTACCAAATAATCGAGGTAGGGTTGAGTCTAGCTGGGGATTACAGCCAAAACTGCTATCAAAGGTGAGTCGGATTTGGTCGGATATTCCTCATCTACTCCCTTTATCGAGGGAACTTTGAGGTGCTCTAAAAATGCGCCATCCGGGACCACTTTCCGCGCAGAGCCTATTCGAGATAGTGCATCTGCTTCCTCATTTTCTGCTCGAGGGATGTGTTGAACTTCAAACCCCTCGAACGATTTAGATAGATCATCCACGACAGCTTTATATGCTGCCATGTGCTTATTTGCATTACAAATATCTGAGACTTGCTGAGCAACAAGATCCGAATCTCCGTAACACATCAAATGTCGGATGCCAATATCCTTAGTAATCCGGATTCCATGCAGCAGTGCTTCATACTCGGCAATGTTGTTTGTCGCTATGAAGTGGATCTACAACACGTATAAAAGTTTATCTCCTTGGGGTGATTTGAGCACCACGCTAGCCCCCGAGCCCCCTCGAGCCTTAGACCCATCAAAAAAGAGGGTACAATATTCCGACTCAGGGAGGACCATGTTCTCCTTGGTCTCTGTCCAATCAGCGACAACGTCAGCAAGGATCTAGGATTTGATTGCTGTCCGGGGTTTCTACTCAATATCGAAAGCTGCAAGCTTTATGCCCCATTTGGCGACGCGTCATGTGGCATCGCTATTGTTGATTATATCTCTCATGGGATCTTTGCTCACCACGGTAATTGGATGCTCCTGAAAATAGTGTCGTAACTTACAAGATGCTAGAAAAACACTGCAAGCCAACTTTTGATAGTGCGGATACCGCTGTTTTGATTCTGTCAGGACCTCGCTGACAAAGTACGTCAGACGCTGCACCAGGTGTTTCTGATTTGCTTCTGGTCTCTCCACTACCATAACGATACTAACAACCTTGTTTGTCGCAGCAATGTAGAGCAACATTGGTTCCTGAGGTTCCGGCGCTGCAACGATAGGAGTAGATGAGAGTACTTTCTTCAGGTCTTGTAGTGCAGCTTCAGCTTCGTCAGTCCAGACAAAATCCTTGGTCTTCTTCAGGAGTTTGTATAATGGTGCGGCTCTTTCACGAAGCCGGCTTACAAATCGACTGACCGCAGCAATGCAACTAGTTAATCTTTGTACGTCCTTCACGCGAGTTGGCCTGGAAATATTGAGAATAGCCTTCATCTTGCCGCGGTTCACCTCTCTGCCTCTTTGAGACACGATGAAACCTAACAATTTTCTGGCTGGTATTCCAAAGATGCATTTCTTCGGTTTAAGCATGATGTTGTATTTTCACAGATTGGCGAACGTCTCCTCCAAGTCGGAAATCAACATTTCCTTCTTTTTGGACATGACCGCGATATCATCCATGTATGCATGTACATTGCATCCAAGTTGATCATGGAGGCAACGCTGCATCGTGCGCTGGTACGTAGCTCCTGCGTTCTTCAGCCCAAAGGGCATCATAACAAAACAGAAGGTTCTGAAGGGGGTTATGAATGAAGTCTTGACTTTGTCAGATTCCTTCATCCGGATTTGGTGATAACCGGAATATGCGTCGAGAAAACAGAGGAGTTCCGAGCCTACCGTAGAATCGATAACTTGATCAATTCTAGGCAGAGCGAACAGATCTTTTGGACAAGCCTTGTTCAAGGCAGTATGATCAACACACATCCTTAAATCAGTGGTGTCCTCTTTAGGGACCATTACAGGGTTGGCCGACCAATCAGTATGGATGACCTCTTCTATGAATCCGGCTAGCTCGAGCCGCGCTAGTTCCTTAGCTATTGCCTTACGCTTTTCATCGCCAAACCGTCGTAAGGACTGTTTGACGGGTTTAGCGTTTGGGTTTACATTTAGAGAGTGCTCGGCAAGTTCCCTTGGTACTCCGGTCATGTCAGATGGCTGCCATGCGAAGATATCTTGATTTGCTTGGAGGTACTTGACGAGCGCGCTTTCCTATGCGCTACTTAGGCCTACGCCTATCTGGGTCACCTTGGAGGGGTCATCATCCTTCAACGGTGTCGTCTTCGTCTCTTCTGATGCTTTGAACTCCGGATTTGGCTTTGTGACCTCCTTCTTCGTTGCGGGCATCTTGGATGGATCTATGCTCTTCTTGATCTCCTGGTACTCCTGGGCATGCAGCACAGCTTCGGCAAAGGCGGCATTTCCATCTTCGCACTCTCGCGCCTTCTTCGGGTCTCCCCTGATGGTGATCACGCTGTTGGGACCTGGAATTTTCATCATATTGTAAATGTAACATGGACAAGCCATAAAAGCCCAGTAAGCCGGACGTCCGAATATAGCATGGTATGCGCTCTTGAACGGGACTACTTCGAAGGAAAGTGCCTTCGTCCGATAATTCCTTGGAGTTCCAAAAGTAGCATCCAAAGTGATCTCTCCCAGGGAATTAGCTTGTCTTCCTGGGACAACTCCATGAAAGATCACAAAGCTATGGTTCAGCTGTGTTTCCAAGATCTTCATCCGGCGTAGCGTTTCGACATAGAGAATATTGATGCTGCTACCACCGTCCATGAGGGTCTTGGAGAAACCATAACCGTCAATAAGTGGATTGACGATTAAGGCGTATTTTCCTCGCCTGTGTAGTTTAGGCAGATGATCAGCGCGGTCAAACGTGATTGCCACTTCCGACCAGTCCAGATACTGAGGGACAGCCGGAACTGTTGCGTTTAGCTCGTGGAGAACTGCTTTCTTGACCTTTGCTGGTTGAGATCCGAGGAAGGTGACGTAAGTGTCCTTCTTGGTGGGAAAAGTCTTCTTCCCTTCCGGCTTGGGATTTGAAGCATCAGCTTCCTCCATGTCGAAATCTTCCTTGGTCTCCTTGTCTTTTTCAGGGTTTTTCTTTCCTTTCTTCCGCTGAGCTTTGTAGCCCGCGGTATCATCTCTCTTGATGTCGTCATTAAAACGACATTCAGCGTTGGTGTGGGACGAGCCCCCATTGGCATCTAAGTAATGCACACATGGGTTATTGGCAATGTCGGCCCAAGTGTAGGTTTTTCCTGGTTGTTGCTCTCCTCTACCTTGGACCCTTGACGTCCCACGGCCACGCCCGCGGCCTCCGCCACATCCTCCTCGTCCTCCAGACCCGGAAACAGTAGTGACCACTGCTGTCTCCGCGTTGGGTTTTTCTTTCGAGGTATTTTTGTGCTTCTGAGCTTGTTGCTTTGGTTGTTTTGCCGATTGAGGCACAGCCAGGACATTGAGTAATCCCTCTGCATCGTTGTCAGCATCTGCATACTTGCTCGCTGTTTCTATCATCTCTCCCAGATCAGTAACCTTGTCACACTTCAAGCGATGGCACAGTAAACCAACTGGGAGACCTGCGATGAAAGCTTCAATCGCAGTTTGATCGTTTACTCCTTCGCAGGAGTTCTTTGTGTCGATCAGTCATCCGAGATAATCCCGGCAAGTTTCTCCGGCTTTCTGGGTGCAACATTGTAGGTCTCCAACCGTACAGGGCCTCCGATATGTGCCTTCGAAATTTCGAAAGAACACACTCTGCAAGTCATACCAGTTGTGGATGGTGTTTGCCGGAAGTTCATTGAGCCATGATTGTGCCGTCTTCCGCAACATAAGTGGGAGATATCGGGTTGCGACTAGGCTGTTTCCGCCTTTAGCGATGCAGCAAGCTTGGAAGAAATCCTGTAACCAGGTGTCTGGCCGAGCAATGTCGTCGTAGGCTTGGATATGTCTTGAGATAGCAAATCCTTCCGGGAATTTTGTAGCTTTGATGCATGGTCCGAAGCACTTTGGGACCACGTACATGTCATCGTTTTCATAGCGCCGAGCCTCTATGTTGGAGTTGATCCTGTGCCTTGCGTCGTTCGGGGATGGAGATCGTCCCGAATGTCGGCTGCGGTTGCGGTGCCCTGGAGCCGGACTTCGGCTTCTGCCACCACCTCCTCCGCCATGTCGTCCTCCTTGCCCTCCTTGGGGGCTGTTGTGATAACTGCCTGGTGGAGGGGGTGGGGCAGCTGAATTGTTTCCAGCTGATCGTCGGCCTCTGTCCGGAGCGTCATTATTCCGGTTCCGAGGAGGTTCTTGACTATGACGAGCCCCCTGCCGGCTTGTTCCAGTGTGGTTTCCGTCGTTCCTTCGTCCATCGTTCCCACCATGGTGAGGCTCAGCCGAACGGCTCTCATGTCTAGGAGGTGGCATTCTCTGATGATCCTCCTCCCGACGTTTCTCCTTATCTTCTCCCTTTCGATCGTTGACTTCTCGTCGGGGAGGATTCCTCGGATTCAGTGTAGCGATCGCTTCTTTCTCGGCTGCTGGAGCGACATTGCTCCAGTTATGTGTAGCTCTGTGATGCTGTCCCGATGATCCGGTTCTTCAATAATTGTCTTCCCTGCGTTCGGGGTGATGGTACTACGCCCGAACGTAATGGGATCTTACGTCAGCCCATGCCGGATCTGTGCGACATTGGTCAGAATCCAAGACCAGTTTTTGACTTCCGGACAGGGCGACCTTCTGCTGCTCCAGTCCCTTGTTGAGTAGCTTGAAACACAAGCGTATCTCCTCTGGCCCTGGATTAGCTGATAGAATTTCACGAGCTGCCACGTTATTTTGCACTGGTGTTGGGTATACCCAATCTCCCTTGCTATCCTTCCGTGGCTTCCCCATCTCATCTCCGAAAAGGACGGCATGGACACGTGGGAATTGGTTGTCATCTATGTGACGCTTCCGTGTCTTCTGATGTAGACGGGACATGTACTCCTTGTTTGACATGTGCTTCTTCTCCACCTCGATGTTTTTGGCTTCATCAAGGAGTTGTTGACGACGCGCTTCTAGGGCCTGGGCCCTTTCGTCCAGCTCCTCTGTAGTAAATTCTGCAGCTGTAGGGATAGGTGTGGTTAAAGCGGCATCGATGAGTTTACGCGCACCTTCAGTGATCATGTGTCCATCCACCGATGCTTCTTTTTTCGGCTCGTTTGGGATAAGTGCTCCATCCGAGTCTTCTTTGTATTCCTCGGCGATTACCTCCTCTGTGAGGGGGTCTTTTGCCGGGGTCTTGTTCTTCTTCTTTGCCTTCTTGGCAGCGCCGGTAGCAAAAACGGCTTTGGGTCCGTTTCCCGGAGTCAAGTTCTGATCGGTACTTTTTGACATCTGGACTTCGGGATTATCTCCAACGTCCATGTCATCCTGCGCTTTGGGAGAGTGTTCCCCGGATGCTTCATCCATGGCTTCTCCTTCTTCTGCAGCTTTGGAGTTGTACTCCTCTTCATATTCTGCGGAGAACTTTCGGAAATCTGCCGACGTCATGGATTCATCCGAGGATGCAGGAACGTCGGTGTTTGTTCCAATTGCCTCCAGCACCGAGTCGGTATTTTCTCCAGCATCAGCAGAGCCGGATCCGGATCCGACATACCCGACGAAGTGCGATGCATGCTTCCTGAGGTACCTGCAGCTTTCGCGATCAGCCATATCAAAACTTTTAATGGTTTCGAGGATTGCATCTGCGCTAGCGCCTTGCAGTATCATACGTCTTAGTGTGTACCTGAGGAAAGGCCTGTCTGTCCCAGCATCGTCAGAGCCAGAATCAGTGTCGTTGATATGCTCCTCCTGGATTTCGACTTCCACGGGTGGGTCGATCTGGGATCCGGCTTCTCCAGGGAGATCCACTCCAGATTCGACTTGGACCGTGAGGTCTTCTTCAGGCTCAGATTTCTCCACTATCTCCGCAACTGGTGCGGGCTGGGTGGGATTAGGGTTTTCTGAGATCCGAAACTCTGCCGCCTCTGTGGACAAAGGGGACCCAGAAGATTCTTCTGCTTCTATCATCACCGCTGGGGTGGGTTGGGCAGGTTCAGCGAAACCGATGTAAACATCGATCTCGCCAAAAGACATGATTGTATAAGCAGTCACGGTCTCCCTAGCCGGAATCCAAGTCTCGTCGAGAACGATGAGAGGGACGTTGCTGGCGTAGAGGATGCGACCAACGGCGATGGTCTCGCCGATTCCGATTCTTGCAGATTCCGCTCGGAACGCAGATCCGAAGCTCACTTGCCCCACGGTGGGCGCCAACTGTCGTCGGATTGAGGACAAGTACGCCATGAGGGGGTCCTCGATGCGTGCGGAAGAGAGGGGTGTGAGACGTACGGTATTCCGGGACGGTGAGCACACAAGTTTACCCAAGTTCGAATCCGCCAGCTTCGGACGAATCCTACTCCTGCTAGCAAGCCAGTAATACGGCAGAGCCGAAATATGGGTTACAAGGGTTTCGCCTGTGCGAGTTGAGATTGTAGACTATTGTGTTGTAAGGTGTTCGCACTAAAGGATCTCCCTAGGACGGCTTATATAGATATCCGGCCTAGGGTTTACAGGAGAGATCAATCCGGATACGACTAAGAGTTGGTTACAGAGTACATCTTGAACTACAAGTAACATTATGGGCCTAAGTCGGTAAGTCTTCTGGGCCTTCCCGTAGCCGGATTGGACTCCGTCTTCTCTCTCTCTCTCTCTGACTGGGCCGCCCGTGAAGCAAAGCTCTAACCCGAAGTGGGCCACCCTGGTCAGCGAGGAACTGTGAGGATACCCGGAAAGTATATCCCTAACAATAAGACAAATCTACTCAATGCATACTCCATGGTGAAACTAAACCAGAGTTGAATCTGTCAGGCCGGATTATCTAGCCTGGCCAGGGGCGGATAATCCGGCCCTGGTAGAAAATTTTGATTTCACCTAGATTGAATGCAAAAAGGTAGATCGGGCCTAGAAACTGCAAGCCTATGATTTCTATGCGAAATAACATCCTTCTAGACAACGTTCCACCCAACAAGTAACACATCTAGCCAAAGATGGGGAGAGAGGGAGTTACCCTCACTCATTGGAGGAAGAACGCGGAGGAGAAGGTACCCGGAGGCGTGGAGAAGAAGATCCGGGGAGGCCCGGAAAATCCGGTGGCCGGAGAGGCTCCGAGGAGGGTGGGGGGGCGGCAGGCGCCGGCTGAGGCGGAGGAGAGGGTTGGGGGAGAAGTGCTGCTCGTTATGAGCCCTTCCCCTGATCCCTGCCCTTTAAGAAGAAATCCGCCAGGGCCGGATTATCCGGCCTCCACTCTGAATTTCTGTTGAACATAGATTTAGGCCCGCGCATCCCCAAACAACACCCCCACAAGGTGTACAAGGGACTTGTGTGCAAGAATAGATGGCTTAGGGTTAGGTAAAGGCTTAGGATTAAGAGAACCAAACTGAGATGGTACTAGACACTCAAAATTGCAAGATCCAAATCAAATAAGAGCCCTGATTGAGTGTGATTCCCATAAGAACATGAGAGAGCAAAAACAACCAAAAAGATCCAAAACAAAACAATTCTCCTCAAGGGAGAGGGTGGTGGACGAAGCCACCTTGTTGGAGTGTATGGTGTGACACCGCGAAGATATATCTTGGGTTCACGACCAATACTCATCAATAAGCTCACATATCACACAATGATATTAAGAGAAATGATTTATCTTGCTTTTGGCATTATGGGGGGAGGGTTAGCCCAATGAATTAGGACCACACTCCCCCTATATCAATGCCCACACCTAGACCAAATAGGACTGAGATGTACGAGTGAGTGCATGGGTAATCAAGACAAACTCCTAGAATCAATGATATTTAGCTCATTCCTCAAGTAGCAGAATCTTGCTTCATCAAGTGGCTTCGTAAAAATGTCCGCAAGTTGGTTCTTCGTACTCACAAAAGATAGATCAATATCGCCTCGAGCAACATGGTCTCGAATAAAATGATTCCGAATCTCAATATGCTTTGTCCTTGTGTGCTGTTGGGGGGATACCCCCGGGTAGGGTCACGCCGTGGTATAAATGCCGAGTTAGCCGAGGTTCGGCAAGGCCAAAGTGGATGCTGGCCGGGTCACCTAAAGGTAGGCCGACTCACGGGGTAACCCGGACCAGGGGGCGTTCGCCTAACTAAGTCTCAACCGACTTAAGCAGTAAGTCGGAAGTGCTTGTTTTACTTGTATGCAGGAACAGGTGTGGCCGGATCAGCTAGGATCCGGGTCACGTCTGGCTTCTAGGAGAAGGAAGGAATGTTGCTGGTCAAAAAGAAGCCCCGGTACGCACTACCTGAGCGAAGCAAGCAAGGGCAGGACCACCGGGGCATGGCCGACAAGGGTGATGACGCCCATGTCGGCTGACGCTGGCGCCGCAGAGGCTCACGTAGCCTCTGCATGTGTGACGGGGGGGGGAAAGCACCCCGGTCGGCTTACTACTTTGGGAGGAGGCATATTCTTAGGAATATACCTCCACGTATGCCCTAGGCAGAGACCGAGCCCCCTCTATAAAAGGGGGGCTAGGTTTTCAGTAGAAGGGGTTCTGCTATTCTGTTTTGTCTAGGGTTTTGAGGGTGATCTGTATGCGAGAGTAAGAGAGCTCCTTCTTCCTCCTCTCGCCAACACAGCTCTAGGAGCACTTGTAATCTTGGAAACAAAGCAAATACAAACTTCTATGTGGAGAATCACTTCACTATCCCTCCTTGGATTCCCCTAGCGTGTATTAGTCCCCACCTTTAGCCTATCCATGGCATCTGCCGTGACACCACCACGACAGTTGGCGCCCACCGTGGGGCTAGCGGCGCTAGCAGGGGTCAAGATCCGGACGGGAAACTTCATCGGCACCGGCGAACGCATCGTCTCCGGGCTCGTTCAGCACTTTGGAGCGCTGGACTTCGTCAGCGACAACGCTGGCTGCTTCGGAACGCGCCCTCTTCCGCGCAATGGCCTCTTCGTCAAGCTCGGCGCGCACAAGGTCTGCTGTTGGCGTGTCGTGTGCTCATCCGCGTCACGTCGTCGAGGCGAGGGAGCCACCCCTCACCGCGGTTCCCGGGACGCGTATCGCTCGCTCCCCGGACCATGCAGAGGTGATGATGACTGTGCCAGGTGCAGGCGCAAGCAAGGATCCGGTGCCAGATCCGGAGGTAACGCCTAAGGCACCTAGGAAAGGTAGAGGTCCTCCACTAGAGAGGCCGGAGAATGTGTTGAGGGAAGCGATGGATAGCTTGGCAAACCCTGTGGTAGCAACAGTAGATCCGGCTCGAGCACAGGCCGAGCTAGAAGAAACTAGGCGATACTAGAGGGCGCAAAGAAAATAGCCGCGGCTCAGCAGTCATTGAATATGACGCTGTGTGAGTATGCAAAGGCGAACAAAGTTGACACTGTAAAAGTAAAGGGGAGAAATCTCATTAGCGAGATGAACAGAGAGGGTGATACAGGGATGGGGGAATCAGAAAACTGTTTGTCTGTGGGGCTGCCGAGGTATAGTACCCCGGCAAAGAACCTCAGAGCAGCGGATGCAGCTGCATCCGAGTTAGAGGGTCTGACGGGTGAAGCCCATCAAAGACAACAAGATCGGGTTAACGAGCTGGTTCGGATCGCGAACAGACAAAACGAAGAACTACTCAGAGCTAACCCGGAGAGAGCTGGAGCCTCCAAGATCGTCCATTCGGCGATGGGTAACCCGGAGAAATCCGCTGGAGACGCATCGTCTCCTCATGGTGGTCCAAGGAGAGAAGAGGTAGTAACCTCGGCCAGACGGAACAAACAGATCGTCCCGTATGACCCAACGCGGGCGGGGAAAGGAAAAGAGGCTCAGAAAAATGATGATCGACGGAGTGTGAGCCGAGGTGAAGCTTCCCGAGGTAACCGCGACCAAGGCAATGCCGGTCAAGGGAACGCCGTCAACGGCAATGCCGGACAGCAAAACTCGGCTGGAGCAGGACAACCGCAGCAGCGGAATATACCAAGGTAAGAGCAAAGTGCCGGCCGAGGTATGCAACAGAAAGGTGCTCCGTGAGAGCAAGACAGGTATAATGATGGGGATTCGAAAATGGCAAACGCGGGATACCCAAGACTGGACTATCATGTGATAGGGTCAAGATTGGGAAGTAGGGATTTGATGCCGGATGATGCCAGGTTGAAACTGGATCGACTGTATAGGTCGGAACAGATCGAATGTCAAGGTCCACCGGGTCCTGCATGTTTTGGACCCCGGATCATGAAGGAGCCACCGGTACCCAACTTCCAGTTACCCAGGGGCACGAAAACGTATGACGGCAGTACCAAGCCGGAGGATTGGCTGATAAACTATGCTACGGCTGTGAAAATTGCCACTGGCAACTTGCGATGGGTTGTACGATATGTACCCCAGATGTTGGAAGGACCAGCAAGGGTATGGCTGAACAATTTTCCACCCGGAAGCATCAACTGCTAGATAGATTTTGAGGAAATGTTCATCAGCAATTTTTCGAGTACGTATCAGAGGCCAAATAGGCCGCAGACCCATGCTATGTGCAAGCAAAGACCTAATGAGACGGATCGGGAGTTTCTAACCCGATGGTGTACTGTGAGAAACTTGATGGGTTCGTAGCATGGAAAACAAAAATTTTCTACCGCAAGAACGAACAAAACCTAGATCTAATCTAGATAAAAGCCAAGATCTAATCTATGAGGCATGAGCAACGAGATAGATAGGAACTAACCCTCGTAGATCCGAAAGCGTTAATGAGATTAGATCTCGTGGTTGATGTAGTCGATCACTTGCCGATCTCAAGATCGTGTGGACGATCCTTCCGGCGTCGCGATCCAGTAGCGCTTCCGCCCTCGGTCAAGTAGACGATCCTTCCGGCGTCGCGTTCCAGCAGCGCTTCCGCCCTTGGTCAAGTAGACGATCCTTCCGGCGCCACGATTCGGCAGCGCTTCCGCAGTCGGTCACACGTGCGGAGTCGAAGCAGACCTTCCTCTCCCCGTTCCAGCGAGCAGCGGAGGTAGTAGATCTTCTCCACGGAATCCCAGCAGCACGACGGCGTGGTGGTGGTGGTGGAGTAGAGAATTCTGCAGGGCTTCGCCTATGCCTGTGCAGAATATGGTGGAGGACAGAGGCGGCAGAGATTAGACGTTATGAGAGCGTATGTGGAGGGGGCGCCCCTGCCCTTCTATTTAAGGGGAGGAGGCGCGCCTGGGGAGGGGGAGTCCTTGTAGGACTCCCCTCCTCTATGGCCAACGAATTTGGGGAGGGGGGAGGAGTCCTCCTCCCCCATGAATCCGTGTCTTGACCCACCAGGACTCCTTGATCCCTATCTTGATTTTCAAGAAAACTCCAAGATATCTTCTAGAACCTTCCGGAACATTCCGAAACCTTCTAGAATCCTCATAAAACACTCCGGAACATTTCCTAACTCATAAAATGATCTCCTATATATGAATCTTATTCTCCGGACCATTCCGGATCTCCTCGTGATGTCCCGAATCCAATCCGAGACTCCGAACAACATTCGGTCTCCAACGCACATTCCATATCTACTTAAAACAACCTCGAACCTTAAGTGTGTCACCCTACGGTTCGTGAATATGTAGACATGATAGAGACACATCTCCTATCAATAACCATCAGCGGGACCTGGAGATCCATAATGGCTCCCACATACTCAACGATGACTTCGCGATCGATTGAACCACTTACATATGAAACCAATTCCCTTTGTCTCGCGATACTATACTTATCCGAGGTTTGATCGTTGGTATCTCCATACCTAGTTCTGCCTCGTTACTGATAAGTACTCTTTACTCGTTCCGTGATATGTCATCCCTTGTGACCTAGTCACATGCTTGCAAGCTAACTAGATGACATTCCACCGAGAGGGCCCAGAGCATATCTATCCGTCATATGGATGGACAAATCCCAATCTTGGTTCATGCGCTTCAACACATACTTTCAGAATACCCAATGACACTTTTATAACCACCCAGTTACGAAGCGGCGTTTGATGTCATCAAAGTATCCATCCGGTGATGGTGATTAACATAACCTCATGGTCGAAGGATTAGGTTACTATGCATTTAAAAGCTTACAGCAATACGAACTTAATGACTTGATCTTATGCTACGCTTACTATGGGTGTGTGTGTCCATCATATCATTCTCCTAATGACATAACCTTGTTATTAATCACATCCTAATGTCCATGATCAGGAAACCATGATCATCAATTAATCAACAAGCTAGTTCAACAAGAGGCTTACTAGGGACTCTCTTATGTTTACAAAACACACATGTATTAGTGTTTCCTAATAATACAATTATAACATGGGATGTAAACATTTATCATAAACATAAAGATATAATAATAACCACTTTATTATTGCCTCTTGGGCATATCTCCAACAGTCTCCCACTTGCACTAGAGTCAATAATCTAGTTAAAAACTTGTGCATTCAACACCTATGGCTTTCTGGTGTTGTATAGACACTATTGCTAGTGGTAAACATAATCTTCAGATCTGACACTTCCAGGTCCGTGTGTATTTGCATGTCCTTGCATCTCTACGCATTACTCATTCTCCAATGAGATGGCATTGTATACATTTGGTCCTTTGGTGAGACCTTTAGTTCCTTCGGCTCAAAATATGTTGATATAATTGTCACACAATATATCTTCATAGTATTAGCCTACTTTGAACCACACCTAGTTTGATAACAAACTACTTAACACAAATGCCCTCCTTTGCTGCTACTACAGCAGTTTATATACTTAGCCTTTTGTTGTAGTATCCGTCACAATGTCTTTAACTTTGGAACTCATCCAAATCCATCATGGAACATCCTTTCCATTACATTGTGCTACCCATAGTCTAAATTGAGATAAACTTAACTTGTGACAAAACTAGTATTAATTTAACAATTTACAATGAACCATTTGTCACCACTATATAAATAATATATTCTTAGTTCTTCCAAAGCTCATAAGAATATCTCTACTATTGTCCAATGATCATCTTATGAATCATTATGGTATATGCTCATAACATTTAGAGCATAGGACATATCTGGATGTGTACATCTCAAAGAATGATTGATCAAAATATTCTTGTAATTTCACCAAGTGTCAAAACACTTGAATCTCGTGCCAACACACTCGAATCTTGATTCAGTCCTTTCCGTGCATCAAGAACCTTTCTTGTTGTTTCTATATTGAACTCATTCAACATCTTATCTATGTACATTTGGCAAAACCATATTAGCGCCTCAATCTATCCATATAGACATTGATGCCTAATTCTTGGGTTATGCCTAAGTCTTTCATCAAAATGAAATTCTTAACCTGTGTCAATACAAGATACATCATTTCCAATCAACAATATGTCCTCTACATAATGTATTAGAAATATGTCTCAGCGCTCCCACTTAATTTCTTGCAAATGCAAGCACCTTCATCATCTCCGATGAATTTAAACTATTTTAACAGTTTCATCATGGTGAAGATTCCAACTCCGCTATGCTTACTTCAACTATTGAAGTTTTGCATACTCTTTTAGCATCCTTTGAATTAACAAAACCCTTTGGATCGCGTCATGTACACGTCCTAGGTAACCATTCTATTAGAAGAACTTGTTTTGTTTGTTCAACTACCATATACCAAAATATATGTAGTGGTTGCTACATTAATCCGTCCAGACTAAATATCGCTATGAAAGATCAAATCTTATCATAGTCAATTCCTTGAACATTGTCGTAAACTCTTTCCGACATGTTGACTATTTCATAGATTTGAAACATCCATGTCTATTTCTTTATAGATCCAAACACGACCGATAGGCTTCACACCTTTCCGGAGGGTCTTCAAAGTTCAGAAACTTGATTTCTCGTGTATGGATGCTATCACGGATTCCATGACTTCTAGTCATTTTATGGAGTCAGGGCCCATCATCGCTTCTTTGCATGTAGTCGGTTCATCATTGTCAAAACAATAATTACTTGCTTATCAAATCTTACTATTTGATTCTTACCGACCCACATGGTTCTATAGGAACTCTAATCTCCGAGATCACACCTTTTGTAATCACGAGAGCCATGAGCATTGTGGCCGTCACTGGGACACTTTCCGGCGCTGCGCTACTTAGCACATATAGCTAAGGTTCAACAACCTTATTAAAGTTCTATTGTCCTCCCACTTAACTTTTCACAAAAAATTCTTTCACAAGAGACTTGACATTCCAAGTAACAAACTCTTTTGTCCTCAGTGTTATGGAGAAATTCCCAACAAATTCTTTAGGATAACCTACAAAGACGTGCTTATCCGACTTTGGTTGTAAACATTTTACTTATGCATAATACCAAAATTTAAGAAAAGACAATTCGGGTTTTATCCCAAACCATGACTTATATGGTGTCATTTCAATGGATCACGATGGTGCTCTTTTCAGTGTAAAAGCGGTATTCACTAAAGCTTTAATCTTTTAAAAACATAATGGCAGTTTTATAAATGACACCTTTGATCTTACCATGTCAAACAAGGTTTCATTACATATCTTGAACACTCCATACTCCTATGGTGTTTTGGGAAATGCAAATCCATGGAACGATTCCTCAAATCTTAGGTGTTTTGCTAAACTTGTAACTCAAACATCTTTCTTTATGATCCAATCATAAACTCTTTTATTTTCTTGTTACAATGATTTTCCACTTCATCTTGAAAGTCTTTGAACATTTTTCAAATGTTTCATACTTCTTCCTTATTGAGTAAGTATATACATATACTCACTCAAATCTTCAGAGAAAACATATGAAGTTGAAATCAATCGCCCACGACTACACATAATGGACTATATACATCAATATGTACAAATTCCAATCAGTTAGTCGTCCGTTCCTCTTTTGGCCTACGAACGGAGTTTTAATTATCTCCAGGAAGTTATCACAAGCGTCATTTGATCCAAATCAAAGACTCCAAAAATCCATCAACATGGAGTTTCTTCATGTATCCCTTTCAATATAATTTAAACGGCGGTGTCACTTCGCAAGTGATCTTTCAATCATTTGTCTTGCGACATTTTAGCAATAGTGTTTATGGATGTGATTTCTCCTACCAGACTTGTAAAAGTTCATCCATCCTTTATGGAATATGGTAATTATTTGAACAACCATTGTTCTCGTAATACCGGAACAAAATAACAAATCTTGAAGGCTAGGTTTGATGTCAACGAAAAACACAATAACACCTTATTTGTTTTCGATGAACATCATCACTCATTCTCTTGCTAGTTACTTAGGCCATTGTAGTTCATGAATTGTGTTGTCATGTATGACACTTCATACCAACCAATTCGGTATCCAATACCTAAGAGCCACATTGTTTAACAAGCAATGAATACAACCATAACATGTATGTCTTCTATATACCCAAGTTGGACATCTCCAGCCTTACAATTTCTGCCAAATATTTTATAGATTCTCTTTCAGCAATTCCTTTTTCTTTTAAAAGAATCTATCAACATCAATAGTGGTGTCATTCACATGACACATAGTACAAAGCGTATATAGTCAAATACTAATACCTTTGGACTTGCACTTTGAAGTGGATCACCATCATCAAATGTTTGGCATTCTTTCAAAATTCCATTCTTTAGTAATCTTTTAGTGTAGCAAACATTTTACTTACATCTTCTATTCATCCTTATCATGAAAACTTTCTTGATCAAGCTGCTATAGCTTATAAAGGTGAATTGCGAGTATAATGTTTCTTTTCAAAACCTTTTGGAGGATTAGGACGACTAGCGTCTCCAACCTTCACAAATTCTCATCAAATATGAAGACGTATACTCTATCATGTTGTAACCAACACATTGTTTTAGATATCGCAATACCTTTCACATATGATGGTTTCTGAAACATTGCTTTCAGCTCTTAGATAAACTTGATATTAAAAACAATCTTTTGAGTATCAAGAATCATGGAGGCTAACATGATACATTAGATACTAACACTAGAATTGTTACTCTTGATTTAATACTATTTATTAAACTTCATGGAGTAAATTGAGTTTGCTGAAAGTTTGCAATAGGACTTATAAATTTTAATTGACACTCAAAACAACACGATACCAGTTCGTAAAGCAAATATCCAGAATTTCTATAGTTCCACTATCTCAACTATAACTAAGCGTAAGGTCGTGAACGGATGCCAATGACTACAACAAACTATGCAAATTCACTTTGATTGTGTTTATGATAAATTGAGTTCGACTAATCCAAATTACAAATGAACTCCCACTCAAAACAACATCCCTCAAGTTGTTTTAGTGATTACATGAACCAAATCCACTACACCAAGTCCGATCATCACGTGAGATGATGTAGCTTTAAAGGCGAACAATCAACATGTTCATCATATCATCCATATGACTCATGCTTTACCTTTCGGTATTCTGTGTTCTGAGACCATGTCTGTACATGCTAGGCTCGTCAAGGTTAACCTTAGTTTCTGCATGTGCAAATCTGGCTTGCACCCGTTGTATGCACACGTAGAGTCTATCACACCCGATCATCACGAGATGCTTCGAAACGACGAGTCTTAGCAACGGTGCCAACTAAGGACGAACACTTTATTACTTGATATTTAGTGAGAGGGATCATCTTATAATGCTACCATCGCGATCTAAGCAATACAAGATGCATAAAGGATTAACATCACAGGCAATTCATAATATGTGATATGATATGGCCTTTCTTCTTGTGCCTTTGATCTCCATCTCCAAAGCATGGACAAGATCTCCATCATCACCAGCGTGGCGTCAAGGTCCGTGGCGCCGCTTCATGGTTGTCCATCATCACTAGTAACTATTACAACTACTTGGAATAAAGCTATTACAAGATGAATAGACACACATGTCTTAACAGAATTAAAAGACAACCATTAGGCTCCTGCCGGTTGCCATATTACAACAAGGATCATTGCATACATCAAATACAATCATAATCACATGATGGCCATATCACATCACAAAACCCCTGCAAAAACAAGTTAGACGCCTCTAATTTTCTTTGCATATTTTACGTGGTTTGGGGCTTTCGCATAAGACCGATCTTACCTACGAACAAGGACCACAACGTTGATACAAGTGTTGTCAAGATGCTCATTGTAAATTGAATCTTAACTATGGTGGGAGAGACAGACACCCGCAAAGCCACTTGTGCAAAGCAAGTTGCACGTCAAGCATGGAGCAAGTCTCATGTGCGATGACATGTAATGTTAGCCCGAGCCGCTTCATCCCACCATGCCGCAAGATGCAAAGTACACGCTAAGACACCGACAACAAAAGCATCAACGCCCACAACATCATTGTGTTCTATTCGTGCAACAGATCTACGCATAGATATGGCTCTGATACCACTGATGGGTTCGTAGCATGGAAAACAAAAATTTTCTACCGCAAGAACGAACAAAACCTAGATCTAATCTAGATAAAAGCCAAGATCTAATCTATGAGACATGAGCAACGAGATAGATAGGAACTAACCCTCGTAGATCCGAAAGCGTTAACAAGATTAGATCTCGTGGTTGATGTAGTCGATCACTTGCTGATCTCAAGATCGTGTGGACGATCCTTCCGGCGTCGCGATCCAGCAGCGCTTCCGCCCTCGGTCAAGTAGACGATCCTTCCGGCATCGCGTTCCAGCAGCGCTTCCGCCCTTGGTCAAGTAGACGATCCTTCCGGCGCCACGATTCGGCAGCGCTTCCGCAGTCGGTCACACGTGCGGAGTCGAAGCAGACCTTCCTCTCCCCGTTCCAGCGAGCAACGGAGGTAGTAGATCTTCTCCACGGAATCCCAGCAGCACGACGGCGTGGTGGTGGTGGTGGTGGAGTAGAGAATTCTGCAGGGCTTCGCCTATGCCTGTGCAGAATATGGTGGAGGAGAGAGGCGGCAGAGATTAGACGTTATGAGAGCGTATGTGGAGGGGGCGCCCCTGCCCTTCTATTTAAGGGGAGGAGGCGCGCCTGGGGAGGGGGAGTCCTTGTAGGACTCCCCTCCTCTATGGCCAACGAATTTGGGGAGGGGGGAGGAGTCCTCCTCCCCCATGAATCCGTGTCTTGACCCACCAGGACTCCTTGATCCCTATCTTGATTTTCAAGCAAACTCCAAGATATCTTCTAGAACCTTCCGGAACATTCCGAAACCTTCTAGAATCCTCATACAAACACTCCGGAACATTTCCTAACTCATAAAATGATCTCCTATATATGAATCTTATTCTCCGGACCATTCCGGATCTCCTCGTGATGTCCCGAATCCAATCCGAGACTCTGAACAACATTCGGTCTCCAACGCACATTCCATATCTACTTAAAACAACTTCGAACCTTAAGTGTGTCACCCTACGGTTCGTGAATATGTAGACATGATAGAGACACATCTCCTATCAATAACCATCAGCGGGACCTGGAGATCCATAATGGCTCCCACATACTCAACGATGACTTCGCGATCGATTGAACCACTTACATATGAAACCAATTCCCTTTGTCTCGCGATACTATACTTATCCGAGGTTTGATCGTTGGTATCTCCATACCTAGTTCTGCCTCGTTACTGATAAGTACTCTTTACTCGTTCCGTGATATGTCATCCCTTGTGACCTAGTCACATGCTTGCAAGCTAACTAGATGACATTCCACCGAGAGGGCCCAGAGCATATCTATCCGTCATATGGATGGACAAATCCCAATCTTGGTTCATGCTCTTCAACACATACTTTCAGAATACCCAATGACACTTTTATAACCACCCAGTTACGAAGAGGCGTTTGATGTCATCAAAGTATCCATCCGGTGATGGTGATTAACATAACCTCATGGTCGAAGGATTAGGTTACTATGCATTTAAAAGCTTACAGCAATACGAACTTAATGACTTGATCTTATGCTACGCTTACTATGGGTGTGTGTGTCCATCATATCATTCTCCTAATGACATAACCTTGTTATTAATCACATCCTAATGTCCATGATCAGGAAACCATGATCATCAATTAATCAACAAGCTAGTTCAACAAGAGGCTTACTAGGGACTCTCTTATGTTTACAAAACACACATGTATTAGTGTTTCCTAATAATACAATTATAACATGGGATGTAAACATTTATCATAAACATAAAGATATAATAATAACCACTTTATTATTGCCTCTTGGGCATTTCTCCAACAAAACTCTTGTGAGGGTGTGATAGAATCACAGGCCATAGCATGGCTTGCACAAGGGTGCAGATATGCAAGCGAGCTGTGGCAGAAGTTGCAAAGGAAAATGCCAACTACGTTGGTAGAGATGATCCGGATTGCAGATTCGTATGCTTTGGGTGATCCGACTCAACCTAGGCTCGTATCAAACGAGTCAAACGATGAGTACTATCAGAGAGATGGGGCCGGATCGTCCCGAAGGAATGACTACAGAGGGAAAAGGAGAGATGATAGACCGGATCATCGATACGGTTCGCACCAAGTTGGGCTGTGAATCAAGATCAGCCCGGAGCAGGGGGCAGTCAACGCTAGAAAACTAGAGGGCAGTGGACTCCGAGAAACGGTGGCAAGAAAACTTGGACACCAGAGCAAAAGAAGCAGTGGCAAGAAAGGAAAGACCGTCCGAGGTATACTTATGAGTCAATGTTGGACCAGCCGTGTAAGTTTCACACGCCAAATCCGAGTAACCCAGCGGGTCATACGACGAGGCAATGTGAGTGGATGCGCAAGATTGAACAAGGTGGTTCGGGGAATGCTCAGGCACCCCGGAATGATCAGCCTCGGCAGGAGTTACCCCGGCAGCAATTGCTCTCCAGAGCGAACACGCAACAGCTAATGTTGCCTCCCCCTCTGCCGTGGTATGATAACAATGAGAGAAGGGATGCAGTGCATCAAGTGGAAAATCAGCATCAGTCGGATCAGAGGTACCCCGGAAATGAGGGGAGAAATGAGTACAAAGAGCACCATCAGAGCTATTGTGTGTTCACCACTGAGGAAACAGATAGAAAGAGCTTGCAGCGCCGACATATGGAGGTGAATGCAGTGATGCCTGCGGTGACTAGGTATATGCCTTGGTCTGATCAGGAAATCACCTGGAGCATCAGGGATCATCCCAAGCTTATGCCAAGCCCTGGTTCGTATGCGTTGATGCTGGATCCGACATTCATTAGACCTAGCATTAACGTAAGGTTCTCAAAGGTACTGATCGACAATGGCAGTAGCATTAACATCATGTATGCGGACACAATGCGCAAATCGGGTATCTCGGAGAACATGCTACAGGCCACGAGGACAACTTTCCATGGTATTGTGCCCGACATTTCTTGTGAGCCCATAGGCAAGGTCCGGGTTGACGTATTGTTCGGCACGAGGGATAACTGCCAAACCAAAAATTTGGAGTTCGAGGTGGTGAACTTGGAAAGCGCGTACCATGCGTTACTCGGAAGGCCAGCGCTGAACAGGTTCATGGCAAGCTGTCACATTAGCTACTTGAAGATGAAATTGCCAGGGCCAAACGGGGTGATCACCATTGCTGGGGATTTCCGACGTTCCATGGAGTGCGCGTCGGCCGGATCTAACTTAGCCGAGTCACTTGTGATTGTGCAGGAAAAAAGGAAAATTCAAGAGGTGGCGGCATTGGCTCAGTCCGCGCAGCAGTATATGCCGGCGGTGAGTAACCCGCATAGAAGTGTCTCCTTCCAAGCCACGAAAGATACCAAGAGCGCACCGTAACAATTGGTGCCGGGTTAAGTGAGAAATAGGAAAGCGAGCTCGTCAGCTACCTCCGTGAGAATCGAGACATTTTTGCTTGGTCCACACAGGACTTGCAAGGTGTTCCGAGGGAGTTGGCCGAGCACTCTTTGAATGTGAGACCCAGAGCTAAGCCGGTGAAGCAACCTCTCCGCCGCTTCGCCTAAGATAGGAGGAAAGTCATCGGGGATGAGATAGCTCGGTTGCTAGCTGCAGGATTTATCATGGAAGTTCTTTATCCGGATTGGCTGTCTAATCCGGTGCTGGTGGAGAAGAAGAAGGATGACCCGAACGTGGCAGTGGTTTGGCGAATGTGTATCGATTACACGAACCTGAACAAGGCGTGTCCAAAAGATCCATTTCCACTGCCAAGAATAGATCAGGTCATAGACTCAACTGCTGGATGTGAATTGTTGTCGTAAATTGATGCATATTCTGGTTTCCACCAGATACCTCTGAATCCGGATGATCAAATAAAGACTCCATTTATTACCCCGTATGGGGCTTATTGCTATCGCACCATGCCGTTTGGTTTACGTAATGCAGGGGCAACGGACCAAAGATGTATGCAAAAATGTTTGCACGACCAAATCGGTCAAAATGTACAAGTGTACGTGGATGATGTGGTTATCAAGACCAAGGAAACCAAAACGCTCCTTGACGACATTAGGCAAACGTTTGCAAACCTAAGGAGGTTCCGGATGAAACTAAACCCGGAAAAATGCACCTTCGGTGTCCCGGCTGGGAAATTGCTCGGTTTTCTTGTTTCCAGCCGAGGTATCGAGGTTAATCCAACCAAAATCCGGGCCATCGAACGAATGGAACTGCCGAAGTGTCTTAACGATGTCTAGAAGTTCACAGGTTGCCTGGCCTCGTTAGGTCGGTTTGTATGTCGGTTGGGAGAAAAGGCATTGCCTCTCTACCAACTCATGAAAAAGTCGGATAAGTTCGCTTGGACACCGCAGGCCGATGAAGCCTTTGCCCACTTGAAGAAGATGTTAGCCACTGCACTAGTGTTAGCCTCACCACTATCAAAGGAGCCAATGTTGCTCTATATAGCCACAACCAACCGAGTTATAAGTGCAGTGATAGTGGTGGAGCGCGACGAGGAAGGTAAGTCGGTGCAAAGGCCAGTGTATTACTTGAGCAAGGTGCTGTCAGCCTCGAAGCAGAACTATCCGCACTATCAAAAGGTGGCGTATGGCGTGTACATGGCCGCTAAGAAGCTGAAGCACTACTTTGAGGAGCATCCCATCAGGGTCATATGTGAGGCCCCCATATCCGAGATAATGAGTAACAAGGATGCGAGTGGCAGAATTGCAAAATGGGCAATTGAGCTAGCTCCTTATGCTCCGCAATATGATAGAAGAGAAGCCATCAAATCTCAAGCTATGGCGGACTTTTTCGTGGACTAGGCCGAGGTGCAATACGAACCGCCACTCCCGGATCCGAACTATTGGCGAATGCACTTTGACGGATCAAAAACCAAAACTGGGCTAGGTGCCGGAGTTGTACTTACTTCGCCAAAGAAGGACCAGTTGAGGTACGTGCTGCAGATCCATTTCGCGGCATCACACAATGTCGCTGAGTATGAAGCACTTGTGCACGGGCTCAAGGTAGCAAAAGAGATTGGAATACGTCGGATCCTATGCTTTGGCGACTCGGATTTGGTGGTGCAGCAGGTGTCGGGACTGTGGGACGCCCTGGATCCAAACATGGCACTGTACAGATTTCATGTGCAGAAGATATCTGGTTACTTTGAGGGGTGCGAATTTCACCATGTACCCCGGGTGGAAAAAGAGGCTGCCGACATGCTGTCAAAGCTTGGGTCAACCCGACAAGCAATTCCATCGGGTGTAGCATTAGAGTACCTCGGGAAACCATCCATTAGGCCCTCCCCAGAAACCGACTCAATCTATGTCCCGGAGGACACGGAATCCGGAGCTGTGCCCATGGACATTGACATGGGAAGTGGTGCGCGAAACCCGGGGACTGCCTCGGCAAACCCGGGGGTTGCTTCAGTGAACCCGGGGACTGCTTCGCAAGAGCCGGGGACTGCTCAGCGTGATCCGGTTGAAGTTATGCCGGTAGATCAGATGGAGATTGATGAGGATGTGTTCCCTGTGCGAGCAATACCAGCTTGGGCACTACCTATATTTCAATTCCTGAAAGATGGAACGTTACCCACTGAGGAAGTGTTGTCCAGGCAAACACAGAGGAGGGCAAAGGCTTACATGATCATCAATTCCGAACTATACAAAAGAAGTGTGACCAATGTCCTCCAGCGATGTGTTGACCCGGAAGAAGGGCTTTAAATCATCTGAGATATACATCAGGGGGAATGTGGGCATCATGCCTCATCCCGAGCCTTGGAAGCAAAAGCTTTCCGGCACGGATTCTACTGGCCAAGTGCCTTAGAGCAAGCAGAAGATCTGGTGAGAAAATGTAATGGTTGTCAGAGGTATGCTACCAAGACACATATGCCGATGCAGAACTCAAGACCATACCAATTACTTGGCCATTTGCCGTATGGTGCTTGGATATGGTCGGCCCGTTCAAACCAGCAAGGGTAAATATGACTCACATTTTGGTAATGGTGGACAAGTTTACCAAGTGGATTGAAGTAAAGCCTATAAGAAAATGTGATGGATCTACGGCCGTAACGTTTCTCAAAGATATCATCTTGAGGTACGGTTATCCTCACAGTATCATAACTGATAATGGCACAAATTTTGTGGAAGGAGCATTTGCGCGTTTTTGCCGGGATAAGACGGTCCGGCTAGACGTAGCCTCGGTAGCCCACCCCGCATCGACCGGACAAGTGGAAAGATCCAACGGATTAGTATTATCCA
Organism: Avena eriantha; assembly: GCA_910589775.1. Classification (NCBI taxonomy): domain Eukaryota; kingdom Viridiplantae; phylum Streptophyta; class Magnoliopsida; order Poales; family Poaceae; genus Avena; species Avena eriantha. The sequence continues at coordinate 287,333,005 of OU342746.1, read as the reverse complement.
GGATAAAACCCCGGCTCATTGAGCCGCTACAAAGATTAGAGGGGTGCTGGATAGAAGAACTACCAGCGGTACTATGGAGTTTAAGAACAACTCTGAATCGATCAACAGGCTATACGCTATTTTTTCTGGTATATGGGGCAGAAGCTGTATTACCAGCCGACATAGAGCATGATTCGCCTAGGGTCACCCAATACACAGAAGCCGAAGTGCAAGAAGCCTGGCAAAATGATGTTCATCTGCTGGAAGAAGCGAGAGAACTGGCATTGTCCTGATCCGCCATATATCAGCAAAATCTCCGATGCTATCATAGCCGAAAAGTATGCCCCCGAGTCTTTCGGGAAGGCGATCTGGTGCTCCGGTTGGTACAACGTACTGCTGGCATGCATAAATTATCCCCCCCATGGGAAGGGCCATTCATCGTGAGCAAGGCATTGCACAATGATTCTTATTACCTTATAGATGCAAAGCCATAGGAAAAGAACAAGGCGGACAGGTCCGGCGAGGAATCTAAGCGACCATGGAATATAGCTCTACTTCGTCCTTTCTACACTTAGCTAAGAAGTGTATGTATCTGAGTCTTCTCATATGTCGGTATGTATGTCGGCAATGAGCTTATCAATGAAATGTTGGCACCTCGAGCAGTAACTCGGGGACTGCCTTAATAATATTTGTTATCTTTTTGTGCGTTAGCTGGAATAAGTTGTTCTACTTAACTCAGATTAGTAATGTGTGAGCACCAAGAACCCAACTCTTCGACTTGCTGCTGTCCAACAAGAATTGGCTTCATGGCAAGCAAGAGAACAAGTTTGGAATTGCGTAGCACATGAAAAACGACTAAGGAAAAGAATTTATTCGAGCCGACGTTTGTTTTTTGGACTAACCTTGTATTTATTTTCAAGTTATTATGCAGTTTTATTTTTGAGCTAAGTCTAAAAGTTTCCCAGTATTGTTAAGACAATTTTTGAAGCTCGGATTTGTAAGTCATAAAACCGAATCAAGGTAGACACGAACCGAGCCAAGAGATTGGACGAACAAGAAAAAGGAACTCGGGGACTACGCCCAAGTTAATCCGGCATAAGAACTTAGTAGCAAAATATCACATGTATATGGAATACAACTCCACCCGGCATACCGAGGATCTGATAAATTTTCAAGTTTTTTCGCTCAAGGAGCAGGAGCAGGATGAAGTTCGGCATCGTCTTCGTTGCCTTCAATATCCGAGGCGTCATCTTCTCCTTCATCGTCCGAGCCATCTTCATCGTGCTCAACTTCTTCGTCCCCAGCGGCTTCTAGGAAGCTCGGCCCCTCAACCCATTCATGAATGGGAGCGTATTCGATGAGGCTATGGGCACAAGGCTGGCGCCGAGCTACCCACTGCGGGTCATTGGTCCATCTGGATCCTGTGCGCAGACGTGTCAGGAGGTTGAGATCAATTTTCTCATACCACGTGAGTATGTGGTGGAGAATGGTATCAGCTACGGCACGCCCAGCGGACTCTCTCCAGAGGTCGAGCTGGGTCTCGGTTTCCATGAGCTTCTCAACAAGCATTGCGGTGGTCTCCGGAGCATCTTCGCCGGGCCAGAACGTGTTGAAGATGCGAGCTGCAGCGTTGAGGATGTCCTTGCCGTAATTTTTGATGAGCTCCACGCGAGATGACAAGCTGACCAACAGGTCCTCCAGGTCATAAGGAATCCCTTCACCATCAGGAGCCGCCGGAGTACCCCTTTCTCGGCAGAAGTTGGCAACTGCTGCGCTAGCAATAGCAGTGCCCTCTGGAAATTTGCCTGGAAACGAGGCAAAGGAGGAAGGTCAAGAAAATACATATGAAGTAACCCGGAGAAGTAGGTCGGATAAGGGAAAAGAACTTACGTGATATATGGCTGAGGATCCGGGTCAACTCCCTGGTGCAGTCATCACGTCTTTTCCGAAGCCGCTCAAGCTCAACATTCACCGACCCAAGATGGATGCCGGACTCCTTGAGTAGATCCTGGTCCTTGGTGATCTGGAGATTGAGGTGCTCGCGCTCTTCTGTGTAATTCTGACCAACCTTTTGGAGTTCGGATTGGTGCTGGGCCTTCATTTTCTCCATCTCAGCCTTGAGCCTGGCAATCTCGTCGTCCTTGGTCCGGAGGAGGGCGAGCTCATCATCTTTCTTCTTAAGCTCGGCTTGATGCTGCCCTGCTTGTTCGAGAAAATGCAACATCATATCAGGCATGGGCACACTGTCTTCAAGCGATGCTGAAATAGTGTGTTGACCCGGCAGAGCCGAGGTATGAATGTTTGCCGAGCTAAGGAGAAAAGGAAGTGGAAAGCACTGCAAGGTCCGACATAAATGACTTACCCTTGATCTGCTCTAGATTTTTCCGCATAATAGTGTTCTCAGCCTCCACCCCAGCTGCGGAAACCGAATGATGAGATTAGTTCGGCAGAGGAAGATGAAGAAAAACGAAGAAGCGATAAGGAAGAAAGATAAGTGCAGCCTGCTTTGCGCGTAGCATCTTGTGGGTATCCAGCAAGCGTTGGAATTCAGCACTCCGGCGATTGGTGGTCACCTGAAAGGGATACAGAAACATAAGTTAGCTTGGTGCATATTCGAAGTGTACTAAAATCCGGGCCAAGTGGAACTTAACCCGGCTCTAGGTGTGTGCATATTCGAAGTGGACTAAAATCTGGGCCAAGTGGAACTTAACCCGGCTCTAGGTGTATGCATATTCGAAGTGTACTAAAATCCGGGCCAAGTGGAACTTAACCCGGCTGTAGGTGTGTGCATATTCGAAGTGTACTAAGATCCGGGCCAATTGGAACTTAACCCGGCTCTAGGTGTGTGCATATTCGAAGTGTACTAAGATTCGGGCCAAGTGGAACTTAACCCGGCTCTAGGTGTGTGCATATTCGAAGTGTACTAAAATCTGGGCCAAGTGGAACTTAACCCGGCTCTAGGTGTGTGCATATTCGAAGTGTACTAAAATCTGGGCCAAGTGGAACTTAACCCGGCTCTAGGCGTGTGCATAATCGAAGTGTACTAAAATCCAGGCCAAGTGGAACTCAACCCGGCTCTAGGTGTGTGCATATTCGAAGTGTACTAAAATCCGGGCCAAGTGGAACTTAACCCGGCTCTAGGTGTGTGCATATTCGAAGTTCTCATGGAGCTACGTTAGTTTTTCTAAAGAGCATCCGGCCGAGTAACAAGTTACTCCCCCGGAGGCTCGGGGACTAATGGTTATGTCATCATTATCTACAGCATGTAAAGGGGAAGCGACGTACCTCCATCATCCGCCCGGCGAGGTTGATTGCCTTAGCGGCTGTGTTCATTTGGGCGGAAAACTCGGCGGGGCCGAGCTTCTCCGGAAGATCGTCGTTTTGAACGAACTCCGCCTTGTTCCAATTCATCACAAATTCAATCAAGCTCGGAGGGTACCGCTCACCGGTGGGCATATGGGGCGCCACCAAGCCCTTCGCGTGCGCTTCTTTCCTCTCAATCAAGGCAAGGGCTGGGCTAGTGTGCAGAACCATCTGCTGTCCATCAGTTGGCTCGGCAAGGGCGTCCTTCGCTGCTGGAGCTTTCTTGGGAAGCATTGATGCGAGGGTACGCTGCCCAGCCTCGACGAATGTTGGCTTGGTAGCGTCCGGAGCCTTCTTGCCCTTGGCTTGTTGGGAAGAGGAAGTCGTCGCAGCGGATTTCCCCTTAGGAGCTGCTGGGGTAGTTCCTCGCCAAGGTTGAGAAGACTCGGACGAGGCAGAGGAGCTCGGAGCAGGTGCTCTTATTGCTGGACTTGGTGCCGCTGCTGACGTTTTCGCAGCCGGATTTGGTGCTGATGCCGGAGTTGGTATTGGTGCTGGTTTGGTTGTTGGTGCTGGTGCTGGTGCCGAGGTAGTTTCAGTGGCAGCTGGTTGCGGCGAAGCCGAAGTTGTGGAGGCCGTCGCCTCGGCTGAACCGGTCTCCCCCGCTCCAAGGTTACCCTCCTCTTGACGAGGTGGAGCAGAACCCGGAGCAGCCGCAGAACCCTCTGGAATAGGGCTCAGCGGACGTGACTCGTCGTCACGACGGGGAGAAGGGCTAGGTCGGAGCGGTGAAGAGATGCAAGATCCACTCTGAGGGACCTCCACCGGAGCCCTGCAAAAGAGAATAATGTCAGAAGGGAAATTACAACGATGCAAGGAAGAGCAAGTTACAGAAGGAGAAGTGACTTACGCATCTGAGGTTTGGGCCTCCTTGGGTTTCCGAGCCCTTCGTGCTGGGGCCTTGCCTGCTGGCTTGGAGGCAGTCTTGTCCCCGGACTTCTTTCACCTTTTAGCGGGCTGAGAAGGTCCAGAAGAAGAACTTGGAGCAGCCCCGCGCTTCTTCTTCGGTGCCACCGGAACAGGTTCGCCCGTAGCAAGGGGAGGGTCCTCGTAGATGTGCCCACCGGGATTAGCTGATGCCGGAAAAGCAAAAGAAAGGGGGACAGCCTCAACAGGTTCAATCACCTCGACATCCGAGTCATCTTCATCATCGGGCCAATCTCTAATAGAAGAGGATTTACCCGGGGGTCGCTTTGTAGCGTCGGTCATCGGGAGGAACATCTCCTGGTCCGGCTCTTCCTCATCCGAAGTCTCCTGGTCCGGCGCCCACTTAAGGGTCGGATCAGTGCCGTCCTCGAGGGTCTGCTGAAGGAATTGCTGAAAAAAGGAACGAACAGCAGAGTCAAAAATGCCACAATAACCGACATATAATTAGTCCGGGGTAAGTTTGCAACATGAAGCTTACCGTGGGAGGAAGCCTATCGCGGCAATAATGCTCAATTCGCCAAGTCCACTAAGAGGAGAAGTCCTTGTGGGTGGTGAAGAGAGCCTTAACCCGGCGATATATCTCCGTGTTGCTCAGCTCGAAGGATGAGGTCCGGTTGGGGTCGCGGCCGAAGCTCATGTGGCACACCTTGTGGGTGCGCTTCTGGAGAGGGGAAATTTGGTTGCGCACGAACGTGATCATAGCGTCCTCGTGGCGCAACCCCAGCTTCTTCAGCTCCGCGACCCTTTTGTTGACCTGGTTGGCCAAGGCCGTGGGCTTCTTGGGAACGGCATCCCACAGTTCCGGGTTAGGTGGACCCGGAGTATAGGGGAGCAACCGGATTAAGTCTTCGGTGCCGGTATTCCGGACGTAAAAGAAAGTCCGGGCCAACCCTTTGTAGGACTCTAACCCGGTGACCCGGGGGAAAATGAAAGCCTCCGGGGTGAGATGGAAGCAGCTCCGAATTGAGTGAGCTGCTTATCCTCCGGATCAATGTGGATGTTTGGGATGACGTTGCCACAGTCCGACATAGCCTTCGATCGTGGAAGCAAAGGCGGAAAGAGAAGTGATGGCGTTGGCAGGAAGGTGGTGCGGCTGGAGTTGGTAGGTGTTAAGCCAATCCCGGAAAAAGTCGCTGACCAGCAAACCGAACCCTCGCTGGAAGTGGGACAAAAACACGACGTATTCACCCGGATTGGGTGAGGGGGCCAATTCGGAGGAGGACGAGCCGCAACACCGGCGGGGATGCGCCTGGTGCGGTAGAGCCAATCCAGGTCGTCTTCGCAGACCCAAGATCCGGCCCACGCACCGCGGTCCGCCGCTGCGGCGTCCTCCTCCATTTCTTGCTCGGCGACGATGAGCTCCTCCTCCGTCATCTGGTCTTCGCTGCCCTCGCTGGCGGTAGCGGCGGCGGGGGGCAGAGGCCTGGATTAGCGAGGACCCATGGCGAGGGAGTTCCGTAGTGGTGGCTGCGACGCAGAAGTGTGACGGAAAGTTGCGGCGGCGACGCTGCTATTTGGGAGCACTGGCAGCGGCGCGGTCGCAAGGAAGACGAAGGAGAAGAGCAACGGGCAGAGGGGCGCGGAAGGGAAAAAATCCTAAGGGGTGCGCCCCTCCGCTATTTAACCACCCCCTTAAGGGGTGAGTGGGATCGCATCCTACGGATCAGCCACACGCAGTGGCCGTGTATCACCTGCCTCGACCAATCAGTGGGAAGCCACACGGAGGGCCACAGAGCGGAGGTGATCCCATGACGTGACGTTGTGATGCGATAAACGAGGAGGCAGGCGTGACATGACCCGCGCACAGTGATAACTGACAATTACTGCGGCGGTTACTATGCTGGCCCTTAAAATAAGACAACATAATGATTACCCTCCACATGGGTTGGCGTACGAGAGAAGGAAACAAGACCCGGATGGAACCATGGTAACCCGGCCAGCAAGTGAAAACTTGGAATGAGCAGAGGGAAAGTAAAACCATGAGGTCCGAATTAAAGTGGTAACCCGGCCAGCAAGTGAAAACTTGGAATGTGCGAAGGGAACGTAAATCCATATAATCCGAGGTAAAGAGGTAACTCGGCAATAATGACCAGAGCTCAGAATTGAACCTGATGTGGCCTTAGCGGCCAAGGCAGCTAAGACCACACCAGCTTCGGGGACTAATGTTGGGGGGATACACCCGGGTAGGGTCACGCCGTGGTATAAATGTCGAGTTAGCCGAGGTTCGGCAAGGCCAAAGCGGATGCTGGCCGGGTCACCTAAAGGTAGGCCGACTCACGGGGTAACCCGGACCAGGGGGCGTTCGCCTAACTAAGTCTCAACCGACTTAAGCAGTAAGTCAGAAGTGCTTGTTTTACTTGTATGCTGGAACAGGTGTGGCCGGATCAGCTAGGATCCGGGTCACGTCTGGCTTCTAGGAGAAGGAAGGAATCTCGTTGGTCAAAAAGAAGCCCCGGTACGCACTACCTGAGTGAAGAAAGCAAGGGCAGGACCACCGGGGCATGGCCGACAAGGGTGACGACGCCCATGTCGGCTGACGCTGGCGCCGCAGAGGCTCACGTAGCCTCTGCATGTGTGACGCGGGGGAAAAGCACCCCGGTCGGCTTACTACTTTGGGAGGAGGCATATTCTTAGGAATATGCCTCCACGTATGCCCTAGGCAGAGACCAAGCCCCCTCTATAAAAGGGGGGCTAGGTTTTCAGTAGAAGGGGTTCCGCTATTCTGTTTTGGCTAGGGTTTTGAGGGTGATCTATATGCGAGAGTAAGAGAGCTCCTTCTTCCTCCTCTCGCCAACACAGCTCTAGGAGCACTTGTAATCTTGGAAACAAAGAAAATACAAACTTCTGTGTGGAGAATCACTTCACTATCCCTCCCTGGATTCCCCTAGCGTGTATTAGTCCCCACCTTTAGCCTATCCATGGCATCTGCCATGACACCACCACGACATGTGCTGTACCGGATTGTACACAATTTTGATTGCACTTTCATTATCACATAAAAGAGGCACTTTGTCACAATTGACACCGTATTCCTTTAAAGTTTGCCTCATCCACAATAACTGAGTGCAAGCGCTGGCAGCAGCAACATATTCAACTTCGGCGGTGGAGAGAGATATACAATTCTGCTTTTTAGATGACCAACACACAAGAGATCTTCCCAAGAATTGACAAGATCCAGAAGTGGATTTCCGATCATCCTTATCACCAGCCCAATCTGAATCAGTATAACCACATAGAGAGAAATTGGAGCCCTTGGGATACCAGAGACCAAAGTTAGGGGAATGAACCAAATATCGAAAGATCCTCTTGACCGCCACTAAGTGGCTTTCTTTAGGAGCTGCTTGATACCTTGCACACACCCCCACACTCAACACAATATCGGGTCTAGATGCGCAGAGGTAAAGAAGAGAGCCAATCATGGACCGGTATACCTTTTGGTCCACATCTTTACCATGTGGGTTAAGTTCAAGATGACATTTTGTTTGCATTGGAGTGGCGACACCATTAAGATCCGTCATCTTGAAACTCTTGAGCATGTCTTGGATGTACTTTTCTTGATTGATGAAGGTTCCTTCTCTAAGTTGCTTGATCTCGAATCCAAGAAAGAACCATAATTGCCCCATCATAGACATCTCAAACCCGTCAGTCATAAGCTTTCAAAATTCAACATTAAAAGCTTTATTAGTAGAACCAAAGATGATATCGTCTACATATAGTTGGCATACGAAGAGCTCCCCCTTAACCTTCTTAGTAAAAAGAGTGGGATCGATTTGCCCAACTTCGAAGCCACGGTTTAGCAAAAGCTCTTTAAGATGCTCATACCACGCACGTGGGGCTTGTTTAAGGCCATAGAGTGCCTTATCGAGTTTGTAGACATGGTTCGGGAAGTTAGGATCCTCAAAGGTCGGGGGTTGCTTTACATATACCAACTCATGTAGGGGACCATTAAGGAAAGCACTCTTGACGTCCATTTGCTGCAATTTAAAATTGTTATGGGCAACATAAGCAAGGAGGATACGGATGGACTCAAGGCGAGCCACTGGAGCATAGGTCTCTCCGAAGTCAATGCCCTCAACTTGAGAGTAGCCTTGTGCTACAAGTCCTGCCTTGTTCCTCACAACAATGCCATTGTCATCTTGCTTGTTTTTAAATATCCATTTGGTGACGATAACATTGCGGCAATCTTTGGGTTTCTCCACGAGTTTCTAGACCTTGTTGCACTCGAAATTATTCAATTCTTCATGCATAGCAACAACCCAGTCTGGATCTTCAAGAGCTTCAAAGACCTTCTTGGGTTCCACCATTGAGATGTGAGCTTGATGCTCACCAAAACTGGCCAATTCCCTTCTTGTAGAAACCCTTTGTCGAAGATCACCAACAACCTTGTCGATGGTGTGACCCCTTAACTCAAGGTTCCGATCAGCCCGAGCCTTGCGACGAAGTTCAATAAGTTTGTTGTCTCTTGGTGGAGTAGTTTCATCACTTGAATCTTCATTGGAATCATTTGCTCGACCTTGATCAAAATCTGGGAGAATAGTAGTTGGTGGTGATGAAGCGTGCCCTTGAGATGAGTCAGCAGCCATAACAGGAGACTGCTGAACAACAGGTGAGTCAGGGTCGGATAATCCGGCCGATGGAGTGGCCGGATAATCCGGCCTGGGAGTATTTGTAGCAGCTTCATTAGGCTGCCTGGGGCTTGCTTGAACTGGCGAGGGGCCGGATAATTCGAGGCTGGCCGGAAAATCCGGCCTGGAGCTTGCATCGATATCTTCAGCACCAGGAGCAATATGGTCATCAGGAGCGAGGTGGCCGTATAATCCGGTGTCCACACGGATAATCCGGCCTGGAGCTTTCTAGAACATCTTGACCTTCAGCAGTTGATGGAGATGGTGTAGAAGTTGCTCCCGTGGTTGGAACACGTTGCGAATGTGTAGATGAGGGCTCTACATGAGTAGATCATTGTCCTTCCCGATCCGCCACAAGGGGTTCCTCAATGGGGCGGAAAAATCCCACGCCCATTCTTCTTATGGCATGTTGGGGTATTTCAACATCTACATCACAAACACCAACTTGCTCCACATGGGAACCGCCATTTTCCTCGAATACCACACTACAAGATTCTACAATAGTTCCGGAGAGCTTATTGTAGACTCTATAAGTGTGGGATTCGGCATAACCAACAAAAATACCTTCTAGAGCCTTAGATTCAAACTTAGATAAACAAACTCCCTTGATGAGAAAGAAACACTTACACCCGAATACCCGAAAGTATGAGATGTTTGGCTTGTTACCGGTATGTATTTCATACGGAATCTTGTCCAAGATCTTACGGAGGTATAACCGGTTGGATGAGTGACAAGCGGTAGAGATTGCTTCAGCCTAGAAGTTATATGGAGACTTGAATTCGGCTAGCATTGATCTTGCCATATCCATTAGAGTCCGATGCTTCCTCTAGGCTACACCATTTTGTTGAGGGGTGTACGCAACGGAATATTGATGTCTTATCCCCTCTTCACTTAGGAACTCATTTAAGGTGTAGTTCTTGAACTCGGAGCCATTATCACTTCTTATAGCCAATATAGGGACGTTGTGTTGATGTTGAACCTCGTTGGCGAAGTTGATGACAGTTTGTTGAGTTTCACTCTTCAACTTGAAGAAATAAACCCAAGTGTATCTTGAGTAATCATCAACAATCACTAGACAATACTTATTCCCACCGAGGCTTGCATGAGATGGAGGTTCGAAGAGGTCCACATGAAGGAGATCTAAGATCCTTTTTTGACGAGATAATAGTCTTCCTTCGATGAGGAGAGTCAAGCATTTTCCCTTCAACACATGCCCTGCAAACGCGATCTTTGGAAAAGGAGACATTTTCTTTTAGTCCAAGGATGTGGCCACCCTTGTGGAGACTTTGCAAAGTTCTCATATTGACGTGGGCTATTCGGCGATGCCATAGCCAACCTGCGTCAGCCTTTCCGAAAAGACACATCGGGCCTGTAGTGGTTTTCCCCGAAAAGTCCACCACGTACTGGTCATTTTCGACATATCCCACGAAAGCGACTTTGGCAGACTTGCTCCACATGAGTACCACCAAATCAACATCAATATAAACTGCAAATCCCATCTTACCAAGGGCGCGAACTGAAGTAAGTTGTACCTGAGGGTCTCAACAAGCATGACGTCCACGAGAGAGATATCGTGAGCCACCACAACTTTGCCGAGACCCAATACCTCAGATTTTGACTTGTCACCATAGGAGACGGTTATATGATCATGATTTGGCCGCATCTCCGTGATGATCTCCTTGCTTCCGGTCATATGACTCGTGCAACCGCTATCGAGTACCCATTTAGAACCACCGGAAGAATAGCCCTACAAGAAAGTTACTTCTTAGTTTTAGGTACCCATTTTTCAATGGGTCCTCTCATGTTAGTGACAAGGGTCTTGGGGACCCAAATAGACCAAGGAATGTAACAATCATAAGGGCCTACATAACTAGCATAAACATCACCATAATAATCGCAATATAATTCAATGTTAGGATTGTTAGCCCTGCAAAACCATTATAATTAGTCTTGTCATTGGTAATGTTACTAGTCTTTGATTGAGCAGTCTTGCTCTTCTTCTTGTTGTTGTTTTTCTTGCTCTTTGTCTTGGGAATGTAATCAAGACCTTCTTTTCTATTGTTTGTCCTTTGCTTGCTCAGTATCTCATCAATAACCTCTTTACCTTTGTGTTGAGAACCTCTTGCAAGATCTTCTTTTCCATAAGATGATGTGGAGGTACTTGGCACATCATACCGTTTCAATTGAGTTTGGAGCTGGTCATGAGACTCATTTAAAGTAGAATGATCACTCTTCAATGCCTTGTGAGCACTTTCAAGATTATCAACTTCTCCAAAAGTCTATCATGAACATCCCCAAATTCAATCTTTTCTTTCTTTAGTTTCTTTACCTTGGCAAGTGCATGGTCACGTTCTTTGATGAGCTGAGCCACAGCTTCTTCATGTGACTCCTCGATGGATTCGAGTCTCTCTTCCAAAGATAGTCGAGCTTCCTCTTCTTCTTCCAAGGCATTCTTCAAAGAAGCTATCTCCAAGGCATCTTCTCTTTCAATTCTGCCCTTTTCTTCAAGAATATCTTCGGCTTGAGAAAGTTGACTCATAAGAGCATCAAAATGGAGTTTGTGCTCACCTTGCAGGTTAGTGAAAAAGGTGTCCAAAGCAATAACTTCTTCTTTCATTTTAAGACTGTCATGATCATCCATATCCAAAATTATGTTAGTCTTAGGAAATGAAGAGCTAGAACTTGATACCTCAGACCCTCTTGCCATTAGGCAAATAGCGTTGTTGTTGATGACGTTCTCGTTTGGCGAGTCGAAGAGAGATGATGGAGTCGATGTGGTGGCTATAGCAGCCACCTCGCAAGAACTATCTTCATCCTCTTCATCTTCACTTGCAGAGGAGTCTTCTTCTTGTGCCACTAAGACGATCTTGGGTTGCTTCTTGTAGGGGCCATTCTTCTTAATAAATGGCTTCTTCTTAGGTGCTTTGGATTTTTCTTTAAGAATGAGCCTGCCACCATTGTCTTCTCTATTTTGATACGGACACTCGGCTACAAAGTGCATCCTATCTCCACTGTTGTAGAAAGTTCTCAGTTTTGGGCCACTTTCTCTTGTTCCACTTGACCCATTCTTGCGCTCGAGTTCCGACTTGGCCTTGGCAGGATCCTTCCAAAAGTTCCTTGCATAAAATTCCATGTACTCACCAAGAGCATGCTTGACTTCATTGGGGCAGTCCATGGAGGCCCCATCAAACGCTCTTTCATCCTCCTCTTGCTCAACAACATTGGCTTTTAGAGCAACATTGACACCCTTTTGCATTCCAATGGCCCGAGCACGGGCATCTTCAGCATTCTTTGCCACCACTTTGAATGACGCCATTTCTTGCATGACCTCATTGGATGTCATTTGATGGTAGTTATGTCTACCTTGCAGGCTCTTCAAGTCCGTTGGCTCGAAAGGCATTAAGGCACTCACATATTTCCTTTTTATCCATGCATCATCCATGTGAGTGGATCCATGCTTTCTTAATGTTGTTGCAATGCCCTTGAGTCTTCTATACATGTCTTCATGGTTTTCACCATCCAACATGTAGAATCCCTCAGCTTCATTACTAAGGGCATCATACCTATTCCTTCTCATGCTTTCATTCCCAGCAAAGAGATCAGTAAGGGCATCCCAAGCTTCTTTAGCTGTGTTGAGATGTTCAATGTGTGGCATGTCCTTGGGACCCACACCAAGCTGTATCATGTGGAGAGCAGTGGCATTCAATTGGCTCTCCATGACTTCTCTTCTTGTCAGGTTGGTTTGATCTCCAATATGAAGACCCTCTTCAATAATCCTCCAAAGTTCAATAGAGGAGCTGCAAACATGAGACTTCATTAAGAATTGCCATTGATTGAAAGAGGATGCAGTGAGCTTGGGTGGATCACCCCTATTGTTTATATGAGGATGATGGATAGGTGGGTCGGGGGAATATACATGACGAACCTCACTATATTCCTCCTTACCACTTCCCTTCTTAGAGGTGGAACCATTAAGTTTTTCACCCTCCGCATCATCATCCTTGGATCCGGTGTTACCTTAGATGATGGTGTGGCTGACTTAGAGGATGATGGATATGGGGCTATGGATGATGTGAGGCGAGCAATCATTTGATTCATCTCCTCCATCTTGGCCTCAAAGGATTTCAACAAGGTTGTCTCCAACGTCTTGAGGTCATCCATTGTGACCTTATCCACAGCCTCATTCCCATCACCCTTGGTACCCATACTACTCTTAGGCGCTTAAGCCCGAATTAAGAGTCGGGGCTCTGATACCAATTGAAATGGATCGTATGGGAACCTAGAGGGGGGGTGAATAGGTGCTACTTCAAATTTTAATGATTTTTCAATTTTAGGCTTAGCACAAAGGGTAACTTCTCTAGATAAACTATTAGGTGGAATTTCCCTACATGCAAACCTATCTACTAGCGAGTAAAGAGCGAGTGGAAGAGGAACGGGTAAACTGTAGTGAAGCACGCGGAGACACATGATTTGTTTGACCATAGTTCCTTCCTTGTTAAGGGAAGTACGTCTGCATTGGAGGGGTGGGCGGTACTAAGACCACCACGCCACAATAGGCCTCACCCTGTTCTCCGATGGATCCCACCACCAAAGGCCTGATCCACCTTTCCACTATAGGGACCCTTCGAGGCGGGTACCGGCGCCTTTACACAACTCCACAATCAACTTGGAGGCTCCCAAAATGACAACAAGCTACCACAAGAACAATGTTATCAAATACAACGAACAAGATCTAGATATTGACAAGAATACTAGATCAGGGATTTCTCCAAATGAATGGAGAGGAGTTGATGCGCTTGATTCGTGATGATGATGATGATCCTCTCCTCCTTCAATTCCCCCAAAGATCAAAGCCTTCAAGTGGTTGAAGTGGGAGATCGAGAATGTGAGCTCTTGCACAATGTCTGGACAATTTCGAATGAATCAACGATTCTGAACGTTGGGGAAGAAGGGGTACTTATACCCCCTTCTAAAACCAGCCGTTGGAGACTTTGGGGGTCGGATTACTCGGCCCAAGTAAGGGCCGGATTATCCGTCCTGGGGAAAACTCCGCCCCAGACTCGGAATATCTGGCAGATAGTCCGCCCCCCTATCAGAGCATCGCGCCGGGCTTGCCCTTGATCATCTTCTGGGGGCCGGATTATACGGTCCTATGTGAAGGCCGGATTATCCGTCCTGGGGAGGAAAACCCGCCCCAGTTCGGATTTTTCGGGAGAAAATCCGACCGGACTCCGAGCGATGTGCCTTGGCATGCTTTGCTCAAAATCTGGGGGCCGGATTATCTGGCCCATGCGACAGCCGGATTATCAGGTCTGCGAAAGAAAAACCGCGCCAGTTCGGATTTTCCGGGAGAAAATCCGACTAGACTCCGAGCAACGTGCCTTGGCTTCCTTTGAGCAATGAGGTAGGCCGGATTATCCGGCCCTTGGTGGGGCGGATAATCCGGCCCCCCCTCAAAGCTTCCTGCACACTTAGCGCACATGAATAATCTCCACAGTATTATTATCTAACACGCAAAACATAGGAAAACATGAAATGTTCTTTCAAGCACCACTTATAGTTCTAATTTCATAAGCATGTTTTTCTTTAGCAGCGTTAAATAGCAAGTCTTTTTTCACTTTAATGAGTTGATCTATTTGAGTTTGAATCATTTGAAATTGTTTAACAATCATTTTAACATCATTAGAGGTTCTTTCCACAATATCTTTTAACTCAACAATAGCTCTAGAGTTTTCCATTAGATGATTTTGCACCTTTTTATTAAAATTATCTTGCTTAACAATAAAGATATCGAATTCTTCTAAGCATTGATCAGGAGGTTTAGAGTAAGAGATATCACCTTCATCAAAGTGTTGGAGAGAGCGTACCTCAATAGTGGATGAGTAGGGGATAGGCTTACATAATTCTTCTATAGGAGGTAAATTTTTGACATCTGCAGCTTTAATTCCCTTCTCCTTAAGACATTTCTTAGCTTCCTTCATCACTTCATCATTTAATTCAATAACTCCCCTCTTCTTTGATGTTGGAATAGGCACCGGTATAGTAGGTTCAGGTATAATTACTTCAGTATAGCTGGTTCAGGAGGATTCCAATCCTCATAGTTCTTGCTTATTTCAGCCATTAATTCCTCAGCTTCCTTGGAAGTCCTATTCCCGAAAACACAATCAGCACAACTATCTTGGTATGTCCTGGATTCTTCAGTTAGTCCATAATAAAATATATCAAGAAGCTCATTCTTAGGTAATGGACTTCCAGCATGTGCATGAATCAAAGAACAAAACCTTGCCCATGTTTCAGGCAATATCTCTTTTTCTCCGTGTTTAAAATCAAAAAGTTCCTACAAAATAGCATGTCTAGCACTAGGAGGAAAATATTTCTGCAGGAAAGTACTAATCAAGCAATCGGGGCTATCAATAGAACCAGGAGGTAAATTACTAAACCAAGTTTTAGCTTCTCCTTTCAGTGAAAAGGGGAAAATATTAGCAACAAAGTAAGTACGCATCTTAATATCATCAGAAAACAAACCACTCATGGTAGAGAATTCATTCATATGTGCTACCGCACTTTCATTCTTAGTCCCACAAAAAGGTTCTTTCTCAATAATAGCTATGTAAGATATATCGAGAGAGAAATCATAATCTTTATCTTTAATGTTTATGGGAGAAGCAGCAAACTTAGCAATAGGAGACAATTTGGGTCTAATAGAATGCCTCTCAAGGAGACTCTTAGCAGCGCTCCTATCATGGGTGTTTTTACATTCTTTAATAAATTCATCGGTCATCTCAACCTAACCGTCTTCAATATCATAACTCTCACTAGACTCAGGTGAACTAACAGTTGTAGTAGTGTCTTCATTAGGCGTTTCAGTATTTCCAGCTATAGTTCTAGAAATTGTAGCATCTAGGAAAGGACCTAATGAACCACTCTTATCAAGCACAGTACAAGCAACATCATAAGTATCATAAGTTTCAGATTCAGCAGTAGTAGCAGTGTGTGTAGCATGTGTATGTGGTGGTGTAACGAGCTTACTCATAACAGATGGTGAATCAAGAGCAACAAAGGTGTTCAGAACAGTACCTCTTCTTGTAGTGGATGGTAAAATAGGAACCTTGTCATCACGAGACTTACCCATGATGGCTGGATAGCAGCGAACAATAATGAATCCAAGTGAACTTGATAAATAAAGTTATGCTCCCCGGCAACGGCGCCAGAAAATATTCTTGATGACCACAAGTATAGAGGGTATATCGCAGTATTTTCAAGGGAAGTGAAACCCAATTTATTGATTCGACACAAGGGGAGCCAAAGAATATTTATAAGCCTTAACAACTGAGTTGTAAACTCAGCTGCACCTGGAAACAACCTTGCTCACAGTAGTTTATCAGTAGCAACAGTTTTGTAGTAGGAATAGTAAAGTAACAACAATAGTAAAGTAAAGACAATAGTAACAACAACAGTAAACAGTAGGATTCGAGTGCGGTAGACATAGGGATGGATGGACGGGCGTTGCATGGACAAGACAATTCACATAGCAATCAAAACATAGGGCAATTGCAGATAAATAAGATAAAGCATCCTAGTACTAGATAATCCTAGGCATGTGTCCCATATATAGTCATACGTACTCGCAATGAGAACTTGCACACCATCTTTTGTCCTGCCAGCCCGTTTGCAGCGGGGCCTCAAGGGAACTACTGGCAATTAAGGTGCTCCTTTTAATAGAGCACCGGAGCAAAGCATTAACACTCCGTGAACACATGTGATCCTCACATCAAAGCAATTCCCTCCGGTTATCCCGATTTCTGTCACTTCGGGGCCATTGGTTCCAGACTACAACATGTGTATACAACTTGCAGATAATATCATAAACAATACTATCATAATGAATCAATAATATGTTCAGATCTGAAATCATGGCACTCGGGCCCTAGTGGCAAGCATTAAGTGTAACAAGTCGCAACAAAGTCATAAAGCACTAATAAAAGATACTAGGCACCATGCCCTAACAATCTGATGCCATTACATGAACGATCTCATCCAATCCCTACCATCCCCATAGCCTACAGCGGGGGGTTACTCACTCATAGATGGGGGAAACATGGATGGTCGATGGAGAAGCGATGGTGATGATGATAGCGATGATCTCCTCCAATTCCCCGTCCCGGCAGGGTGCCAGAACGAAGTTTCTGGTGTTGTTTTGTGGAATCTGGTGGTGGCGGCGGAGCGGAACTCCTTCTAGAAAAACGTCGAACCCCCCTGAGTTTTTAGGTCAGAAGGCTTCTTATAGGTGAAGAGGGAGACCAAGGGGCTGTCTAGGGCGGCCAGACCACCCCCTGGCGCGGCCAGGGCTAGCCCGCGCGGCCAGGTGGTGTGGCCTGGGCCCAGCCCTCCTCCGTCTCGTATTCTGGCTCTAGGAGTCTTCTGGTGAAATAGGATTTTTGGCATATTTTCCGGGATTTTTCCTAATAGTTGATTTTCTGCACAAAAACTAGACACCAAGGCAATTCTGCTGAAAATAGCGTCAGTCCGTGTTAGTTGCATCCAAATCACACGAGTTTAGAGGAGAAACAATAGCAAAAGTGTTCGGGAAAGTAGATACATTTTGGACGTATCAATAAGCCGTCCTAGGGAGAGCCTTTAGGGCACCCAATAGAATACAATCTCAACTCACACAGGCGAACCCCTTGTAACCCATATTTCGGCTCTGCCGTATTACTAGATTGCTAGCAGGAGTAGGATCCGTCCAAAGCCGACAGATTCAAACATGGGTAAACTTGTGTGCTCATTGTCTCGAAACACCGTACGCCTCACATCCCTCTCTTCCGCACGCCTCGAGGACCCCCTCATGGCGTACTTGTCATCAATCCGACGACAGTTGGCGCCCACCGTGGGGTAAGTGAGCTTCGGATCTGTGTTCTGAGCGGAATCTCCAAGAATCGGAATCGGCGAGACTATCGCCGTCGGTAGCATCCTATACGCCAGCGAAGTCCCTCTCATCGTCCTCGACGAGACTTGTATTCCGGCTAGCGAAGCCGTGACCACCTACACCATCATGTCTTTTCGCGAGATCAATGTTTACATCGGCTTTGCTGAACCAGCCCAACCCACCCCAGTGGTGATGATAGAGGCAGAGGAAATTTCTGGATCCCGTTTGTCCGTAGAGGCGGCATAGTTCCGGATCTCAGAAAACCCTAATCCCACCTAGCCCGCACCAGTTGCGGAGATAGTGGAGAAATCCGAGCCTGAAGCAGACCTGGCGGTCCAAGTTGAATCTGGAGTGGATCTCCCTGGAGAGACCAAACCCATAATCAACCCACCCACTGAAGTCGAAATCCAGGAGGAGAATAGCAACAACGCTGGTTCCGGCTCTGATGACGCCGGGACGGACAGGCCTTTACTGAGATACACACTAAGACGCATGATGATGCAAAACTCAGGAGTAGATGAAGTTCTTGAGACCATCAGGCATTTCGATGAAGCCTACTATGAAGACCGCAGTTATCTCAGGAGGGGCGCATCGCACTTTGTCGGATATGTGGGATCCGGCTCCGCCGATGCTAGAGACAACACCGACTCTGTGCTGGAGGCTATCGGAACAAGTGTCGAATTACCGGCATCTTCGGATGACTCCATGACGTCGGCAGATTTCCGGAAGTTCTCCGTAGAATACGAAGAGGAGGTTAACTCCACAGCTGCTGCAGAAGGAGAAGACATGGACGAAGGATCCGGAGAAAGCTCTCCCAAAGCACAGGACAATAAGGACCTTGGAGATGATCTCGAGAACCAAATGGCCGAAAGTACCGATCAAAGTTTGACTCCGGGAAACGGGCCCAAAGCCGTCTTTGCTACCGGCGCTGCCAAGAAGGTAAAGAAGAAGAAAAATAAGAACAAGACCCCGGCGAAAGACCCTCCAGCAGAGGAGGTGATTGCCGAGGAATATGAGGAAGACTCGAATGGAGCATTTATCCCAGACGAGCCCAAAGAAGAGTCGGTGGACGGACACATGATCACTGAAGGTGCGCGTAAACTCATCGATGCTGCATTAACCACACCTACTCCTACAGCTGCAGAACTTACTACTGAAGAGCTAGACGAAAGGGCCCAGGCCCTAGAAGCGCATCGCCAAGTACTCCTCGATGAAGCCAAAAACCTTGAGGAAGAAAATAAACGCATGGCAACTGCAGAGAAGTATAACTCCAGGCAACATCAGAAGACCAGGAAACGTCATACTCATGACGACCAATTCCCGCAGATCCACAAAGTCCTTTTTGGAGGAGAACATGGGATGCCTCGACACGACAGCAACGGGGATTGGGTGTATCCAACACCAGTACATAACACCGTTGCAGCTCGAGAAATCCTATCTGCTAATCCGGTCCTAGAACAGATCCGATTGGGCATTAAGCTACTCAACAAGGGTCTGGAGCAGCAAAAGGTCGCCCTGTCTGGAAGCCAAAAACTGGTCTCCCATTCTGACCAATGTCACACAGATCCGGCCTGGGCTGACGTAAGACCCCAACGTGTTCCGGAACAGCACCATCGTTCCGACCATCGGGAAGACAACTACTCAAGAACCGGATCTTCAGGACAACACCACAAAGCTGCACGTGACTGGCGTAACGTTAACCCAGAGGTGGAGCAAGAGGCAATTGCTGCACTGAATCTGAGGAATCCTCCCCGACGGGAGTCGAAGGATCGTAGGGACGAAGATAAAGAGAAACGTCGGGAGGAGGACCAACAAAGAATGCCACCTCCTAGACACGCAAGCCATCCGGCTGATGGACGAAGAAACGACGGACACCGCGCCGAGTCAAACCGGCAGGGGGCTCATCACAATGAAGATCCACCCCGGAACCGGAATAACGACGCTCCGGACGGAGGCCGGCGATCAGCCGGAAACAACCCAGCTGCTCCACCTTCCCCACCAAACAGCCATCATAACGGCCCCCAAGGAGGCCAAGGAGGACGTCGTGGTGGAGGAGGTGGTGGCAGAAGCCGAAGTCTGGCTCCAAGGCACCGCAGCCGTAGCCGTCATTCAGGACGATCTCTATCCCCAAGTGACGCAAGGCACATGATTAATTCCAACATAGAGGCGTGGTGCTATCAAAACGCTGATATATACGTGGGCCCAAAGTGCTTCGGACCACGCATAAGAGCTACAAAATTCCTGGAAGGATTTGTTATCTCAAGACATATTCAAGCCTACAACGGCATAGCTCGGCCAGATACTTGGCTACAAGATTTCTTCCAAGCTTGCTACATCGCCAAAGGCGGAAACAACCTGATCGCAACCCGGTATCTCCCACTTATGTTGCGGAAGACGACACAATCATGGCTCAATGAACTTCCGGAGAACACCATCCACAACTGGTATCATATGCAAAGTGCGTTCTTTCCGAATTTCGATGGCACATACCGGAGGCCCTGTACGGTAGGAGACCTACAGTGTTGCACCCAGAAAGCCGGAGAAACTTGCCGGGATTATCTCGGATGATGGATCGCCACCAAGAACTCCTGTGAAGGAGTAAATGACCAAACTGCGATTGAAGCTTTTATTGCAGGCCTCCCAATTGGATTACTACATCATCGCTTGAAGTGTGACAAAGTCACTGATTTGGGAGAAATAATAGAAACAGCAAGCAAGTATGCAGACGCTGACGACGACATAGAGGGATTACTGAATGCCCTAGCTGTGCCACAGTCGGCAAAACAAGCAAAGCAACAAGCTTAGAAGCGCAAGAATACCTCGGAAGAAAAGCCCAATGTGGAAACGGCAGTGGTCACTGCTACTTTCGGATCTGGAGGATAAGGAGGACGTGGCGGTGGCCGCGGTCGCGATCGTGGGACGTCAAGAGTTCAAGGTAGAGGAGACCAGCAACCTGGCATTAATATTATGTATGTCGAAACGCTACGCCGGATGAAGATCTCGGAGACCCAGCTGAACCATAGCTTTGTGATCTTTCACAGGGTTATCCCAAAAAGACAAGCAAATTCCCTAGGGGAAATCACTTTGGATGTTACCTTTGGCATTCCAAAGAACTACCAGGCGGAGGCACTTTCTTTCGAAGTGGTCCCGTTCAAGAGCGCGTACCACGATATATTCGGACGTCCGGCTTACTGGGCTTTTATGGCTCGTCCGTGTTACATTTACAATATGATGAAAATTCCAGGTCCCAACAACGTGATCACCATCAGGGGAGACCCGAAGAAAGCACGAGAGTGCGAGGAAGAAAATGCCGCCTTTGCTGAAGCCGTGCTGCACGCCCAGGAGTACTAGGAGATCAAGAAGAGCATAGATCCATCCGAGATGCCCGCAACGAAGAAGGAGGTGACAAAGCCGAATCCGGAGTTCAAGGCATCAGAAGAGACGAAGAAGACGCCATTGAAGGATGATGACCCCTCAAGGGTGACCCAGATAGGCGTAGGACTAGATAGCGCATAGGAAAGCATGCTCGTCAAGTTCCTCAAAGAAAATCAAGATATCTTCGCATGGCAGCCATCTAACATGGAGTACCTAGGGAACTTGCCGAGCACTCTTTAAATGTAAACCCGCACGCTAAACCCGTCAAACAGTCCTGACGATGTTTAGGTGATGAAAAGCGTAAGGCAATAGCTAAGGAACTAGCAGGGCTCGAGTTAGCTGGATTCATAGAAGAGGTCATTCACACTAAGTGGTCGGCCAATCCTGTAATGGTCCCTAAAAAGGACACCACTGATTTAAGGATGTGTGTTGATTATACTACCTTGAACAAGGCTTGTCCTAAAGATCCGTTCGCTTTGCCTAGGATTAATCACTTTATTGATTCTACAGCAGGCTCGGAACTCCTCTGTTTTCTCGACGCATATTCCGGTTATCACCAAATCTGGATGAAGGAATCTGACAAAGTCAAAACTTCATTCATAACCCCCTTCGGAACCTTCTGTTTTGTTACAATGCCTTTTGGGCTAAAGAATACAGGAGCTACGTACCAACGCACAATGCAGCGTTGCCTCCACGACCAACTCGGATGCAATGTACATGCATACGTGGATGATATTGCGGTGCTGTCCAAAAAGAAGGAAACGCTGATTTCCGACTTGGAGGAAATGTTCGCCAATCTATGAAAATACAACATAATGCTTAATCCGAAGAAATGTTTATTTGGAATCCCAGCTGGAAAATTCTTAGGTTTTATCGTGTCTCAAAGAGGCATAGAGGTAAACCGGGACAAAATCAAGGCTATACTCAATATTTCCAGGCCAACTCGCCTGAAGGACGTATAAAGACTAACTGGTTGCATTACCGCAGTCAGTCAGTTTGTAAGCCGGCTCGGTGAAAGAGCCGCACCATTATACAAACTCCTGAAAGAGACCAAGGATTTTGTATGGACCGACGAAGCTGAAGCTGCACTACAAGCCCTGAAAGCAGTACTCTCATCTGCTCCCATCCTTGCTGCACCGGAACCACAGGAACCGATGTTGCTCTATCTTGCTGCGACAAACAAAGTCGTTAGTATCGTCATGGTAGTGGAGAGACCGGAGGAAAATTAGGAAAACTTGGTGCAGCGTCCGACTTACTTTCTCAGCGAGGTCTTAACAAAATCAAAACAGCGATATCCGCACTATCAAAAGCTAGCTTATGGTGTGTTCTTAGCATCTCATAAGCTATGACATTATTTTCAGGAACATCCAATTACCGTGGTGAGCACAGCTCCCATGAGATATATAATCAACAACAGTGATGCCATAGGACGCGTCGCCAAATGGGGCATAGAGCTCTCATCTTTCGATATTGAGTATAAACCTCGGACAACAATCAAATCCCAAATCCTTGCTGACTCTATTGCTGATTGGACAGAGACAAAGGAGAATATGACCCTCCCTGAGTCGGAATATTGGACCCTATATTTTGATGGGTCTAAGGCTCGCAGGGGCTCGGGGGCTAGCGTGGTGCTCAAATCACCCCAAGGAGATAAACTTCTATACGTGTTGTAGATCCACTTCACAGCGACAAATAATATTGCCGAGTATGAAGCACTGCTGCATGGAATCCGGATTGCTAAGGATATCGGCATCCGACGTTTGATGTGTTACGGAGATTCAGATCTTGTTGCTCAGCAAGTGTCGGATATTTGTAATGCAAATAAACATATGGTAGCATATAAAGCTGTCGTGGATGATTTATCTAAATTGTTCAAAGGGTTTGAAGTTCAACACATCTCTCGAGCAGAAAATGAGGAAGCAGATGCATTATCTCGAATAGGCTCTACACGGAAAGAGGTCCCAAATGGCGCTTTTTTGAGCACCTCAAAGTTCCCAAGGGAATGGACGAGGAATATCCGACCAAATCCGACTCACCTCTAATAGCAGTTCTGGCTGTAATTCCCATCTGGACTCAACCCTACCTCGACTATTTGGTAGATGGCAAATTACCTGAAGACGAAGTCCTGAGCTGGCAGATCATCCGACGAGCAAAAGCCTATACTATAGTTAGTGGTGAGCTCTATAAGCGGAGTGTATCTGGGGTCTTTCAGCGCTACGTATCTCCGGAAGAAGGAGTGGAAATCTTAAGGGAAATCCACGAAGGTGAGTGTGGTCACCATGATGCAGCCAAATCTTTAGTGGCAAAAGCTTTCCGACACGGTTTTTTCTGGCTTACAGCCAAGGCAGATGCCAAACGGTTGGTCAAGACGTGCAAGGGCTGCCAAAAGTACGCCAAACAAGCTCACGTTCCAGCTGATGAGCTGCGAACAATACCTATAACATAGCCTTTCGTGGTCTGGGTGCTTGACATGGTAGGACCATTCAAACGGGCTCCAAGTGGATTTACTCACCTCTTACTGATGGTGGATAAATTCACCAAATGGATTGATGCTAAACCCGTCACTAGTTGTGATGGAGCAATAGCCAAAAAAATTGTCGAGGATGTTATAATCCGATACGGTTATCTGCATAGTATAACAGAGAGCTGGAGGTAGTACAAATCCAGATGAGTTAGGCAGACCATGGAATATTGCTCAGCTACGTCCATTTTATTCTTAGTTTATCCTTCCTTGTAATCATATATGTGTACATGTTCTGTGAGAAATAAAAGTTTTGGTTGCCTCAAGTTTTTCTGAGAAGTTTTTACCATCTTATTTCTGAATGATCATGTCACAAAGTCGAAAATCCCAGAATACTTGAAAGTACTTTATGCTCATGTTTGTTCTGGTTTAGATTTCCGATTCTAAAATTGCTACCTTCGGGTATAAATCTATATTTCCTAGTCTATACTCTGGTTATTTGTCTTATTGCCGGATGCAGGTATTTTCCGAGTAGTGAATTGTTGGTACGGGAAGCCAGCTTTGTTTCCGAGTTTAAACTGGTTTAGCAATTGAGCTCCGTTGCTTGGCAAAGTTTCCGTCCTGAAAGTTTAGCCGGCTCATGAAAGGGACGAGGCGGAAAGCCAGATAAACGATAAGTACAGACAAAAAATACAAGTGCTTATGCAAACATTTCAGGCACACAAAAATTTAAGCCAAAAGTGCTGAATAGATAAAAACTTAGCACTATCAAAAGTAGTACACTACTTATTTACAGATCCATAATGTTTTCAAAATAACACATCTGTTTCTTTCTGATGACTTATGATGCAGGAGGAGAGGTAGGAGTTGCCGGCTCGCCGGACACATCAGCCACACCTTGATAACGATTCGAGATGTCCAAATCCGATATGGTTTGGTCATCGTTGGAAACTTCGGCTGCTTCTTCGAAAGACGGAGGCGGCGTGTCCACGCGGGTGAAGAAGGGAGTGTCGTAGCTGGTTAAATCAGCTACGTGGCACCCATATCCGGTGCAGGAATCCATGATGGCTTTGATATCTTGCTTCTGGCCGTCTTCGTCCACAGTAGAATACCCTCTGGTCACTTGCCAGATTTCCATGCTTCCATGGTGGCTCATGACCATTGTGAGAGCGTTTTGCGCTGCGGATCACGCGTAGGACATGTTCCAGTCCTGGACAAGCTACGGCATCTCCGTTGCCTTGTCTCGCACCTGAAAGTCGGACATGCTATGCATATCCGGAACCTTGAGAGCTTCGCCAATATCCTCGAGGGATTGGCGGAAGTCATGAAGCAAATCGCCGACTTGGGTAAGCTGGTGGGTGCGAGGCTCGGCAGAGGTGGAGTCCGTCAAGTTCAGAGGACCTATGCATATAACGCAAAACGGTTAAATAAATCCGACATCGAAAGAGTCGAAGAATGTAGACAGGTCAGAAAGATGGAAACATACCAAAAATGACATCATCAACTTTGGTTTTCTCCTCACGAAGACTCTGGAGTTCAGCCCGAAGCACCTCGAAAAGGTCCTTCTCTCTGAATAGCTCGTCGTTGAGATCCGAGATTTTCCGCTCGTGGAGTGCAATCTTGCGATCACGCTCCACGGTGGCCATGGAGGAGGATTCGAGAACTTGAGCAATGCTCTTCTCATGATCCGCCTTAAGCTGGTCTAGATCTCAGCGAAGATCCTTGTTGTCCACCACCAAGGTCTTCAGATTCTCGGCCTCTTCGATCATAGCGCATGACTACTTCACTAGTGTTGTAAGTCAAAAGAACAATAGTTCAACAAAAATATTTGACTATGAAAATGCAAGACAAGGTTTGAGTCTCGGAATGTTTACCTTCGGCCTCATCCTTGGAAACTTTTAGCTCAGGATTTTCAAGTCGGAGAGCTTTGATCTCTCTCCGCTTGTTGCAGATATTCTTCAACAATTCCTGGTTATATGAATTAACTTTCTGTAAGTCAGAATACCCAGAGTCAGAAGCCTACTAAAGACTCGGGCTAATATTGTAGCTAATATCAGCACGAGCCTTGGGGGCTACACTAGTTCATTCTTCGGCATCCTAAGGAAGCATAAACCCGGATTGTTTATCCAACTTCATGCTTGGGGGCTAGAGGATATGATATAAAGTACCATATAGAAAAACGTGAGTTGGAATTCCGACTTACATGATGTTCATGTGTGAGCTTGCTCAGGCACATGTTCACCTCAGTGGTAACCTTCTCAGCGAGGGTGAGTGGAATAACCGGAGGTGGTGGAAGCACACCAGCTCTTAACCCCTCATCGTGAAGGCGGACTTGTTCGAGAAGTTGGGAGTACTTGACGTCCTCCGCTTCTTGTGCCTCTTCTTCGGCAGAAATGGTTCGGCTTTCAAGGCATTCCTTGGCCAACTGTTGGACCTCCTCTGTAGATTTCCGAGATAAGCCAAATTTGGCAAGTCCCGGATTGCTCAAGAGGTTGTCGGTGAAAACTTCTGCCGAGGGATCATTACCCAAAGAGGGTTCACCCTTATCAAAACCTGAGTCACTCATGGTGATGTCAGTCTGTGACTCAAGGATCGCTGGCCCTGTTGAGGGAGCCGGATCTTCTGCAATGATCGGAGATGGAGTAATCTCCAGCACTGCAGAAGGTTGAGGGGCAGGAGTCGGAGGAGCCACTGCAGGAGAAGCCAAAGTTAGCTTCGTCTGACGTAGGGGCTTCGAGGTAGTCCCCTTCCCCTTGCCCTTGATGAGCTGCTTAGCTCTGAGAAGGTAATAGAATGAAGAACATTATATCTCGGAAGAAATCATGAGTAAAGTACAAAGGCGGAAGTTGTGTGGAAAGTTACCTCTTTACAACTGGCACTTCCTTTGTGCTGATGGCCACTGTCGGAGCTTTGCACTTCCTGGGCACAACGTCCGGCAGTGGGACCAATTCCTCCTCCTGAGAAAACTTGGGAGGATATCCCTTGATAGGAGCTAACTCTGACTCGGGGAGGTCGGCAAGCCAAAAAGAAGATAGTATCTCAGTGTTGCGAAATATTTTAAAGGTGAAACACATAAAAAGGGTTTACTGCTAAAAGCTTACCGATGTATGCATGTCCAGGGACAAATCTGGAATCTTTCTCTCAATCCGCTCCTTTATCAGCCATTTCATTTGGCTTATATAATCTTGTGGCTTTAAGGCCTTGGGGCTGATGCGGAGGGAGTCCTTTTTCGACGTGATGGAATGCATCAGTCGGTCACCGTGGTGCTGGAGAGGCTGGATCCGGCATGCCACCCAGCACTAGACCAAGTCGGACCCTTTCAGGCCCGTGTGCTTCATCAGGTATTCGATCCATCTCTTGGCGAGAATCAGATCGTCACTGAGAGCCGGAGCAGCCTCGTCCCAAGACGCTCAGGGTATGGTGGCTCCATCGACGAAAGCCGGCAAAGCAGTGGCTTTGTCGGAAGCGGGAATATCCTTATGATAGAAAAAGGTAGCCGGCCACTGTTTCACCGACTCAGTAGCTAGAGTCCGAGGATAAACATGCTCACGCCTAACCGAAAGACTAATTGTACCGGTAATGTAAGGATTACTGGCGGTGATGGAATTTCTCCGGACATGGAAATAGTACTAGAAGAGAGTGAGACTCGGCCTAATGCCGAGATACCCCTCGCACAAAGCCGCATAGGCACTCATCTCTAAGATGGAGTTTGGGGGGAGATGGTGAAGTTGAACACCGTAGTGATCTATCACCTCAGAAAAGAAATCTGAGGGAGGAAAGGAGAAACCTCTGTCCAGGTGAGTGCCGAAGTGCACTCGCTCGCCGTTGCGAGGGTTGGGGATGGCTTCACCGAAGTCACTCTCTAGTCGCCAGCACGGAGGAGCCCTTCTTCTTCTACACCACAGAGCTTGTCGTCGTCGAGGCCGCACGGGATCCAAACCCCGTGATTGCTCTCCTTTTCCGCCACCGCTACCGTCGATGTCGTCGCTGCTGCGCCGGAAGATGATGTGGAAGCCATTTTCCTAGTGCGCCGGTGACCTTGGTTGGGCGGCGCTGGGAATTTTTTGGGGCAAGGAAGATCTGTGCGCGTGGGAGAAGTGGAGGAGAAGGAAACGGCGCTGGAATAGGTGAAGAAGATGAGGAAAAGGAATCCTCACCCCTTATAACTGCTGAACCGCACCAAGATTCGTGCAAATGACACAGTACATACGCCACGTGTCGTGGAAAGAACTGGGAAGCCCCCACGCAATGATTACACCGCCTCGATCTCCACGCGTGCATTGAAATGGCGCCTCGGTTCCACGAAAGGCGGGCCCACCAACGGTCGCGTTGACAGGAAATGTCTGTTAGTGACATGACTTGACTAGTGTCAGATGACATCAGAGACCAAGTTCCGATTTAGTTTGAATATCGAGCTGGAAATCCGAATAACATACTGATAGGTTCGACTTGTTTTTGAGACCCGGATCGTATCTTTTGTTTTGAAGTTTCAAGAACCCTTCAAGATTCTATAAGCCGAAGATCAAGCTAGACGATGATGTATCTGACTTTGGATCTTGGAGAGTTCCGGGGGCTACCCTTGGGGATGTACTTTCCGGGTATCCTCATGGTTCCTCACTGACCAGGGTGGCCCCCTTCGGGTTAGAGCTTCGCTTCACGGGTGGCCCAGTCAGGGAGAAGAAACGGAGTCCAGTCCGGCTACGGGAAGGCCCAAAAGACTTACCGACATAGGCCCATAGTGTTACTTGTAGTTCAAGATGTACTCTGTGACCGACTCTTAGTCGTAGCCGGATAGATCTCTCCTGTAAACCCTAGGCCGGATATATATATAAGCCGTCCTAGGGAGAGCCTTTAGGGCACCCAATAGTCTACAGTCTCAACTCGCACAGGCGAACCCCTTGTAACCCATATTTCGGCTCTGTCGTATTACTGGATTGCTAGCAGGAGTAGGATCCGTCCAAAGCCGGCAGATTCGAACCTGGGTAAACTTGTGTGCTCAACATCCCAGAACACCATACGCCTCACATCCCTCTCTTCCGCATGCCTCGAGGACCCCCTCATGGCGTACTTGTCATCAATCCGACGACATCACCATGACTGCCTCCAGTGTGATGCGTGAGTAGTTTATCCCTGAACTACGGGTCCATGTAGTAGCTAGATGGTTGGTTCTTCTCCTTTGTGCTACCATGTTTAGATCTTGTGAGCTCCGTTCATGATCAAGATCAGAGGATGACTAGCGCGAGGGCACGCTCTGGAGAGGACGCGGCGCGCGGCCCTGCGCGCGGGTAGCAGTCCATCTTGCTCTCCTTAGTCGCCACGTGGACACGCTGCTACTCTGCTCGTGTACAGTTATTCTGCTATTTTACGCGCGTTTTACAATAAATATCCACGATGAAAAATACGTGAGCAGTATATGCAAAAAAGAGCAGTGCACCGTGAAAAAAAGAGAAAAGGAGAAAAGACTGTGCACTACAACTGGGTCGTCTCGTGCACTACAATCGAAAGCAGTACAACACAGAGCACTTCCATGACTCGTCTCATGTACTACAATTGAAGGAAGTGCAACGCAACACAAAAAGGCAGTGCACTGCTAGGATACCTGCGCCCGAAGGCAGTGCAACACAATATAAATAGGCAGTGCACCAGACATCGTCTCGTGCACTGCAACCGAAGGAATTGCAACACAACATAAGAAGACAGGATACCTTGTCGTGCACCGGGCCCGAAGGCAGTGCACCACTGTATAAACAGGCAGTGCACCGTTCGTGCACTGCCAGCACATCGTCTCGTGCACTGCGATCGAGGGCAGTGCAACGCAACACAACAAGGCAGTGCACTACTCGTGCACTGCCAGCATACACAGTATAAACGGGCAGTGCACGGCCAGTGCACTGCCAGGACATCGTCCCGTGCACTGTGTCTGAAGGCAGTACAATGCAACACAAACTGGCAGTGCACGAGTAGTGCACTGCCAGGCTATTTTGTCGTGCACTGCGCCAAAGGCAGTGCAATGTAATATAAAAAGGGAGTATGCAGGCAGTGCACCACCAAGACATCGTGTCGTGCACCGCCAACCAGAGGCAGTGCAACATAGGGTCAATAGGCAATGCAAAAAAAAGTTCGTCGAAACCTATCAACATGGGATCTAGTTTTGTAGGTCTAGACACGACTAGTACAACTATGAAAACGGATGTCGATTTGAACGATTTGTTTAAAAGATATCGCATTTTTCGTATTTGAATCTAAAAGAGAAAGGGAAAAAGGACCGCGACCCTCTCTCTGCAGGCACCACGTGTCGCGAAGGGAAGGGTCGGGAAAGCACGATAAGAACTCTCAAGACACCACGTGCAGGGACAACAGAGATTGCGGGCCGAGCTCTGTAACGCGTGTGCTTTTTCTAGTGTTTCGGTCAAGATCATCTATTTATAATCATACATGTTGTGTTTGCGGGTATTTGATGGATATTGAGATGCTATTTCAAATTAACTTAAAGAAATTGAGGACCCTGAAAAGAGGGATTTCATTCTGGAAACTTTGCTTAAAGAATTCTATGATGTTCCTAAGGAAGCTAGAAAAGTCTTTGAACATTTTAAGATGCTAGGCTCATGTGTAGATGTTATTGGTACACGAGAGAAGATGGGCAAAACCAAACCTAATAGGGAGGAAATTAAGATACCAATACCCTTTAAACTTGTAGCAATGCATGAAGCCTTAGAAAAGAATTTTGATTGGATTGTTCCTGAAAACCCGTTTGATGAAAATAGTGAACCCAAGAGCATTAAGATAGGAACCTCTAGAACTTATTTGGATGAGATACCTTTCCTTGTTGAAGATATTTCTGGTATTAATCTTAATGCTTCTTCATTTGAGAATACTTGATGCTTTTCTTGCTTCTTATGCCTAACTTAAAGGCGTTAAAGAAAAGTACTTCTTGGGAGATAACCCAAAAGTTTTGTTGAGTCTTGGAAGTTATTGCTTCAGTAATAACCTCTCCTTATCCTTTTTATTTGCTTTTTGTGCCAAGAGTAACCTCTATTGAGAGAGACGTAATGCTTGGGAAAGTTGCTGTCCCGAAACAGATTTTTGTGCTTCGCCGTAAAAATTCGTGTAAAATCACTGTATGTAGGTTTGAGCTGTAATGTTTTGTGCTTCTGACCTAGGTTGTTATCCAACTTTTGTTAGTTCAACACTATTCGATTTGAGCAATAGAAGGTCTTTGAAAAAATTAGTTTTTACCTGCTAGTCTGTTTTGACAGATTTCTGCCATTATTTGCATTTGTTTTTTGTTGATTCTTTTTTGAGTTATATTTTGGGGAATTGAGATTTTTGAGGGAAGTGCTACAGTAGCTTGTTTTTTAATGGAAGTCTCACTTGTTTTGGAACTGAACCCAAAGACTTATTATCTTGAGTGCACTAATGTTGCTAATGAAGATTGTGTGAAGGTTTGTATGAAGGAAAAATTTCAGGTGTAAGGAAAGAATGATGTAATGAGATGAAGAATGGACTAAAGCTCAAGCTTGGGGATGCCACCCCGTGTCACCCCAAGAAATATCCAAGAATTAAAAGCGTCAAAGCTTGGAGATGCCCAAGGCATCCCCTTCTTCATCAATAAAAATCTCAGGTTCTTCCAAACACTTCATTTTTATTGTTTAATGCACAGTTATGTTGTTCTTGGAGCGTCTTCGTTTTCATTTTTCATTTTTGTTTGCTTGGTTTGCTTAGTTTGCTTGAATAAATTGGTTGGACCCCCTCATTCATGCATTAGTTTTCAAATAAGTTGGTTTGGATTGGAAAAGAGTAGGAAAAGTTCGTGCTTAAGTGGTAAAAGGAGCTTGTTTTTGATTGTGGCATATGCTTTGTCATGCCATGCTTGATATTGTTTGGGCTTTATGCTTAGTGATTTTTGCTGTAGCATGACATGTTATAAACAATTGAGATTGCTTAATGTGCGTTGAAAGAATCATGCGTTGTTTTAGCATATTAAAGCATAGTATTGTGGTATTCTCCTTTGATGCTTTGTTTGGGCTGACTTGGCGCATGCTCACACCATGTTATGACTATCCCAAGTCACCAAAGCCTTTATGATCCTTCAGTTTTCGTCTTGTAATATCACTTTATGCTTTAATTAATGATGTTTTGTCGCTTTGCATGATTATGGCCATTATTGCTCTCTTAGTTGGCGCTCTCAGTCTTTTGCTAGCCTCCATAACAAAGTGTGATTTCCACTCATGCATACAACTCCAAATAAAACCAAGTTATTCAAAAGAGTCCACCATACCTACCTATTAGCATTTGATATTCCAAGTATATTCATGTTTTTATCTACCTTCCGAATTAAACTTGTTATGAGAAAACTAGTGATTAATGCTCTCACGAACTTGATGGCACACTTTACTTTTCTTGCCCCTAATAAACTTGAACCATTGTGTCATCTATGTTGTATATGCTTGCACTTATATGTTGGGGATTAGCAGAATCATGCTGTCATGGGGAACGCTTTCAACATTGTACCCAGTTGATATCATGCTCTTTTGTCTATGGATGTTGTTGGTGTGAAATGAAAGGGGAGCTTGTAAGTCCATGGAGTTATGTATGTGTGTTAGAGAAACGCCTGGACCGCTGGTCTAATCCATGCCTAATCATAGTGGAAACCTACAGCGTAACCATAATGAGCAATCTATGAAGCATTCTTCTTATAAAAAAGAGATAGAGATTGAGAAAAAGAGAAAAAGAAAAAAGATGAGAAAAGAGGAAAGAGAGAAAAAAGCACCATTTTCCCATGGTAAATAAGAAGATTGCTGAGATGCTCGTTGTCTGCTTGCCTTGTCATTTTGATATGGGGATTCTTCCGTATCATCGGGCAAGGGGTACCCCGTTGGCAGTTCTCTATGATACACATGTACTTACTATGACAAAAACTTACCGGTAACTAAACTTGAGTAGCATGAGGAGTGGCCCTCGTATTGAAGGGACATGAGATTTCCAACTTATACTTTGTCAAGCATATACTCCATAGTTTGTTCACTTTAACCTTAATCACTTCAAGATGCTTATGATAGGGGCAATGAGAGCTGAAAGTTAATAAGTACCATAATTTTTGGAAGCTCTTTATGAGACTTGAATCCCTGCTTCCTTCTATGAATGCCTTTCTTTTACTTATATGTTGAGTCTCCATCTTCTATCTTTATGCACCTATTGAGAGAGCATAGTGGCCATTCTTAGTTTAATGTGCATTGTCCCAAGACTTGTTGATTGATGCATAACTTTGATATTGCGTGTTCTTAAAATATTTGTATCTAGTCACCCTTATGAACTTTCAAGGTGTCCTATGCATTTATGTTTTGCTACTCTATGAGGGACAAGCTTAATACCATTCTCATTATGCTTTCTTTATGTGAAACAAACAAACGTCTTTCAAAGCATTGTTATTCATGAATCTTTTGTTTGTACCTTTTCATGTTACAACATAGTTGCTATGTCTTATTGTTAGAACTATATCTTTCATGCTGTGTTGAAGTACTATGATCCCAGCTATCAATGTTTTACAAATACTTTGATCAAGTTTATGATGGTGCATGTCACCTAAAAAATTATTCTTTCTTTTTATCACTTACCTACTCGAGGACGAGTAGGAGTTAAGCTTGGGGATGTTGATACGTTGCTAACGTATCTATAATTTTTGATGTTCCATGCTTGTTTTATATCTACTTTCTTATGTTTTGTCCACACTTTGGAGTATTTTTATACACTTTCTTGGACTAACCTATTAACAAGATGCCACAGTGCCAGCTGCCTGTTTTCTACTGTTTTTGGTTCCAGGAAAGTCAGAAAATGAATATTCTCGGAATTGGACGAGACAAAAGCCAAAGCCAATATTTCACCGAGGGGGACATGGAGCCAAAATACGAGACGGAGAGGGGATAGAGACCGGCCACACCACTTGGCCGTGTGGCCAGGCCTGGCCCATGCCAAGGGGTGGTGTGGCTGCCTAGGGCACCCCCTCGGCCTCCTCTTTCGCCTATAAGATGCCTCCGATACAAAAACCCTAAGTACCTGATCAAAATTCCATGAAAGAGTCTGTAGCCGCTGCCATCTCCATCCCTAGATCGGGAGGGATCTGAAGCTCTTCCCGGCACCCCGCCGGAAGGGAGAATTCACCTTGGAGGCCTTCTTCATCACCATGACTGCCTCCGGTGTGATGCGTGAGTAGTTCATCCCTAGACTATGGGTCCATGTAGTAGCTAGATGGTTGGTTCTTCTCCTTTGTGCTACCATGTTTAGATCTTGTGAGCTCCGTTCATGATCAAGATCATCTATTTGTAATCATACATGTTGTGTTTGCGGGGATCCGATGGATATTGAGATGCTATTTCAGATTGATTATTGATTCTATGATGTCTTTGTTATTTGTGATCTTGCATGCTCTCCGTTGTTAGTAGCTATCTTGGCCGAGTAGATGCTAGCAACTCAAAGAGGGAGTATTTATGCTCGATAGTGGGTTCATGCCTCTAGTAATCTGGGGAAGTGACAGAAATCTCTAAGGTACTAGATGTGTTGTTGCTACTAGGGAGAAAACAACAAGCCTTTGTTCAAAGAACAATCGTATTGTTTACTTTACACGCAATGCTTAATGCAATTATCTGTTGCTTGCAACTTAATACTGGAGGGGGTTCGGATGATAACCTGAAGGTGGATTATTAGTCATAGATGCAGTTGGATTACGGTCTCTGTATAATGTTGTAATGCCCAATCAAATCTCATAGGAGTCAAGATGATTAGTATATGCATGTATGCTTTCTCGATGTTTGTCAATTGCCCCGCTGTAATTTGTTCACCCAACATGTCATCTATCTTAAGGAGAATCACCACTAGTGAACTATGGACCCTGGTCCTTTCTTTTACTATCAATCTACAACTATTTACTATTTAATGTCTACTTTCTGCAAGCTATTACTATCTTCCACACAATATGTTTAATCCTTTGTTTTCTGCAAAACCGGTGAGATTGACAACCTCACTGTAAGTTGGGGGCAAAGTTATGTGGTTGTGTTGTGCAGGATTCCAAGTTGGAAACAACACCTTGGAGGTGTTTCCGTGATCCTACTGGTTCAATAACCTTGGTTTCATAACTGAGGGAAAACTTGTTACTGTGCTCATCATACCTTCCTCTTGGGGTTCCCCAACGAGCTCGATATATTTTGGGCCATCAATAGGCCGGGTCTCAAAGCTGTATACGGATAGGTTACATATGTATGGTTACAACTCTAATACAATGTTGGTTCATAGTTTCTTTCCAAATACAACTAAAGCTTTCCTCAGATGCTTTCTTGAGTCATCATATTGAATCTTCATGGGCAGTGAGCCTTTATGCAACCAGGGTAACAAATCATAAGCACCCGAGTAATCATACATATGTCACCAGGCCTCCGCATGTCTCTTTACTGGTTTCTTCCGTGCCCTCCAATAATTTGTCGCTAGAGCACCAATAGAAAATGCTAATCGGTGAGGTACCTGGATACTTTCTCCATGAGTAAGTTGTCGACGTTCCCACCATATATACCAAGCTCTAGTAAGAATTATTTCTGCAAGTCCAATGCCTCCTAGGGGATCCCAAGACCCTCTTGTACAAATTATATGCTCTAGGGCCACCACAGTAGCTCGATCTATGGCTACAACATCATTAATCACGATCAGAACACCCAGACTATCCCACACTTGTTTAGCTCGCTGACAGGTAAAAAGGCAATGCATAATATCTTCACAACCAACTAGGCATATAGGGAAACCACCTGATGTTGCAATGTGCCTATTAGCCGAAATACCCATACATGGTGTAAGTCCATGTAGTGATATCCAAGCAAAGGTCTTAATTTTTGCAGGGTTACTAAGCTTCCGTAGTTTTTACCAAATTGGTATTCCCATTCTGATCTTTCAACTCCCTAACACTCTTATTTCTTTCCTACCAAATTGGTATTCCCATTCTGCATGGTAAGCAGAACGTACATTGAAAATACCATTGTTTGTGTAGTGCCAAGCAAGACAATGTTCCATCCAAACAGAGGCTAGAGGGATTTCTAAGATGTGGTTCGCATCCACAGACCAAAAGAGCTCCCTAATCATTTTTTCGTCCCAATTTCCAGTAATCGGATATAAGTTCCGAGACCTTGGACAACATTATGTTTCCTTTGGGCGTAGCAATTCTTCGGTTTGGACTTGCAGGAATACAACAATCATCCCATATACTGATTTGCGTTCTATCCCTAACTTGCCATATGCAGCCTCTTTTAAAGTTTTCTAGTCCTGCCATAACACTCTTCCAAGTAAAAGAACTTCCAGGTTTTAGTTTTGCCTTCAATAAATTTCCTTCCAGGTAATACCTTGCTCGCAGCACCCTAGCACATAAGGAAGCAGGCTTCTCCAGCAATCTTTACCATTGTTTTGCTAGCATCGCCATATTAAAAGTGTGTAGGTCACGAAACCCCATACCTCCTCTACTCTTTGGGATACACATTCTTTTGTGGTCATCATCATCACCCTACCATAGTTGTGAAATAGTATCAGTAATTCCTTTGCAAATGTTTTTCGGAATTTTGATGTCTTAATCAGAACTTGTCCTCTTTTGGCTATGAAACACTTCAATAAAAGAATCCTTTTCTATACAGCGGGTTGTATGACACGTCTACTCAATCGTCTGACGCTGCCGCACACTAAGTGTGAGCCCGGTCCAACTCATGTCATCCATAGGTCATACATGGAGCGTCGTGTGCATAATGTTTCCCCAATAAAACTAGACACATCAGTTGTACTAGGTTAGAGAAAATGCATATCAGGATTTTCATAGCATATTTAGCATACAGATCTAGAGCTTGTAAGATTCAAGCACATTGCTTAATAGGATTGATAGGATACTCATACCAACAAGTTGTAACTTCTTTTTTGAAAGCTCATCTAGAAAGAACTCTAAGGTTAAGCCTGCTTGGCCTAGAGAAATTTGAGGATGGTTGACCGATCGGTAAGTGGGTACCAGATGCGCACGAGTGAGGACAAAGTGCACAGAAAAGACTAGTGTTGGTCTGTGGGGCCAGTCTAGAGATCTTGTTAAGCTACCAGGAGTGACACCCCCGGGACCCAGTGAACAGGGTGTTACAAAGTGGTATCAGAGCCGATCCTCGCAGTTACACGGGTATATGCGGGTCAGTGGTGGGGCATGTGGATCATGGCGCGTGTGGCGCGGAGTGGACACGACATGGAACATGTGTCGACACTGGACGCACAAACGTGTGCCAAGAGGGGACGTTCCTAGCTTGTGCTTGATCGATGGGGGCATCGATCTTCTTAGGGTGGGTGTATGTTGTGAGATTCAAGCACATGGTTTAATAGGATTGATAGGATACTCATACCAACAAGTTGCAACTTCTTTTACGGAAGCTCATATGAAAATAACTCTACTTGACCTTGAGAAATTTGAAGATGGGTGACCGACCGGGAAGTGGGTACCGGCTGCGTACGAGTGAGGATAATATGCACAGAAAAGATGTTGGTCTGTGGGGCTAGTCTAGAAATCCTGTTAAGCTGCCAAGAGTAACACTCCCGGGGCCAAGTGGACAGGGTGTTACAGAGCCATTTCAGTAGGGTTGAAAATAGTAAGAAAACATTCCATCCATTTCCGAAGAAAAGGGAAATAGAGAGCTAAAAAGGAAACGAAAACGGAATTTTGCGAAAAAGGAACAGAAAAGGAATATTTTAAAAGGAAACAGGGGAGCCATTTCTGGCAGAAACGGAAGCAGTAAGGAAATTTCGGATAAAAAATACGGAAACTTTCCGAAAATATAACTAGTCAGGACCATATACGAAATAGTACTTTGCGTTAGTGATTTCGTTTGCTCTTGTTGAGCCATATAATATGTGAAGGGTCTACGTAATGCATGCAATCGGTTCAGGCAATATACTAATCAAGTGAGCGTCTTAGCATTCATGTGAAACTATTTATATGAACTTATGTGCTTGTCAAATTGTTGAATTATGTGTGTTACTTTATGTATAACTGTCGCTTCTCAAAGTTATGAGACATTCTTTGTCTGTTATATGTTACTTTTAGTGTACACATCATGATACTCACTTTTATATTCTGACAAATATCTGATTTTGTATCGTAGCCGTTCTATATTTGTTTCCGATAATTTCCGATTTCGTGTTCGTTTCTGGATTTTTTCGTACTGTTTCCAATTCCAGCGACACAAGAGGAAACAGAAATGATAACATATATTTTCGTCCGTTTTTGTTCCATTTCCAACCCTACATTTCAGGCACCGGTCACTATCTAGGGATGCA
Organism: Avena eriantha; assembly: GCA_910589775.1. NCBI lineage: Eukaryota > Viridiplantae > Streptophyta > Magnoliopsida > Poales > Poaceae > Avena > Avena eriantha. The sequence goes on along the minus strand of OU342746.1, from coordinate 287,295,018 downwards.
TCAGTTGTACCAAAGACTTATCACCAAACGATTCTAGTGCTCTCTACTGTCTGCCTAGGTCTATCTAATTCTTAGTTAATTATTACAACACAACACAAAGAGGGTCCCAACTACCACCCCTCCTCCTCCCTCCTCCCACCTCGCCGTCAGTGGTGGCGAGGCCACTCTCCCACCCTCCCATGGTCGTTGGAACGGGACGATGGCCGAGGGTTAGGGTGTGGGCAGGCACTAGAGTCACGGGGTGACTACCCTAAAGTGGTGCAGTGGATGGCATATGACGGTTTGAGTACGGATGATGGCAACATCGGTCATCCTTCTCCGGGAGGCAAGGGGGCTGACACATACTTCATGGTTGTTTACCGGTCGGGCTCTATGTTATGGCAAGAGTGCTAGGGTCGATCTTCAGCCCTAGACACACCATGTTCATTGTGCATCCATCGAGTCTCTCTCGTGGCAGCATCGCGGATCAGGCGGTAGAGATGCGTGGCTCTAGCGAAAATCGAGTCGACTCCGGTCATGGCGGACGATGGTGGCATTTCTACGTCGATCCCTTATCGAAGGCATTGTCAACACAACTCTCGTGTCTTTACTCATGCTACTTTGGGGAAAACCCTAGATCTAGGTCTCCCAGATCAGATGATGGCGATGATAGCCGCCATTTCCCCTCATGGGGACATCATCTTTGGAGCAGCTACTGGTCGAAGGGGAAGAAGGTGGAGTGGTTTCATCTTACATGGAGTCTTTAGTGGAAATGTCAAGTCATGCCTAACCGCCAGGTACTACGCTCAGTCATGCCTGGTTCGGTAGGTGCTCCACACGACAGATCTTTCATAGGATTCAAGCTGCGTCAGATGGCGGGACTCGGTGTCATTGTGTCGAGGGGTCTCGGTGGCGACCCCACGTGTGTGTTGATGGATGGGCCTAGGGTGGTGGCGTTGTAAGGCGTCGGGCGGCGTCAACGGTAGGCCTGACAAGGTCATTACTTTGAGCCTCGTGAAGATGGGTTGGTGGAAGATGGCTGCAGCAATGGTTTGAGCTTGCACTTTGGTGTGCGCCGAGGATCAGCTGGACCGGTTTTAGCTCGCCGTTGGCGGTCTGGGACCACCGGTTTTGTGATGTTTTGCGTTTGTGTGTGGTTAGTGTGTTGGTTCAGACATGAACAGGGCTGACCCTGAACCGGTGCATCCGGTGCAGCCGCATAGGGCCCCGAGCTGCTAAGGGCCCCCTCCAGGTAACTAAATGAGCTCGATGCATATTAGGCAGGCAACGCACACACTACACACTCACACAATTATTTCCAAAGAGAAAATTGGACTGAGCGGTGCACATCGATTCAAGTCCTGGTCGGCTTCCTGGACGCATCATCTTCTCCTCTGGTCTCATGTTTTTAGTTTCCCATGTTTTTTGATTTCCTCCTCGATCCCTCATATATATTCACTTTAGATTAGTTCTTTTTTCTTAATCTGATTCAATTTGATTCGATCTGTTCTCCTTCTTCATTTCCCACATGGTTGATTTGAGAGGGTCACAAAGTGGAAGAAGGGGCAAAATACAAAGGGAAGAAGGACAACCAAGAGGGCAGGGGTACGACGCCCGGGCCCGGCGGGAGGTGGCCAATAGTGGCACTTTGCAGCCGGGACTCAACACGACTATCCAAGGACAAGTACCAGTCAAGTGCTCAAGCTTCATCCCTGGTCGAGTTGTTTTTGTTGATCTAATTCTTGCTGTGTTTGTGCTATGAATTTTTTTTAAAGAACTCTACTCCCTCCGATCCAAATTAATAAACTCCGATTTTTCTAGATTCTATGGAAGAAAGTATATTTTTGTTTATAGGGGCCCTATTTTTTCTTTTGCACCAGGCCCTTGACATCTCAGGGCCGGCCCTGGACATGACCACCACCTTCATCAAGTTGTGTTAAAGAGGTGGATTCGGGTTGATCTTTCTATGTTTTTATAAGGTTTTGTTGAATAAAAAATTAAAAAGGTTATTTACATCATTTTGATGTAGAGGCTGGGTATCACCTCCATTTCGTAAAAAAATAGCCCAGCTCAATTTCGTTCACTTGGAACACATCTGAAGATGGGTACTATTAAAGCATCTCTAGCAGATACCGCATATAGGCGGTACCGCAAAATTTTGGCCGATATGCGGTATCGCAGCTAAAAAATGGCCTTTCCAGATACCGCCTAACGGCCCGTACCGCAAATTTTTTTTGCGGTTTCCCACATCGAGACTCATCCATCCCGCATATATTCGGTGTGGGTGGCGCTGGATGCGGTATCCCGCATCCATTTTCCCTTCCTCCCCCGCCTAGAAACCCTCGCCGTCGCCCCCATTCTTCTCCAATTCCGGCCAATTCCGCTGATCAAAAGCACATCGCCGCTGCCAACCTCCGTGTGCACCCCCTCTTGCCATGGCCGGCCAATCGAGCCGCGATTTGGGCAGATGCGGCTGCCGGTGCCGCTGCCGTCTGAGGCGGAGGAGCTCCGGGTGGCGAGCTCGCCTGCCGCCCCCGTCGGTGGAGGGGGAGCGCGAGGGCGTCCCCGTGCAGGGACAGAGCGGTGGCGCCCGTGAGCGCACCTGCGCCCCCGTTTCCGCCCGACGATGCCGCTGATGATGCCGCGGACGAGGCAGAAGAGCTGCTCCTGGCGGATATGTGCGCCCTTCAGCCGGTCGTCCGCGAGCCAGCTGTCAACGATGAGCAGGAGGCAGTCTTGCTCACTGAGGCCAAATACCACTCGTTGTGCACCGCGGTGATGCAGATCGTGCAGCGCTGGAAGCACCGCCGTGACGCGCACATGGTGGAGAAGTGCGACTTTCTCCATGCTTACCGCATCTCCTTCCGCGAGCATGACCGTCGGCTCGAGGCCTGGAAGCCCACTTACCCGACGAGTACTTCATGGCAGAGGACTTCGGCAACCCGGCAACCGACGAGGAGTAAGCGCCGCCGCCGATAATGATCAGGTGAGAATAGGTACCGCCGGTAATGCGTAGATGGTAGGTGAAGTATGGATGCAGGACGCGTCATCAAATTCTGCTAAACTATATATGTAGATCTATATGATCAAGACCTCCTCTATTTAATCTGGCGCCAATGTGTGATGATTTTTAAATATGTAGTTCGGATTAGTGCATCTGTTTCGTCCCGTGTTTTTCCAAACCGCAAAAAGGGTTTTTGGTTTACCGTATTCGCTTTTTACGGTACCACGATATGTAGTATCTGCTAGAGATGCTCTTAGAACAGTTTTGTCATGGATGCCGAGCTGCATGCACCCGCGCAAGGCAAAAGAAAAGGAAGTGAAAACAACACCAGCTTCCGAGCACACACAGAAGCAACAAGATTCTTGCTGAAGCAAAATATACAACGTGTGGACTATGTGAACTCTTTACTCTTATCTTTCCAAGGGAATTCTTTTGACTGTAAGCACAAGACAGAGCAATACATAGGACGTAAGGTTTTCTCGAAACCACCCCCCCCCCCCCCCCACCCCCCCACCCCACCCCACCCCACTAATCTCGACCCGACTATCTAAACCGTTAAGGCCTTGTTCGGTTTCATCAGAATTAAGAGGGATTGGCAGGGATTGAGGGGCATTAAATCCCATCTAAACCAAAATCTCCTCTAATCCCTTCCAAACCAAAAGCCTAAGGCAAGTCAACCTCCAAAGCGTGTCTACGATCTGGCGCTTGAATCGGCAAATCTCATATACAAAACAGAATACCCAAAATCGAATTCTTATTATTTCACGTACGCCTGCCTGCAAGTCCACCGCAATGCACCGTTGATGTGATCGCATGTTGAGGCAGCAACTACGCTGGCGTCCCAAACACTTTGCTGCCTCCGGAATGCGCTTTAGCGATTCGTTCCAGTAACGCCCATTCCCCTCTCCCGTCGCATCGCGGTCGCGGCCTTGCGATACCGTCCACTGCCAGATTCCCCCGACGGCGATGGCGCTCCCTTTCGTGTCAACTCCACCACCACCACGCCGAGGTATCGTACCCGGCACTTCCCCGGAACCTTCTTGCGTCCCCAGCACTCACTTGCTCCCTCCCTCCGACGTGCGCTGTTCTATACGCTGTGCCACCACGCCGACCAACGCCGATTTTGTGGCACGCCCACGCATATGGGGATCGACCGGTGAAGCGTCGGTACAGGCACGCGAGAAGGAATCTGGGCAATAAACAAGCTGCGTATCGAGTCAGCAAACAGTCATCCACGCCACGTTACCATCGTGTACTATCAGGGTTGCGACGACGCGTGCAGCGCGGCCATAGTCGCAGCGCACCAGTGGAGCACAGTAATGCTGCTTCGGCGCCTAACTCGCGACGTACGTGTACCGTGTACGCCTTGGAGACTTTTCCCTCCGTCCGTCCAGCTAGCTCTCTCCCAACAGAAACTTCCTCCTCCTATGGAGGACGAAAGGGGAAAGTTTGTTCTCGACACGTAGAGGTAGAGCCCCAGCATCGATCATTCGACCGACTTTATTTATCGGCGCCCTTTTGTTGCTCCACTGAATAAAAATCGTGTTTCGTTCGAGACCCCGCGGATACATCAGCATCTGTTTTCTGAACTTTTTCTTTTCGCGCTTTCTGTTTCCATCATAGGACGACGACGGTAACCGAATAACTTCCCGATAAGCGCGTCGACACGAGTGGCCACGACGATCTGTCAAATTCCTGCTTATCTTGGTGTTTATTATACCATGAATCCAAATTCCCAATATCTTCGGTGTGCTACGATCACAGGATCGTTAGCCAGTTTCTGTTACTGTCCGAGCCAGAATAACGGTGGCCGTTGTATTTCAACTTAGTACAACTACAAACTACTAGAGCTAGGACTAGATCAAGATATAACAGAGCGGATTCAAAAATGAAGAAGGAAGAAATTAGCTTTGGATCGATTAAAGAACAGATCGATAATGTAAAGCAACCATGGAGCGTAAATCTCGCTCCAAGAATTCAGAGTCCACGGCGCAGATCCACCACGACGACGCTGACGTTGTCGGAGCTCCGCCGCGCCAGCGCCAGCTTCGCCAGCAGCATGGCCGCGTCGGAGCACGCCTTGTCGGACTCTGCCTTGCTCACCACCCCGTTCACCGACGACGAGGTTCCAACCTCGGCGTGCGCGGCCGGCTCGGGCGGGCCGTTGCTCCGGAAGCACGCCCTGACGACGTCGCACGCCATCTCGTTGGTCACCACGTCCCACAGCCCGTCGCTGGCCAGGATCAGGCACTCGTCCTCGTCGCTGCGCTCTGTTACGGTCACCTCCGGCTCCGCGGTCACGAACGGCTTAAGGTACCCGTCGCCTGCGCGCACGTACGGTATTCAGTTAGATCGGATCCGAGAGGCAGAACAAACTCCTGACGAGGTGAACTGAACTCACCTATGGCACGGGACATGGCGAGGACGCCGAGCACCCGGGCGCCGTCCCAGTAGATCACACGGCCGCCCGCCGCCTGGATGCGGTCCAGCTCGTCCGGCCGGTCAGGCTGAGAAGATCCACAGGCCGATAACGTCAAGGTCACGGACAATTCAGGTCGAAACAGAGGTCGGCATGACGCCGTGATGCGAGGGTATGCGTACCTTGTGGTCGACGGAGAGCGCGACGGGGACGCCAGCGCGGGAAAGGACGGCACGGGAGTCGCCGGCGTTGCCAACGACGACATGGGTAGGACTGACCACGGCGACGACGGCGGTGGATCCCACGTGGTCGCACCGCGAGGGCATCTTCTGCTCGCAACGGCAGGCGGGCTCCTCGCGGCTGCGGGTGGTCGCCCAGTTCGCGGCCCGCTCGTCCAACCGCGCGAAGCTCCTCTCCATCACCTCTTTCCACGCCACGTCCTCGCCGGAACACGCCTTCTCGTGCTCCTCCGCCACCGCCTCGTGCATCAAGTCCTGGCACGTCGTCGCCACCTGATAGCAGCACGAAACTCTAGAATCAGCACAGACACCCATGGCTGCAGTACATAATTTGAAATTGCGGAGGCTCAGTTTCGGCAGATCGTACGTGTGAGCAGCCATGGCCATCGAAGACGCCGAAGAAGTGGGACTTGCTGGAGCCGGTAATGAAATCCGGCCTGACGGAGACGGCGTCCTCCATCTCGCGACGACGGCCGCACACCGAGGAGACCCCGTACCGTGGGCAGCGGTCCGGATCCTGCTGGGAGGCCGAGCCAGCGTCGGGGCAGGAGCCAGACACCGTGCGCGCCAGCCTCTGGCGCTTGCCTGCGCGTGCGTACTCCGCGGCCGACTCCTCGAGGTCGCTGGCGAGGCGGAAGCGCTTCATCTCCAACCTGCGACGGCGCCTGTCCATCACGGACGAGGCGACTGCCGCGGCAGCGACCGACGCCGAAACCGTGGCCACGGTGGCCGGCGTCGACTTGGCTTCCTGGCAGCAGATCTCGGCCATCGGGGCAGCTAGCGCAAGCAAAGCCTTCCTAGGATTGCCTCGTCTGCGTCTGCGTCTGCGTCGCCCACGGTGAAATCGTAAGGCCGGCCTAAAGGAAGCACGCGAAGCACCAACGCATTCGAGCAGGTAGTTTGGCAAGGGAAGCTAGGCAGCAGGGAATTCCAGGCAGCAGAAGCGCGAGCCGAAACGAACCCCGGAGACGAAGGGTGGAGGCGGTAGAAGAAGAGGGTGAGGCGGGTGGGCGTCGCCGTCATGGCGGCCAGCGCCCGATAGCTACTACTGTTGCTGAGACGTGCTCATCACCGTCCGTCTCCACCTGATCTGGACGCGTGGGGTGCTCCCGGCGCGGAGATTCCGACACGCGTACCGGGTGCGGTCACCAGGTCCGTTCGTGGCGGGCCCCGCCAGGCGGTTGATGGTAACGGCGACGACGCCGGTGTTATCGCCCAGCACACACGTGGCGCCACGCAGCGAGCCTGTCTGCCTCGACAGCTTATTTATTGATGCCTTGTGGGGGCCCGCACCACATGGGCTCTGTCTTCTGGGCCGCCCGGAAATATCATTGCCCTTAAATTACTCCGGGCAGCCGCTGCCGTGCTCGCCTTCTCGTGCGGCGATGTGTCTATGAATGGCGGGGCCGTGCGTGCTCTGTGCCCCGCATGGCAGCGGAAGAGAGTACTGGCCATGGAGGTGGGGAGGAGGATGGAGTGGAGGGGAAGGGACACGTGGTGAGGGGCGGTCGCAATCAGTGGGAGGTTGGTCGGTCGTGGGAGGAGGGGACGCGTGGAGTGAGGGGCTTTCGCGTTGCGTGGGGGTGGGGGTGGGGCGGGAAGGGGAAGGCGGCCGGTTGTTGGGCGCTGGCGTGGCCACGTTGGTGGGGGCGTAGGGGAGGTGAACCTGGGGAAAAGCGTGGCTACGCCGAGATCTGCCGATGCGTCGCGTGACCACCCATCTCTCTCTCGTCGACGTCGGCTCGGCGTGGGAAAACCTTTGGCACGCACTTCCGCGCTACTGACGGGCGCAGGACGCAGAGGAACAGTGCTTCATGCAGTGCATGCAATCAGTACGTGTTGAGTGCTTGCGTGACAGTTGTCTCGGCTGTACCGTAGAGTCTGTACCACAACAGAGTGATGAACCGGGAGGCAGCGAAGTGACTGGGGACCATCCTTTTTCAGCTGATCGACTCTGAACACACTGCGGTAAACTATGGTTTAGTCTAAAAACATAGAAACAAAAAATGCGATTTCATAGTGACTGGGGATCTCTATGATTTAGGAATAGTATACATAGATTCTGCAATAAACACAGGAACCAAGAGATTTTTAGAGGTACTCCCTCCGTTTCAAAATATAAGATCTTTTAGCTTTGTGAAATAAGTAGATTTTTTTTAGTGTCTAGGTTCATCTAAATTTAGAGTGAACCTACTCACTAAAAGACATATAAATACAATACTTTTACAAAGTAAAACATCTTATATTTTTAAACGGAGGGGTAGGTTAAAATGCACCGGGCTAGAAGAAAAACTAAAATGAAGTTTTCCTTTTTTTTCCTTAGGGGTAAATGAGGTAAAATGAGATTTGCCGGTTAACCTAAATGTCGTTTAGCCTTCAATCCACGTATTTCCACGCTGGACTAGCCTGGGCTTTATCTTTGTTTTGGTTTTTTTATTAGAATGGAGTTGGTTTTTTTTCCCTCACAAAATTTATGTCTTACATTTAGGGCAACTCCACCTCTTCCCCTCTACCGCCGTGCACACTGGCAAGGTCCAACGGCGCCTCGTAGATTGACGGGAACGTACGGGCCGGACGGGTCTATTTTGTCGAATTCTCAACCTAAATATGTGTTGTCTTTGCTGTCCAATTGATAGGGTTGTCTTCGCTGTCCAATGGACATGCCACATGCTCTTGTCCACCCCGTATATCCCTCGGGCCCTCTAGTCAGTGAATCAGTTTCCATTACTTAATAGAAACCATATTACTCCCTCTGTCTTAAAAAGGATGTCGTAGATTACTTAATAGAAACCATATTACCATCGATCCTCTCGTTGACGTCAGCTCGGCACGGGAAAACCTTTGGCACGCACTTCTGCAATAGTGATGGGTGCATGACACAATGAGCAGTGCTTCCTGCGCACTGCGGGCTACGTACTTTGAGTGGTTGTTGCCAAACTACTCATTGTGGGCAGTAACATGAGATAGTCATACACACGACACTACTATATGTTATTATCTCTATAGTGCATACTATATAGTGGTAATAATTTGATATGGAGTGAGGCTTGGCCTAGTGGTAAGGGTGTGTTGATCACCCTCCTGCCTAGGTTCGAGTCTTCATACTCGCATTTCTGGTGCGTACGCACGAATATATCTTTTAAAAACTGCCAGTGGTTCTCCTACTTGAGCATTAATTTTTTAATAATTTAGGTTGATGCTAGAAGGAATGATCAATGGTCAATGACATATCGGGACATCTCTTGGTACCGCCATTGCACAATTCATAGATCTTTGGACTAAAATCCGAGAGCTCGCGCCGCTTACAAATACAGAACCAGATCCTCTAACATGAAGGAGGAAAGTCACCCTTCTAGACGATACTAGGAACTTGGTTTGTTTACATACCACACATGTATTAATATTTCCACCTAATACAGTTACATCATGGTGTAAAACTATTATGAAGATATTGGATATTACAATAAAACATTATTATTATTGTTAGGGTATATTTCTAACATACGCTCGGGTGGTCGTCATGCGATCCAACCTTGGTGCCCAAATCAGTCCGCTTGGTTGGAGTCCATGGAACAAGAGCAACCTCTGGCTGGACACCCTCTACTTTTGCGAGTACAACAATGTGGGATCCGGCGCGTTGCTCACCGGCGAGTGAAATGTCCCAACTTACACATACTTACCTATAAAGATGTACACATCCTTACCTAGAAAGTCGGTTGGGGGCGCTTCATCAAGCATTACTGCGGTATACACAAGTACAGGTGGGGGGGTAACAACTAAAAGATCAACGCCCACACGCTACATCTCGTGTGTTCTACCCGTACCAGCATTACTACACATAGATCTAGCTTTGATACCACTGTAGAGGTTCCACGTATGAAAACAATAAAACTTTACCCTACGCCCCTGAACCCCTGAAGCTGCCAGGACCTATCTATTAGTAATACACTAATGGGAGGGGCTTTTTGCGAACTTACCCTTAAAGATCGAAAAGCATTGTCAACGCTCAGGAGAGCGTGGTTGATGTAGACGAGCCGAAGCCGATCTCAAGGTCATGATGAAGTCCTCGCGCTCCCTTGGCTCCAACGACTTGAGTGCCTCAAGTGCGACAGCTCGCGGGGAGTTACACACGTCCGGTGCCTGCCGATGACTCCTGCTTCCTCGATACAGCAGCAGTTGTGAAAGTAGAGCTCCCGGATCCGAATCCCACAGCGCGACGGCGCTCCGCGGTGAAGATGTCTCTCATTCGCACAGTCCAGACTTGGGACCACGGTCACATGAGAGAGAGGAGGAGAGATAAGATATCAATTAGAGGTCCTCCCAAAAGTGAGAAGACCTTTATTGATTATTGGTTGTATTTATCTGGCCAAATACCCCCACTATAAATAGGGGGAGGGGAGATACTACCTCCCTCAAAGTCTCGGGGTGGGAATAAAGGAGAGGAGGGGGAGGGGAGGCCGCCGACCACCCCAGTGGGCCCCGCGCGGGGGGGGGGGGGGGCTAAGCCTAGCCGGCCACCCCGTTGCCCCTTCTCCCTCTCTCGTTTCCCTAATAGGCCATCTCCCCTCCGGGAATTGGCCCATTAAGCCTTTGACCATTTAAACTGATTTTTCTCTTTATTAAATAATTATGAATAAATGATTAAATCAATATTTAACATTCATTCACATATTATTCAACCTTCGTGGTTATGGAACACTTCCACCTCCACTCCGGACATCCTCCAGACTTACCGAAACCCTTCCGGTTTTCTCTCTACTATTCTTCGGCGATTCTACCGATCCTATAAACACTCTCTAAGCATCATCAAGCCCTTAAGCGTGATATCCCACGGTTCAGGAACACTCCAGACATGGTCGGGACACTCCAGCACCAATGATCAACAGAGGGACCTGGATGGCCATGTGACCCCTATGCGTTCCACGAAGATTTTCGTCGTGTCTTATTCCCTTTGTCTCTCGATACTTGCATTGCCTGAGATCTGATCAATGACATCACCATGTCGTGTTCAATCTCGTTATTGAACAATGCTACTTGACTCGTTCCAACAAGTGATATCCTTGTGATCAAATCACACGCTGCGCAGCTATTGGATATAACTTCTCCGAGTGGGCCCTTGAGTATCTTCCCGTCACATGGACAGACAAATCCCGCTCTTGACATATATTGCCTCAACGGTTTCCTCCGAGTACCTGAACACACCTTTATAACCATTGTATTACCAAGTGGCACTTGATGCTATCAAAGCACTCTCAGGAGACAGTGATTGATATAGCCTCACGGTCTAAGGAATAGTCTATGAGGATCCATTTCTAATCATCGTAACTTGAACTTCGTGACATGATCAGGTCACGATGTTTAGGTTGGGTATTGGTTCATCATCTCATTCACAGAATGAGATAACCCCATTTCCAACTGGCATAAATGCCACATGATCAGGAAACATGATCATATGTTGACCAATGAACCAGTGACTAGAGTTTCACTGAGAACCCCTGGTTGTTTATATATCACACGTGTATTGATGTTTCCACTCAATACAGTTATACCATGATATAAAACTTAATCATAAAATATATGAAATATGATAATAGTTCTTATAACTATTTGTCTCTAGGGCATATTTCCAACAGTCTCCCACTTGCACTAGAGTACAGATACACTAGTTGCATTTGCTCTTTAATCACTGGCACCATATATCTGGTACCCTGAACATGCTCGCTCATGGAAGAGGTTGAGTCTTGGGTCTGTACTTTATAGTCCCAAATCCTTTGCAACTTACTAATGTCACCTTAATTGACACTAATACTTATCATCACATGATAACATCTGTGTGTATGCATCGTCGCTATGGCAGCAGAACGAGGCCTGATTCCAGGAGCCTACAGTGACTTTAGATCAACCTCGAAGGCTTTCTCATGGGTACTATGCCCTGGGACACATCATTCTACGTTAAAAGCGAACTAGCCCCGACATAACATTATACAACACTTTAGATGGTACCCTTATGTATTATTATAAATGTATTCATCGAAACACTAGTGCACTATGTGCAACTTTCAATGTTTCTGTTCACCTCGCTTCCTACTTGACTTTAATCGGTATTTGCAGGAGTTTTCAACATATTCCCTTCTAACATAACCCTTTATGTTTTAATATATGTCATCCTTTATGGATTTGGAAAACATGTCTACAGTTCTCTACTAGACACTGCGGACAAACTCAGCTCAATGTTCTGTGATTCGAACTTAATCACTTTTAAACGTTCCTTATTTGGATCACATATTATGCTAAGTTATCATCATGGTTTACTAAGATAGAACCTATGTCTCAACATAGTGGATGATGATCATCCTTTTCTTTCTTTCAACCATTGATGTTCAACTTAATACTATTCCTAATTTGAGTTATTAAGGACCAGTTCCTTAATTAACTTCTATTCTGAAACCCCTTTCAGAATCCCTTAAGGAATACCACATAATATCATAATACACATATTATCAACTTCTATATCTTATAAATCATTATTTATAATTATTTGCACTTTCATTCTTAACATACTTAAGAATTACTCCTATAAGCTCCCACTCAAAAATATGTCAATCACATATTGTTTTAGGAAGACTTTCATAGCTCCCACTCAATTTCATGCAAATTGCATATCCACTCACTATTTTGAATAACTTCAAAATCCTTTGATCAAATATCAAACTTGGAATTTTACTATGAGATACTAGTACTATTACTAGTTTTGAATCCTCTAGACATTCAACACACTTGAATCAAATTCATTTGAATTTGTCCAATACTTGACAAATTGTGCTTTTGTCATTCACCCCCTTTTCCACTATGGCTTTGTAGTCATTTGGGAAAATTCAAGTAACCCCTTTTACTTGTGAGATCTAGCAACGAATTGCTTTCTAATCTCAAGTGAATTTTGTTTATAGGATTTCTCATAATTCTAGTTTAGCATTATTTCCTTAGTAGTTTGTAGGTATGTCATATTCCAAAAATCATGACAAATGATTCAAAAATGTCTCCATACAAGATATGGATTACATTTTGAATCCTACTTCATGTAGTGAAAACACTAGTGGGGAAAACACAATGATCATTATCATTGATTCTTTTCTTTGCGAAGAGAATCGTTCAAGAACATTTTCCGTTACGCTTCTCAACACTCTAATGAATGGATTTGAATCCTCATCACGTTTTTCACTATCTTCCATTTGCCCCATAATTGAGAAATATCACTAAAGGTGAGGTTTCTCAAGGATGTACCAAAATCCAAGCAATACTAGTTTTGCTTTTCTTTTGGTTCCAGCTATGGATTTTGTATTCAAAGTTTCCAATGAATACTCTACAAGAACTTATTCTCTATTGTTTTGGTCATATCGAATAACCCCAAAACTTTTATGAATTCAAATGGTTCACTACATTCTAATTGAGTGCTAACTATTTCTTAACTAATGGTCTCTACATCTACACTACAACGATTTATTTGGTGCCTTCTATTCACCCACTTTGATATCTAATATCACATTGTGATGCTTTGCATTTTGACGTTTCAAAATGCTTTGCATTCCACAATTTCTTTTATGCCATTCTTATAAAGTCGAATTTCATTACTATTGATCAAATCATAGTAATTAGATTCTCTTTTATCTTTATACCCTTTGTTGATGAAACACTTTGATCAAATCAAATAGTTTCATATTCATGTTTCCTTTGGTAAACTTCTTTACGCATTTAAACAATCATTTAATGATAATTACCATTTTCGCTAAAACACAATACATCGATTATGTATTAACTTTTAACGATTCATTAAAACACTTTGTATTCAAGTAATACACGGTGTTCAAGCTATTTTGCCGAACTTAGGCATGATTTATATGTGATAAGAAATGGAATGACTTTCACATATTATCATTATAACTTTGAATTTTAAACAATGGTTTTCATTCCGTAATGAAATATCATTTAAGTTGGGTATTTTAAGGCATTTTAATATTTTACAAATGTTCATACATTATCAATTAGTTTCAAACAACAAGGATAATTCACACATAATCAAACAAGATATGAACACGAATAGAAATCATTCATAAAAGTGGAACAACTGTTTGTTACAAACTCATATGAATAACCGTCTCACAAAGTGTGAGACACACTAAAGGAGTTCACAATATTTTGATTACAATAATCATCCTAAAATATAAACTAAATGATAAATGTTGAGGGAGAGCGTCGTTGGTCATCATCATCATGCTCGCCATCAGCACGCAACGTCACCTCCTCTCCAACAAGCACCTCTCATGCAAAAGGACCTGTTTTCAGCAAAACAGAACAAGTATCAAATATACTTAACACTGCAAATATGTTTGCAAGATTATAACATTTATAAAATTGTATATCAAATATATACCTTTGTCATCGATGACCTGAGAGACATCTGGTTCAACCAACACATTCCTGAGATGTGTCACGAACCGATGGAACTCCATTGATTCCGCGTCGCCCCTCATAATGCAAGTCCTGACTTGTGCTTGGTAGCTTGGTGGCAGCAACCGCAGCACAACGCCGTTTGCAAAAGAGCCCGTCATCCAGCTATCCAAGAAGTATGCAGGCTTCATGTACACATCATGCATGCGCTCCAAGTGGTCGTCTAGTGATGAGTTCTCCTCCATCTTAATGGAGAGGAAGTCTCCCATCAGCTCATGCTCCCATATGCGTGCTTGTTCTACGAAATGTGTCCTAAGCTGTAGCATCACCGAACGAGGGTTGACATCGCCCACAAAAGGCCACATCTCATCCACCATTCCGAAACACATAGTAACTGAAATGAAGGAGGCCATCTCACGATGGAGATAGCGGTCTTTCCGCTGCTTTGTGGTCTCTAGGTCAATGGGCTGATCCAAATCCATCCCGTTGAGTATGTAGTCGACCACGTCATTCTCGCTAAGGAGAACATGGAGACGCGCAGCCCATATGGAGAAATTTGATCCATCTAATCTGAGCTTCTCTCCTTCTAACCAATTAATCATCAACAGGAAAGGTGGCATCTACATTTACAATTGCAAGAAGGAATTTAGACTAAGTTTATAATTAAATGAGTTAATAATAACTCCACTCGGAAACACCTATCCCCATAAGGGTTCCTAGTGATAACATGACCCCTATCAGCCACATCTCCCCTGATTAACACGGCCATCAATGTGGGTTCAAGGGTGGACGTTAAATGTCGGTCACATCATTCATGCGACTCATGCTCGATCTTTCGACCATCCGCGATCTGAGGCCACGCTTCTATGGCGTGCTAGGCTCGCCAACTCAACCTTAGTGTATTCGCTGTGCAACATGGCTTACACCCTCTGTATGCGAACATAGATATGTCTGACACCCAGTCACCCTGGGTCGCCTCATACCGAAGAACTTTCTTGGTGGTGCACACTAAGGGGGAACAAAATTGTTGGTAATTTTAACTGGGATCATCTTATTAGGCTACCGTCGAGTATCTAATACTAGCACACAATAAGATATACAAACAATAATATTGAATGTAAATGCGATGTGATATGGTCCTTCACGTCATGATCTCCATCCGTCGTCACCGGATTCTGGCGCCAGGGTTCCGGTGCCGTAGACACCAGGGTACCGGTGTCATTCCGACGTGGTAGTCCGTCTCCTCAGTGACTATCTACTACTGCGTAACAAAAGGTAATCACTTTACCTTTGCCATAACAATATCACAAAGCAACGCCCCCCTGCAAAACAAAGTTAGACGCCTCTAGTTTATCTTTGCATGTTTTACGTGGCTGAATGGGCTTTCGCACAAGAACCGTTCTTACCTACGAACTTTCAGCACAACGCTGATCAAGTAGTTGTCTCTACTACACCCCTTTCGGGGCCCTCCGTTGCAAATGGCATACCAACTAATGCGAGAGAGACAGACACCCTCTAAGCCACTTTATACGATACAAGCCGTATGTCAAGCGTGGACCAGTCTCACGAATGAACGCGTAAAGTCGATTGGGGGCCGCTTCATCAAGCATTACTGCGGTATACACAAGTACACGTGGGAGGGTAACAACTAAAAGATCAACGCCCACACGCTACATCTCATGTTTTCTACCCGTACTAGCATTACTACGCATAGATCTAGCTCTGATACCACTGTAGGGGTTCTGTGTATGAAAACAATAAAATTTTACCCTACGTCTTGATACATTGCGAATGTATCTATAATTTTTGATGTTCCATTCTTGGTTTTATCCACTTTCTTGTGTTTTGTCCACACTTTGGAGTAATTTTCATATGATTTCTTGGACTAACCTATTAACAAGAGCCACAGTGCCAGCTGCCTGTTTTCTGCTGTTTTTGTTCCAGGAAAGTCAAAAAATGAATATTCTCGGAATTGGACGGGACAAAAGCCAAAGTGCCTATTTTTCCGGAAGTCATCAGATGCCAGAATACGAGACGGAGAAGGGCTGGGGGCTAGCCACACCACCTGGCCGCGCATCCAGGCCTGGCCCGCGCCAGGGGGTGGTCTGGCCGACCCCAGCACCCCCTCGGCCTCTTCTTCCGCCTATATATTACCCTCGAGACGAAAACCCTAAGTGCCCAATAAAAAATCCACGAAAGATTATGTAGCCGCCATCATCTCCATCCCTAGATCAGGAGGGATCTGAAGCTCTTCCTGCCACCCTACCGGAGAGGGGAATTCACCCTGGAGGCCTTCTTCATCACCATGCAAGCCTCCGGTGTGATGCGTGAGTAGTTCATCTTTGGACTACGGATCCATGTAGTAGCTAGATGGCTGGTTCTCCTCCTTTGTGCTTTCATGTATAAATCTTGTGAGCTCCGTTCATGATCAAGATCATCTATTTGTAATTCTGCATGTTATGTTTGCGGGGATCTGATGGATATTGAGATGCTATTTCAGATTAATTATTGATTCTATCATGTCTTTGTTATTTGTGATCTTGCATGCTTTCCGTTGTTAGTAACTATCTTGGCCAAGTAGATGCTGGCAACTCCAAGAGTTAGTATTTATGCTCGATAGTGGGTTCATGCCTCTGGTAATCTGGTGAAGTGACAAAAATCTCTAAGGTACTAGATGTGTTGTTGCTACTAGGGAGAAAACAACAATCCTTTGTTCATAGAACAATCGTATTGTTTACTTTACACGCAGTTCGTAAAGCAGTAATATACTGCTTGCAACTTAATACTAGAGGGGGTTTGGATGATAACCTGAAGGTTGATTATTAGTCATTGATGTAGTTGGATGGTGGTCTATGTATAATATTGTAATGCCCAATCTAATATCAAAGGAGTGAAGATGATTAGTATATGCATGTATTGCTTTCTCGGTGTTTGTCAATTCCCCCGCTGTAATTTGTTCACCCAGCATGTTATCTATCTAAGGAGAGCCACCTCTAGTGAACTATGGATCCCGGTCCTTTTACTTTACATACAATCTACAATCTTTTACTACTTTGTGTTTACTTTCTGCAAACTTTTACTTCTTTCCATTTGATACGTTTAATCCTTTGTTTTCCGCAAAACACGGTGAGATTGACAACCTCATCGCAAGTTGGGGACAAAGTTCTGTGGTTGTGTTGTGCAGGTCTCCACGTTGCTACTAGCACCGGTAGTGCGTCCTGCCAAAGCTCAGCTAGTAACACCTTTGGGGTGTTTCCTTGCTCCTACTGGTTCGATTAAACCTTGGTTTCATAACTGAGGGAAACTTGCTGCTGTGCTCATCATACCTTCCTCTTGGGGTTCCCAACGAGCTCTGCATCAACACCGCCATCAAGCAATTTTCTAGGCGCCGTGCATTGAGCGATCAAGCATTTTTCTGGCGCCGTTGTCGGGGAGTCAAGGAAATCTTCACAAAGGGGGTCCCTCATAACCAATCTCTTTACCTTGTTGTTTTTGTTTTGCTTAGTTTCCTTTTTGCTTTGTTTGCTTGTTTTGTTCTTCAAAAAACACAAAAAATAGTTTTACTTGTTTGCTTTCTTATTTCAAAAAACACAAAAAAGTTAGTTCCTTTCTTAAGTTGCCTTTATGACTAGCTCTGCTCCAATCACTATTTCATTATGGATAGCTCACTCAGTTTCCTATGTGGGAACAATATTATGACTGCTAAGGTAATAGATGAACCACCGCCTGCTAGAACCTCCATGGAAGAAGAAATTGCTAAACTTGAAAGCTCATTATATGAAAAAGAGGAGGAGAGTGATGGACAAAAGGAGGAAGAATGGATCTACCCATGCCTACCTTCTAATGAGAGTAACTCTTTATCCCTTACATTATTTGATTGTCCCCATGCTTATCAAAGGAGGGTGAATGTTATGTTCCCGAGGATTCTTTTGAAAATGTTTATAATAAAGCTCTAGTGCTTGTAGATCATGAAAAGAATGCCTTATGTGATAGTTATATTGTTGAGTTTATTCATGAGGCTACTGAAAATTATTATGAGAGAGGAAAATATGGTTGTAGAAGTTTTTATGGTAATGAAACACCTTCCTATGTGCTGAAAGTTTTGAAGTTACTTTTGTTTTATCTTCCTATGCCTGTCACTTTGTTCTTTGTGCATTTATTTGCATACAAGATTCCTATGCATAGGAAGTGGTTTAGACTTAAATGTGTTTTGAATTTTCTTCTTGATGCTCTCTTTTACTTCAAAACATATATTTCCTATGAGAGCATCTTCTCAAATTTTTATGCCTAACTTAAAGGCGTTAAAGAAAAGTACTTGTTGGGAGATAACCCAAGAGTTTTAGATGAGTCTTGGAAGTTATTATCTCTGTAATAACCTCTCCTTATCCTTTTTATTTGCTTTTTGTGCCAAGAGTAACCTCTAATGAGAGTGAAGTAATGATTGGAAAAGTTGCTGTCCCAAAATAGATTTCTGTGCTTCACCGTAAACATTCCTCAGAGATCTCTGTACGTCGGATTGAGCTGTAATTTGTTGTGATTTTGCCCCAGGTTGTTATCTAACTTTCATTAGTTCAACACTTTTTGATTTAAGCAACAGAAGGTCTTCGAAAAAATTCGTCTTTACCTGCTGGTCTGTTTTGACAGATTTCTGCCATTTTCTACATTTGCTTCTTGTTAGTTCCTTCTTGAGTTCCTTTGAGGAATTGAGCTTTTTGAGGGAATTGCTACAGTAGCTAGTGTTCTAATGGAAGTTTATTTGGTGTTAGAACTGAACCTTGAGACTTATTTATCTTAAGTGCACTAATGTTGCTAATGAGATTGTGTGAAGTTTTGTATGAAAGAAAATTTTCAGGTGTATGGAAGGAATGAGTAATGAGATGAAGGATGGACTAAAGATCAAGCTTGGAGATGCCACGCGTGCCACCCCAAGAAATATCCAAGAAGTACAAGCGTCAAAGCTTGGGGATGCCCAAGGCATCCCCTTCTTCATCAATAAAAATTCCAGGTTTGTTCCAAACGCTTCATTTTTATTGTTTCATGCACAGTTGTGTTTTTCTTGGAGCGTCTTCTTTTTCGTTTTCGTTTTGGTTTTTAGTTTTCTTGGTTTGCTTAGTTTTCTGAATAAATTGGTTGGACCCCCTCTTTCATACTTTGGTTTGCAAATAGTTTGGTTTGGTTTGGAAAAGAGTAGGAAAGTTCATACTTATGTGGTAAAAAGAGCTTGTTTTTGACCTGTGGCCTATACTTTGTCATGCCATGCTTGATATTGTTTTGGCTTTATGCTTAGTATTCTTTGTTGTAGCATGACTTGTTATAAACAATTGAGATTTCTTAATGTGCCTTGGATGAATCATGCGTTGTTTTAGCATATTAAAGCATAGTATAGTGGTATTCTCCTTTGATGCTTTATTTGGGTTGACTTGGCACATGCTCACACCATGTTATGACTATCCAAAGTCACCGTAGCCTTTATGATCCTTTAGTTTTCAACTTGTAGTATCACTTTATGCTTTGATCAATGATGTTTTGTCGCTCTGCATGATTATGGCCATTATTGCTCTCTTAGTTTGTCGCTCCTGGTCTTTTGCTAGCCTTCACAACAAAGTATGAGTTCCACTCATGCATCCAACTCCCTAAACCAAGTTTTTCCAAAGAGTCCACCATACCTACATATTAGCTTATGCTATTCCACGTATATTCATGCTTTTGTTTACCTTCCACTTGTTATGAAAAAACTAGTGATTAAAGCTCTCACGAACTTGATGGCACACTTTACTTTATTGCCTCTAATAAACTTGAACCATTGGGTCCTTCTTTGTTGCGTATATGCTTGCGCTTTATAAGTTGAAAATAGCAGAACCATGTTTCATGGGGAACGTTTTCAACATTGCACTTGTACTTTGTACCCCATTGATATCATGTTCTTTTGCTTACGGATCCCGGCGGTGTGAAATAAAGGTGGAACTTGTAAGATCATGGAGTTTGTATGTGTGTTAGAGAAACGCCTGGGCCGCTAGCCTAAGCCATGCCTAATTATGGTGGAAACTTGGAGCATCACCATAATGAGCACTCTATGAAGCATCCTCAATAAAAACCTATGCAAATAGCAAATAAAAAGATCGCTGAGATGCTCATTGTCTGCTTGCCTTGTCATTTTGATTATGGGAAAGCTCCTGTATCATGTGCAAGGGGTACCCCGTTGGTGGTTCTTAATGATACACATATACTTACAATGACAAGAGCTTACTCGTGACTGAAGTTGAGTAGCATGAGCATCGGTCTTCGTAAGTAAGGGGCATGAGATTTCGGTTTATAACTTGTCAAGCATATCCTCTTAGTTGTGTCACTTTAACCTTAATCACCTTCAAGATGCTTATGATAGGGGCAATGAGAGCTGAAAGCTATAAGTACCATAATTTTTGGAAGCTCTTTATGAGATTTGAATCCCTACTTCCTTCTATGAAGGCCTTTCTTCCATTCATATATTGAGTCTCCACCTTCTAACTTTATGCACCTACTTTGAGAGCATAGTGGCCATTCTTAGTTCTATGTGCATTGTCCCAAGACTAGTTGATTGATGCATAACTTGTTATTGTTTGTTTGAAACTATTGTATCTAGTCACTCTTATGAACTTTGAAGGTGTCCTATGCATTTATATTTGCTACTCTATTGAGGGACAAGCTGAGTACTTTTATGCTATGTTTTCTTTATGTGAAACAAACAAACGTCTTGCAAAGCATTGTTATTCATGAATCTTTTGTTTGTGCCTTTTCATGTTGCATCTTAGTTTCTTTGCTTATTGCTAGAACTTTGCCTTTCATTTTATGATTGAATTACTATGATCCCAGCTTTGAATGTTTTGCAAATACTTTGATCAAGTCTTTGATGGTGCATGTCACCTCAAAAATTATTCTTTCTTTTTATCACTTACCTACTCGAGGACGAGCAGGAGTTAAGCTTGAGGATGTTGATACATTGCAAATGTATCTATAATTTTTGATGTTCCATGCTTGGTTTTATCCACTTTCTTGTGTTTTGTTCCAACTTTGGAGTACTTTTCATATGATTTCTTGGACTAACCTATTAACAAGAGCCACAGTGCCGGCTGCTTGTTTTCTGCTGTTTTTGGTTCCAGGAAAGTCAGAAAATGAATATTCTCATAATTGGACGGGACAAAAGCCAAAGTGCCTATTTTTCTGGAAGACATCAAGTGCCAGAATACGAGACGGAGAAGGGCCAGGGGCCGGCCACACCACCTGGCCGCGCGGCCAGGCTGGGCCCGCGCCAGGCGGTGGTGTGGTGGCTCCCGGCACCCCCTCGGCCTCTCCTTCAGCCTATATATTGCCCTCGGGACGAAAACCCTAAGAGCCCGATCAAAAATCCACGAAACAGTCTGTAGCCGCTGTCATCTCCATCCCTAGATCGGGAGGGATCTGAAGCTCTTCCCGGCACCCTGCCGGAGAGGGGAATTCACCCTGAAGGCCTTCTTCATCACCATGCAAGCCTCTGGTGTGATGCGTGAGTAGTTCATCCTTGGACTACGGATCCATGTAGTAGCTAGATGGCTGGTTCTCCTCCTTTGTGCTTTCATGTTTAGATCTTGTGAGCTCCGTTCATGATCACGATCATCTATTTGTAATTTTGCATGTTGTGTTTGTGGGGATCCGATGGATATTGAGATGGTATTTCAGATTGATTATTGATTCTATCATGTCTTTGTTATTTGTGATCTTGCATGCTTTCCGTTGTTAGTAGCTATCTTGGCCGAGTACATGCTAGCAACTCCAAGAGTTAGTATTTATGCTCGATAGTGGGTTCATGCCTCTGGTAATCTGGGGAAGTGACAGAAATCTCTAAGGTACTACATGTGCTGTTGCTACTAGGGAGAAAACAATAATCCTTTGTTCATAGAACAATCATATTGTTTACTTTACACGCAGTTCGTAAAGCAATAATCTGTTGCTTGCAACTTAATACTGGAGGGGGTTCGGATGATAACCTGAAGGTGGATTATTAGTCATAGATGCAGTTGGATGACGGTCTATGTATTATGTTGTAATGCCCAATCAAGTCTCAAAGGAGTCAAGATGATTAGTATATGCATGTATTGCTTTCTCGGTGTTTGTCAATTGCCCCACTATAATTTGTTCACCCAGCATGTTATCTGTCTAAGGAGAGCCACCTCTAGTGAACTATGGATCCCGGTCCTTTTCTTTACATACAATCTATAAACTGTTTACTGCTTTGTGTGTTTACTTTCTGCAAACTTTTACTTCATTACATTCGATACATTTAATCCTTTGTTTTCTGCAAAACACGGTGAGATTGACAACCTCATCGCAAGTTGGGGACAAAGTTCTGTGATTGTGTTGTGCAGGTCTCCACGTTGCTACTAGTATCGGTAGTGCGCCTTGCCAAAGCTCAGCTAGTAACACCTTTGGGGTGTTTCCTTGCTCCTACTGGTTCGATTAAACCATGGTTTCATAAGTGAGGGAAATTTGTTGCTGTGCTCATCATACCTTCCTCTTGGGGTTCCCAACAAGCTCTACATCAACCACACACCAGCAAGTTTCTAGGCGCCGTGCATTGAGCCATCAGCCAGCCACACCACCTGGCCCGCGCCAGGGGGTGGTCTAGCCAACCCAGCACCCCCTCGGCCTCTCCTTCCGCCTATATATTGCCCTCGGGACGAAAACCCTAAGTGCCCGATCAAACATCCACGAAAGAGTCTGTAGCCGCCGTCATCTCCATCCCTAGATCGGGAGGGATCTTAAGCTTTTCCCGGACCCTGCCGGAGAGGGGAATTCACCCTGGAGGCCTTCTTCATCACCATGCAAGCCTCTGGTGTGATGCGTGAGTAGTTCATCCTTGGACTACGGATCCATGTAGTAGCTAGATGGCTGGTTCTCCTCCTTTGTGCTTTCATGTCTAGATCTTGTGAGCTCTGTTCATGATCAAGATCATCTATTTGTAATTCTGCATGTTGTGTTTGCGGGGATCTGATGGATATTGAGATGCTATTTCAGATTAATTATTGATTCTATCATGTCTTTGTTATTTGTGATCTTACATGCTTTCCATTGTTAGTAGCTATATTGGCCAAGTAGATGCTGGCAACTCCAAGAGTTAGTATTTATGCTCGATAGTGGGTTCATGCCTCTGGTAATCTGGGGAAGTGACAAAAATCTCTAAGGTACTAGATGTGTTGTTGCTACTAGGGAGAAAACAACAATCCTTTGTTCATAGAACAATCGTATTGTTTACTTTACACGCAGTTCGTAAAGCAGTAATCTGTTGCTTGCAACTTAATACTAGAGGGGGTTTGGATGATAACCTGAAGGTTGATTATTAGTCATTGATGCAGTTGGATGGTGGTTTATGTATAATGTTGTAATGCCCAATCTGATATCAAAGGAGTCAAGATGATTAGTATATGCATGTATTGCTTTCTCGATGTTTGTCAATTTCCCCGCTGTAATTTGTTCACCCAGCATGTTATCTATCTTAAGGAGAGCCACCTCTAGTGAACTATGGATCTCGGTCCTTTTCTTTACATACAATCTTTAAACTGTTTACTTCTTTGTGTTTACTTTCTGTAAACTTTTACTTCTTTCCATTCGATATGTTTAATTCTTTGTTTTCCGCAAAACACGGTGAGATTGACAACCTTATCGCAAGTTGGGGACAAAGTTATGTGGTTGTGTTATGCAGGTCTCCACGTTGCTACTAGCACCAGTAGTGCGCCCTGCGAAGGCTCATCTAGCAACACGTTTGGGGTGTTTCCTTGCTCCTACTGGTTCGATTAAACCTTGGTTTCACAACTGAGGGAAACTTGCTGTTGTGCTCATCATACCTTCCTCTTGGGGTTCCCAATGAGCTCTACATCAACACCGCACCCGCACTTTTCTGGCGCCGTACACCGAGCCATCACGCCCCTAAACCCCTGAAGCTTCCAGGACCTATCTATTAGTAATACAGTAACGGGAGGGGCTTTTCGCGAACTTACCGTTGAAGATCGAAAAGCGTTGTCAATGCTCAGGAGAGCGTGGTTGATGTAGGCGAGCCGAAGCCGACCTCAAGGTCGTGATGAAGTCCTTGCGCTCCCTTGGCTCCAACGACTTGAGTGCCTCAAATGCGACACCTCACGGAGAGTTACACACGTCCTGTGCCTGACGATGACTCCCGCTTCTCCGATCCAGCACCAGTTGCGGAAGTAGAGCTCCCGGATCCGAATCCCGCAGCGTGATGACGCTCCACGGTGAAGATGTCTCTCGTTCGCGCAGTCCAGACTTGGGACCACGGTCACGTGAGAGAGAGGGGGAGAAGAAAATATCAATTAGAGGTCCTCCCAAAAGTGAGAAGACCTTTATTGATTATTGGATGTGTTTATCTGGCCAAATACCCCCACTATATATAGGGGGAGGGGAGATACTACCTCCCTCAAAGTCCCGGGGTGGGACAAAAGGAGAGGATGGGGAGGGGAGGCTGCCGACCACCCTAGTGAGCCCCGCACGGGGGGCTAGGACCAGCCGGCCACCCCCTTGCCCCTTCTCCCTCTCTCCTTTCCCTAATGGACCCTCTCCCCTCCGGGAATTGGCCCATTAAGCCTTTAACCATTTAAACTGATTTTTCTCTTTATTAAATAATTATGAATAAATGATTAAATCAATATTTAACATTCATTCACATATTATTCAACCTCTGTGGTTATGGAACACTTCCACCTCCACTCCGGACATCCTCCGGACTTACCGAAACCCTTCCGGTTTTCTCTCTACTATTCTTCGGTGATTCTACTGATCTTATAAACACTCTCTAAGCATCATCAAGCCCTTAAGTGTGATACCCCATTGTTCGGGAACACTCTAGACATGGTCGGGACACTCCCGCACCAATGATCGACAGAGGGCCTGGATGGCCATGTGACCCCTATGCGTTCCACGAAGATCTTTTGTCATTTGAACCGGGACAATCGTGTCTTATTCCCTTTGTCTCTTGATACTTGCATTGCCCGAGATCTGATCAATGACATCACCATGTCGTGTTCAATCTTGTTACTGAACAATGCTACTTGACTCGTTCCAACAAGTGATATCCCTGTGATCAAATCACACGCTGCGCAGCTATTGGATATAACTTCTCTAAGTGGGCCCATGAGTATCTTCCCGTCACATGGATGGCCAAATCCCGCTCTTGACATATATTGCCTCAACGGTTTCCTCCGAGTACCTGAACACACCTTTATAACCACTGTATTACCATGTGGCGCTTGATGCTATCAAAGCACTCTCGGGAGACAATGATTGATATAGCCTCACGGTCTAAGGAATAGTCTACGAGGATCCATTTCTAATCATCGTAACTTGAACTTCATGACATGATCGGGTCACGATGTTTAGGTTGGGTATTGGTTCATCATCTCATTCTCAGAATGAGATCACCCCATTTCCAACTGGCATAAATGCCGCATGATCAGGAAACATGATCATCTGTTGACCAATGAACCAGTGACTAGAGTTTCACTAGGAACCTCTGGTTGTTTATACATCACACGTGTATTGATGTTTCCACTCAATACAGTTATAGCATGATATAAAACTTAATCATAAACTATATGAAATATGATAATAGTTCTTATAACTATTTGACTCTAGGGCATATTTCCAACAATTAAATGACGTGTAGATGGTACTATTGATCATTACAAAGCTCGGCTAGTTGCCAAAGGTTTCAAACAAAAGTATGGTGTTGACTATGAAGATACCTTTATTCACGTTGTCAAAATTTCCACTATCAGAATTGTCTTGTCTATTTCTGTCTCTCGTGGCTGGAGTTTGCGGCGGCTAGATGTCAAGAACGCGTTTCTTCATGCTGTTCTAGAAGAGGAAGTCTATATGAAATAACCTCCTAGTTTGGAGAGCACTGATAATCCTCGCTATGTCTGCAAACTTGATAAAGTTATCTATGGTTTGAAGCAAGCCCCTCGAGCTTGGTACTCTCGGCTTAGTAACAAGTTGCATGAGCTTGGTTTTCACTCGTCCAAAGCTGATACTTCATTATTCCTTTATGATAAGTCTGGAGTTACTATTTTTGTTCTGATTTATGTTGATGATATTATTGTTACTAGCTCCTCTGATGATGCTATCTCAGTTTTACTCAAGGACCTCAATGTTCACTTTGCCATTAAGGATTTGGGTGCTCTTCATTATTTTCTTGGTATGGAGGTCAATCACACACATGATGGTTTGGTTATTACACAACAAAAGTATGCTCATGATATTCTCACCAGAGCTGGATTTCTTGAGTGTAAATCGGCTCCTACTCCTTTGTCCACATCTGAGCCCTTGTCATTACATGAAGGTACTCCTCTTAGTCCGGATGATAGTTCTAAGTATAGGAGTATTGTTGGTGATCTTTAGTATCTTACTCTCATACGTCCAGACTTGTCATTTTCTGTTAATAAGGTCTGTCAATACCTTCATGCTCCTACTACTGCTCATTGGACAGCTGCTAAAGCATTCTTCGTTATGTTATGAATACATCTCACATTGGTATTACATTTAGAAAGTCTTCTTCTACACTGCTTAGTGCTTTTTCAGATGCAGACTAGACTGACTGTCTTGAGGACCATTGGTCTACTGGTGGCTTTGCCATCTTTCTAGGACCAAATCTAGTCTCTCGGAGTTCTAGAAAACAGGCCACTGTCTCTCGTTCCAGTACAGAGGCTGAATATAAAGCTCTTGCCAATGCAACCACTTAGTTAATATGGGTTGAAGCTGTTCTTCGTGAGCTTGGTGTGAAATTACGTGAGAAGCCATGTTTGTGGTGTGATAATCTGGGTGCAAAGTTCTTCTCTGCTAATCCAGTTTTACATGCTCGTACCAAGCATATTGAGATTGACTATCACTTTGTCAGGGAATGTGTTGCCGACAACAGTCTTGATATCAAGTTTATTTCCACCAAAGATCCTACAATGTACTCCCTCTGTTCTAAGAAAAAAGTCACGGATTTGGGTGAATTCGAATGAATTTAGATATAATTTAGTACATAGATACATTCAAATTTAGTAAATTTGTGATATCCTTTTCAGGACGGAGGGAGTACTATGGATCTCTATGATTTCAGAATACTCCCTCTTCTCACAGATATAATACGCTTTAATTTCGTGAATTCAATGTATTTATACGTCTTTTACTATATATATGTTCGTATAGGTTAGAAATGAACCTATACACCAAAAAGCGTCTAGATACATTTATTTCACATTTTAGTTTCGTGAATTCAATGTATCTAGACGTCTTTTAGTGTATATGTCACTACAAGAAATCTGGTGATACATGATCCTCCATATTGGTCACTGGAAGGTCATAGTTTTTAATTTATGACCTTTTTGTGACCAAATACAGTAGGTCAAAAGCTGAGGGTCACTAGTTAAACACGATGACCCTTTTTCTGAATTGGTCGTAGAGGTCTACGACCAATACAGTTGGTCACAAATTCTATGACCAACTGTATTGGTCGCAGACTGTCTGCCCTGTCCACGCCAGATCCTACGTGGCCGATCCTACGTGGAAAATCCATGACCAATTAGAAAGGTCGTCGATCTGATTTAGCCCGGTCCAGTTAAGTGTTTTATATGGGCCAAGCCCAATAATTTAGCCTGTTTACATGGTGGCCTGCTTTGCTATTTTCACTCCATTTCTATTTGGGCCTTGGCCATAATATAGTTCATTTCTTTATTTGGACTTAGCTTTACACGGTCAATTTTCATTATTTTATCAATATTATTTAGGGTGTGGCCTTTTTAGACCATGAACAATACTACGCCCCACTTGATAGTATTGTAGAAGACCCATTTCTCAACCAGGTTTCAATTTCCACATATGAGAGTAAATAAACCATATTTAAAAAAGAAAATCATAAAAAACGGTTACGATTACAAGACCCTAGAATCTGGCAACAAAAGCTAGTATCTAGAAGTCTTGCAAAGCCAGTTACTAGTATCCAGCATGCAACGCACATAAGAACACAAGATACACACACAACAAGCAGAGCACCGCTCAGCCTCGCGTCGCTGCCCTCCAGTCTTGTTCGCCTCCAATGGCTCGTCTCCTAGTCGATCTGCTGTTTTTTTGCTGGTACCACCTCCAATAGGCTTAACGTTTCACGTTCCTGCTTCTTTCATCCTAGAGCTCTTGTAAACGACTTTTAAATGAATGAAGACCAACACCTGTAGTATATAAAGCAAAACAGTGAGGAGTAAAATATTAAAAAACAGCATGGTTTTCATCATAGAAAGTAGAACTGCAATCAATGCATATGTTGTATTTACTAATTGAAGACATCATATAAGCCACCACTATCCTAGATGAAAATAAGTGGAAACTGGGAAGAAATAAATATCTTGAGTACTAAGTAGAACATTTGACCATAGAACAGAGGTCCCAATAGTACTATCTGTATGAGGCAGTAATCCTCGAAGATCATCTTAATTATCCACCCACACGACTTGATCATGCTACTACAATAACAAGTGGGGATGGGCAAAATAGAGAAGTTGGCACCAAGAAAACAGGGAGACTGAATTAATGATGAGCTTCATAGTACCTTGACGAGCACGGGGCCCAGATCTTCTATGGTGGTGACGTTGAAGGCGGCGTCAGAGGCCGTGTCGTCAGCGTCGGCGATGGATCTCAGGTGCTGTTGTGTGGCAGTGTTGTTGTTGTGGCTCCAGGCTGTGATGTCAACAAGGTGCCTGCCGGGGGTAGTGGACATGAGCGAGAGGACATAGGCGGTGGCCATGGCGGCTCCTTGCGTGAAGGACACCAGTGGGATAATGCTGCTGCTGCCCGCATCCCCCTTCAGCTTCGCTCCAAACATCTGGAGATTAGGATGAACAACTTAGCACATCAGCATTTGAGCACTCCAGATTCATTGTGAACATATCAGAAATGGTAATAATACAAAATTAGACATTTGTACAAGGGGGTCTTTTGAACAGCTCAACATTCAGGCTCTAGTGACAGCGACTAGATAGACATATTAGCACATAATCAAATTATAAACAATGCATGATTGGAATAACAGGCCACACAACAGTGAGCACTGAACTGAACATATTTTGTATGAAATAGGCAACCGAGAAATCAGAAATATATCTTGTATAAAAGATCAAACATTAAGCATCTAACAAAGAACTAAAACCATCTTCTATGAAATAGGCAACTGATGGCTTGACGCAAGTACCAACTATCTGCCCCCAACAATTAAAGAGGGTACCTCTGTACTAGATGAAAATATCGAGAGAAACTGTAAACAATATTATTCACCACAAGATATCAGATTATTTTCACTACTATAGGTCTACAATGTTTCTTCTCAAAATATCAAATCACAGAAGCTGATGTACATGGTCCTACTGCTCTAACTCCCAGCCATGCTCAATAAATACAGTGTCTCTTCTACTAGTTATAAAGAGTAACATCAAATGCTTTTTGATGTAATGGCAATGTAGTCTATTTTATTGCTTGATGTCGAGTTCGAATCCTTGCTTGTATACATTTTTATGTACTGAATTAAGAAAAAATTGCAAACATAGTACTTACTAGAGAACAGTTATAGCATGACACTTGTTACTCAATACCATATTAAAATAAGGAAAACATAGTACTTCCTAGAGAACAGTTATAGCATGACACTTGTTACTCAATACCATATTAAAATAAGGCATATTTGTTTGCTACCTTGTAATCTATCTACACTTAATTACAGAGAGAAGACAGAAATACATGCCATGTTGGGTGAGACAACATCAGTTTTGAGATCATGGAAGCTATATATGAACTAATTAACCCAGAAAACTATTAGCTATATATGACATCAGCTATACATGACATATTATGATTCATGGATATACCATAACAAAGGAAATGCTCCTTCAATATCGGCATGTAAATAAGAGCAAGGATAACCTCATCCTAGGCTATTTTAAGCTAATCGCAGGGACAAATGAAACAGATACATCAGGAGTACCCTATAGAATAAAAAAAAAGAGGGGGTGGAAGACAAGAGCAGAATTAGGAGTAGAATTACAGAGGAGCTTTTTAATATATGTGTACCCTAGACGAGTACCTAGTTTCCAATACATATGCACGAAACAAAATTGTATGCACAAAAATATGAGCAAATGATAAAGTACGCAATGCACCATCTAGCTAAGAGGTCAGTGGTGCATATTCAAACTAATAATCTCACATTGGTGGGTTGCAGTGTTAAAAAAAGTATGTTTGCTCTTCTATAAGTAGTGTAGATAAAAGATCAACAAAAATATGGAAATTCTGAACCATTAATAGCTGCGGAAACTGACGCAGTGCCATTGCAATAGAGTATGGATCTCTAATAGTGATTTCTGAGATTATAGTACAGAGTTCTTGACATTGAGTTTTTCAACGGAATAGCTTCTTGCACTACTATGACTCATTTTTGTTTTTTAAACAATACTCATTGTTATTTAAGGCTGCTTCTGTTTCTACTTCATTTAGTATGTGGATAAGGCACACTTAATCTGTGATCATCAATCATCAATCAGAGTCGTTGTTCCGTTCTTATGATTATTGAAGTAGCTCAAAACAGTTAAATAACATTGCCACTCACATCAATTGGAACAAGAAGTTACATACTTCAGTATTAAAGTATAACTGCCAACAAAGCACAAGAAAAACAGTAGCAAACATCAAACTTATCAGTATCAGGAATTCATTAGCAGTAGATTATTCCTGTTTCTGGACAATTCATCCATCTAATTCAGTAGCCACCGGTCAATATCCCACCACTATGACAATATTGTATCGGTGCCTCCAATCCTAACATCACAAGATAACCAACCTAGGCACCAAACTAGAAGTCTCACATATTTGATTCCTACACAATGAACTTAAGAGCACAGACACAACGAGCTAAAGACAGCAGAAATACGACCAAAGGAGGAGAGAGCAAGGACATGTACCTGCCTTAGTCTGCGAGGAGGATTGTGAGCGGAGATGGGGAGGGGCACGTTGTAGATATAGATCTAATACGCGTCGTCGTTGATGTTGGTCATTGAAGGTGATTTCCCTGCACTCCTGTTTCTAACGCGGATCAGATCCGAGGGACACGAGGCCAACGACGGCCAGATCAGCCACCAGCATGCCTTCGTCGGTGGTGATGCGAGCTCACCCGCTCTGATTGGTGGTGGGGTAGAGTGGAGGTCGACCAAGTCTAGGGTTTGGCATTCGGGTGAGAGGAGGCAAGAGATGGTACCTCGCACAACAACATGAGGGGGTCAATCGGGATGGGTATGTATGCCCACCATAGGGTGAAACCCTAAGAGACAGAGGAGGCGGGAGATAGTACCTCACATAGGTTCTTGTTCCGAGCGGCGAGCCATCGGAGCTGGCAGCCGTCGTGGATGAAGCGGTCCATCGCCTTCTCGGCGGGATGCGGCAGATGAAGAACTGCTCTTCTCCATCGCCTCCCTCCTCGTACTCGGGTCGACCGCTGCTGGGAACACCGTCTCTGGGTGAGTGGCGGTAGTGGCGGCGCTGATGAGTGCCTGTTAAGGGAGAGAGGAACTGGCGACGACTTTTGTGCGATAGGAGAAATAGAGGAGTAGTTAGGGTTTAGAGGGAATGCTTTAGGATCCTACGTGGAGGGTGGCGGCGGTGTCTGAGTAGAGTCCAAGATGACATGTCATCGATCCACACCGAAACTAACTTGAATCGCGATATCGTCCGTCCATTCTGCTCTGATCCAACGACTCTCCTAGCATCTCAAATTTATTCAAGACTCTGAACCGATCTATGACCATTTCGTGTTAGGAAACTATGACCTTCTTGACAAAATTGGTCGTAATTTTTCAAGGTTTGGACCTTCGCGAATGCCTTATGACCAGCTGGTTCAGAATGGTCATAGATCTATGACCAAAAAATCCATGGTCGTTAAGAAAAGGTCACTAGTGAGCATATTTCTTGTAGTGTGTTCGTATAGGTTAGAAACGAACCTATACACCAAAAAGCGTCTAGATACATTCATTTTACTGAATGGAGAGAGTACATAAATTTTGAAATAAACACAGGAACTAGGAGATTTTAAGAGCATCTCCACTCGGGTTCCCAGATGGCCATTCCCAGGCGAAAATGTCATCTAGACGGCGAAAAACAGCCTAGTCGCATTCCCAGGACGTCGATGATGGCTCAAGATATCTCGAGCTCGTTGGGAACCGCAAGAGGAAGGTATGATGAGCATAGCAACAAGTTTCCCTTAGTTATGAAAACAAGGTTATCAAACTAGTAGGATCAAGGAAACAACCCCAAGGTGTTGCTACCAACTTGGAATCCTGCACAACACAACCACAGAACTTTCCCCAACTTACAATGAGGTTGTCAATCTCACCGGTTTTGCTGAAAACAAAGGATTAAACGTATTGTGTGGAAGATAGTAATTGCTTGTAGAAGGTAAACATTAAACAGTAAATAGTATATGGTATATCAATGGTAAAAGAATGGACCGGGGTCCATAGTTCACTAGAGGTGATTCTCCTTAAGATAAATAGCATGTTGGGTGAACAAATCACAGCGAGGCAATTGACAGACTCGAGAAAGCATACAATGCACATACTAGACATCCTGACTCCTATGAGATTTGATTGGGCATTACAACATTATACATAGACTGTAATCCAACTGCATCTATGAATAATAATCCACCTTCAGGTTATCATCGGACCCCCTCCAGTATTGAGTTGCAAGTAACAGATAATTACATTAAGCAAAGTGTGTAAAGTAAACAATACGATTGTCCCATGGACAAAGGATTGTTGTTTTCTCCCTAGAAGCAACAACACATCTACAACCTTAGAGATTCATGTCACTTCCCCATATTATTAGAGGCATGAACCCACTATCGAGCATAAATACTCCCTGTTGGAGTTGCAAGCATCTACTTGGCCAAGATAGTTACAAACAACGAAGAGCATGCAAGATCACAAATAACATAGACATGATATAATCAATAATCAATCTAAAATAGCATCTCAATATCGATCGGATCCCCGCAAACACAACATGTAAGATTACAAATAGATGATCTTGATCATGAACGGAGCACACAAGATCTAAACATGATAGCACAAAGGAGGAGAACCAACCATCTAGCTACTACATAGACCCATAGTCCAAGGATGAACTACTCACGCATCACACCGGAGGCAGTCATGGTGATGAAGAAGGCCACCAGGGTGATCTCTCCCTTCTGGCAGGGTGCCGAGGAGAGCTTCGGATCCCTCCCGGTGTAGGGATGGAGATGGCGGCGGCTACCGACTCTTCCGTGGATTTCTGATTGGGTCTTTGATCGGCTACTTAGGGTTTTCGTCCCGGGAGGCTTTTATAGGCGAAGGGGCAAGGTCAGTGGAGCACCAGGGGGCCCACACCCCCTGGTGGCGCGCCCCCTCAGGTCGCGCCGCCACCAGGTGTGGCCGCCCTGGTGCGCCACTTTGTCTCCCCTCCAGACTCCGTGTTGCTTCGGGTAAAATATTGACTTTGGCTTTTGTCCGGTCCAATTCAGAGAATATTTCCTTACTAGCTTTTCTGAAACCAAAAAGAGCAGAAAATAGGCAACTGGCACTGTGCCATCTTGTTAATAGGTTAGTTCCAGAAAATGTATAAAAATACCCCAAATCATGGGCAAAACATAAGAAAGTAGATATAAAACAAGCATGAAACATCAAAAATTATAGATACGTTTACGACGTATTAGTCGAATTCGTCCGGATTTGGGCCAACTTTCATCCGGCGATCCTAGGCTGAACCCAGGGAGCTTGGAATTGTATGGGAACGCCAGACGTGGATGAAATGCCGAAAAAAATGTCTTCACAGGTGGACCCGCCGTGTCAGCGAGGGAAGGTGAGTCGTCCTTATCCTCTTGCCTCGGCTCCTACGATGGACCGCCGGGCAATAACTGCTTGTCTCATCGACCATGTGTCGCCGTAATGGTGCGCCACCACCGCCTCGGCTTCCTGTCGTTTTCCCTTTTCCCGCCACGCCGCTACACCCCTCCCGCCTTCGTCGCCCGTCTCGGCCTATAAAACACGGCTCAATCGACGGCTCACAGCACACTGCCTCCTCCACCCCACTCCACCACGAACTCTAGCAAACAGAAACACTGGGCAAAGACCATGGCGAAGAGGTTCCCCGACGACCCTGCGACGGTGAACGGCTTCGAACGACGAACGCTCCAGCCCCGGGAGGCCCGGATGCTCCACGATGCCGGCTACATGGAGTCGTCGGACTTCCACTGCCCGCCTGGCTAGAAGCTCAGTGCCGGCGGCGTGCCGGTGCCCGAAGACGATGAAATGGTGGAGGAGATCCAGGCCACCATCACAACAATGCCGGATCCCGAGCTCACCGAAGATCCCGGTAACTTAGTTTACTAGGAGCAGTTCTTCACCGAGCGCCGGCTCAGGGAACTCGCCGCCTACCAAGGCCCTCTAGGATCACCGCCAAAGCGCAACAACACGGCGTCACGCCGTCGATGGTGGAGTGCGCCAGGATGCACGCTCAACTCCGTCCTTAATGCGGCGAGGGTTAGACGCCAGCCTCCGACGAACTGGCTGCCCAGGAGGATGGGCAGCCTGAGCTCCTCCGCCACCTCGCGCTCGTTCGGGTCTGCGCCGACATAGTCGGCACGCACCAGCGGTGATGCTCTTCGTCTCCCCAAGAGGAGACCGACACGTTGGTGCGCTCGCCGCCGAGGACGCGGTCGCGGGGGATCGTCATCAACAAGCCCCGTGTGTAGACGCTGCCAACTGGCCGACTCCGCCTGTGCCAGCCAAAACCGGAGTCGGCAGACTGGTCGGTGCCTATCGACGAGGATTCCTTTGCCATTAGGATGGCGATGGAACACTCTACACGGGACTAGGCACCACCGCTGCCGATGCCGGAGCCGGACCTACTCGTCTGGTCCAGGGCGAACTAGGAGTAGGAGGAGGCACATCGTGTCCAGCCCTAGCAGCAGGAGGCCGAGCGTCAGGCCAGAGCATGCCATGAGCCCACCTACCAACGCGTGCCGCTCGTCGTCCTTGATACGTTGTAAAGGTATCTATAATTTTTGATATTCCATGATTGTTTTATATCTACTTTCTTATGTTTTGTCCAAACTTTGGAGTATTTTTACACATTTTCTTGAACTAACCTATTAACAAGATGCCATAGTGCCAGTTGCTTGTTTTCTGCTGTTTTTGGTTTCAGAAAAGCTAGTAAGGAAATATTCTCGGAATTGGACCGGACAAAAGCCAAAGTCAATATTTTACCCGAAGCAACACGGAGTCCGGAGGGGAGACGAAGTGGCGCACCAGGGCGGACACACCTGGTGGCAGCGCGGCCTGGGGGGCACGCCACCAGGGGGTGTGGCCCCCTAGCGCTCCACCGACCTTGCCCCTTCGCCTATAAAAGCCTCCCGAGATGAAAACCCTAAGGACCCGATCAAAATTCCATGAAAGAGTCTATAGCCGCCGCCATCTCCATCCCTAGATCAGGAGGGATCTAAATCTCTTCCCGGCACCCTACCGGAGGGGAGAGATCACCCTGGAGGCCTTCTTCATCACCATGACTGCCTCCGGTGTGATGCGTAAGTAGTTCATCCCTGGACTACGGGTCCATGTAGTAGCTAGATGGTTGGTTCTCCTCCTTTGTGCTACCATGTTTAGATCACGTGAGCTCCGTTCATGATCAAGATAATCTAGTTGTAATCTTGCATGTTGTGTTTGCGGGGACCTGATGGATATTGAGATGCTATTTCAGATTGATTATTGATTCTATCATGTATATGTTATCTGTGATCTTGCATGCTTTCCTTTGTTAGTAGCTATCTTGTCCAATGAGTCAAGATGATTAGTATATGCATATATGCTTTCTCAGTGTCTGTCAATTGCCCCGCTATAATTTGTTCACCCAACATGTCATCTATCTTAAGGAGAATCACCTCTAGTGAACTTTGGACCCTGGTGCATTCTTTTACCATCAATCTACCATCTATTTACTGTTTACTGTTTACTTTCTGCAAGCAATTACTATCTTGCACACAATACGTTTAATCCTTTGTTTTCAGCAAAACCGGTGAGATTGACGACTTCACTGTAAGTTGGGGCAAAGTTCTGTGGTTGTGTTGTGCAGGATTCCAAGTTGGAAACAACACCTTGGAGGTGTTTCCTTGCTCCTACTGGTTCGATAACCTTGGTTTCATAACTGAGGGAAACCTTGCTGCTGTGCTCATCATACCTTCCCCTTGGAGTTCCCAACGAGCTCGAATATATTTTGAGCCATCAGTCCTCGACGACGATGATGACATCGACCCGTCGTTCCTGCCGTGGAGGTGCGGCGACGCTGGGCAGGGCAGCTAGCGCCCTTCGTAGCCACCGAGCGACGACGACGGTGATGAAAACGGCAAGGCGGACCCCGACTACACGAGCTTCTAGCGCAACTTCGACATGTAGAAGGCGCCCGGCAGCATCGGCATCGGCCTCGCCTTTTTGTTTTTTTAGCCTGAATGAAGTCAAAATTCAGGTGCCCGCCAGAATTTGATGTAATATTTATGAATCCGCCCTCTATTAATGAAATCCATCTATATTCGCCCAGAGTTTGCCGAGTTTTGTTGAAAATTTTCCCAACCCGGAAACTCGCCCTGGAAACACGACTGGAAAACCGGTCTTTTCCAGGCAGAAAATTGGCTCTGTCCGTCAAAAAAAATCACCGGAATTGGGCCTGGGAACGGCCAACTAGTGGGGATGCTCTAAGAGGCAGTAAAAGACAGGGTAGGTTAAAATGCACCGGGCTAGAATAAAAACTAAAATGTGGTCCCCCCTTCTCTTAGGGGTACATGAGGTAAAATGAGATTTCCCGGTTAGCCGAAATTTTGTTTAGCATTCAAGCCACCTATTTCCATGTTGGAATAGCCTGGACTTTATCTTTGTTTTGGTCTTTTTTGGAATGTAGGCTATTTTGCTTCCCTCAAAAGGAAAATTATGTCTTGCTATTAGGGCAACTCCACCCCTTCCCCTTCTACCGTAAAAGGATGGGGACGTCTGAACCTGTCCGCGCACGCCGGCAAGGTCCAACAGCGTCTCATAAATTGACCGGGATGCACATGCTGGTCCGTTTTGTCACATTGTCAACCTAAATATGTGTTGTCTTTGCGGTCTAATGGACAAGGCTGTCGAATGGACAAGCCACCAGTGAATCAGTTTCCATTACTTAATAGAAACCATATTACATGTTTCCTAAAACTACATAGTAGCACCACCGCTACCTATTGGGGATATACTTTCCGGGAATCCTCACAGTTCCTCACTGACCAGGGTAGCCCACTTTGGGTTAGAGCTTTGCTTCACGGGTGGCCCAGTCAGGGAGAAAAGACGGAGTCCCATCTGGCTACGGGAAGGCCCAGAAGACTTATCGACTTAGTCCCATAGTGTTACTTGTAGTTCAAGATGTACTCTATAACCAACTCTTAGTCGTAGCCGGATAGATCTCTCCTGTAAACCCTATGCCGGATATCTATATAAGCCGTCCTAGGGAGAGCCTTTAGGGCAACACTCTAGACCCTCAATAGTCTACAATCTCAACTCGCACAGGCGAACCCTTGTAACCCATATTCCGGCTCTGCCGTATTACTGGATTGCTAGCAGGAGTAGGATCTGTCCAAAGCCGGCGGATTCGAACCTGGGTAAACTTGTGTGCTCACCGTCCTGGAACACTGTACGTCTCACACCCCTCTATTCCACATGCCTCGAGGACCCCCTCATGGCGTACTTGTCCTCAATCCGACGATAGTTGGTGCCCACCATGGGGCAAGTGATCTTCGGATCTGCGTTCCGAGCGGAATCTGCAAGAATCGGAATCGGCGAAACTATCACCGTCGATCGCATCCTCTACGCTAGCGACGTCCCTCTCATCGTTCTCGATGAGACTTGGATTCGGGCTAGGGAGGCCGTGACTGCCTACACAATCATGTCTTTTGGCGAGATCGATGTTTACATCGGTTTCCCTAAACCTGCCCCACCCACCCCAGCGGTGATGATAGAGGCAGAAGAATCTTCTGGGTCCCCTTTGTCCGCAGAGGCGGCAGAGTTCCGGATCTCAGAAAACCCTAATCCCACCCAGCCTGCACCAGTTGCAGAGATAGTGGAGAAATCCGAGCCTGAGGAATACCTAGCGGTCAAAGTCGAATCTGGAGTGGATCTCCTTGGAGAAGCCGGATCCCAGATCGACCCACCCGCGGAAGTCGAAATCCAGGAGGAGCTCATCAACGACACCGATTCCGGCTCTGATGATGCCGGGACAGACATGCCTTTCCTAAGGTACACACTGCGACGTATGATAATGCAAGATGCAAGCGCAGATGCAATTCTCGAGACCATCAAAAGTTTCGACATGGCTGATCGCGAGAGCCGCATGTATCTCAGGAAGCATGCGTCGCACTTCGTCGGATATGTGGGATCTGGATCAGGCTCTGCCGATGCTGGAGAAAACACCGACTCTATGCTGGAGGCAATTGGAACAAACGCCGACGTACCCGCATCCTCGGATGAATCAATGACGTCAGCGGATTTCCGAAAGTTCTCCGTGGAATACGAAGAGGATTACAACTCCAAAGCTGCAGAAGAAGGAGAAGCCATGGATGAAGGATCCGGGGAACACTCTCCCAAAGCGCAGGATGACATGGAAGTTGGAGATAATCCCGAAGTCTAGATGTCCGAAAGTACCGATCAGAGCTTGACTCCGGGAAACGGACCCAAAGCTGTCTTTGCTACCGGTGCTGCCAAGAAGGCAAAGAAGAAGAACAAGACCCCGGCAAAAGACCCTCTAACAGATGATGTGATTGCCGAGGAATATGAGGAAGACTCGGATGGAGCACTTATCCCAGATGAGCCAAAAAAGAAGAATCGATGGATGGACACGTGATCACTGAAGGTGCATGTAAACTCATCGATGCTGCATTAACCACACCTATACCTATACCTGCAGAG
Source organism: Avena eriantha (assembly GCA_910589775.1). Classification (NCBI taxonomy): domain Eukaryota; kingdom Viridiplantae; phylum Streptophyta; class Magnoliopsida; order Poales; family Poaceae; genus Avena; species Avena eriantha. The sequence continues at coordinate 287,255,874 of OU342746.1, read as the reverse complement.
CTTACTGCTGAAGAACTGGACGAGAGGGCGCAGGCCCTAGAAGCGCGTCGTCAAGTACTCCTCGATGAAGCAAAAACATCGAGGAGGAAAAGAAACGCATAGCATCTGCGGGGAAGTATAACTCCAGGAAATACCAGAAGACCAAGAAGCGTCACACCAATGACAACCAATTCCCATAGATCCACGCCGTCCTTTTCGGAGATGAGATGGGGAAGCCTCGGAAAGATAGTAAAGGAGATTGGGTATATCCAACCCCAGTACAGAATACCGTGGCAGCCCGAGAAATTCTATCGGCTAATCCAGGACTGGAGGAAATCCAGTTGGGAATCAAACTACTCAACAAGGGACTGGAGCAGCAAAAGGTCACCATGTCCGGAAGTCAAAAACTGGTCTCGGATTTCGACCAATGTCGCACAGATCCGGCATGGGCTGACGTAAGACCCCAGCGTGTTCCGGAGCAGCATCATCGCCCCGGACACCGGGAGGACAATTATTCGAGAACCGGATCGTCAGGACAGCATCGCAGAACTGCGTGTGACTGGAGCAACGTCGCTCCAGCGGCCGAGCAAGATGCTATTGCTGCACTGTATCTGAGTAACCCTCCCCGACGAGAGTCGAGTGATAAAAGGGGAGAAGATAAAGAGAAACGTCGGGAGGAGGATCGTCAGAAAATGCCACCTCCTAGACATACAAGCCGTCCGGCTGAGCCTCATCGTAGTGGGAACGACGGACGAAGGAACGATGGAAACCATGCCGGGACAAGCCAGCGGGGGGGGGGGGGGGCTCATCATAGTGAAGACCCTCCTCGGAACCGGAATAATGACGCTCCGAACGGAGGCCGGCAAGCAGCCGGAAATAACCCAGCTGCCCCACCCTCTCCACCAAGTAGTCATCACAACAGCTCTCAAGGGGGACAAGGAGGACGACGTGGCGGGGGAGGTGGTGGCAGAAGCCGAAGTCTGGCTCCAAGGCACCGCAGCCACAGCCGACATTTGGGACGATCTCTATCCCCGAACGAGGCAAGGCACATGATCAATTCCAACATGGAGGCGCGGCGCTACGAAAACGATGATATCTACGTGGGCCCAAAGTGCTTTAGACCACGCATCAGAGCTACAAGATTCCCGGAAGGATTTGCTATCTCAAGGCATATCCAAGCCAACGACAGCATTGGTCGGCTAGATACCTGGCTACAGGATTTTTTCCAAGCTTGCTGCATCGCCAAAGGCGGAAATAGCCTGGTCGCAACCCGATATCTCCCACTTATGTTGCGGAAGACGGCACGATCATGTCTTAATGAACTTCTGGAGAACACCATCCACAACTGGTATGACATGCAAGGTGTGTTCTTTCAGAATTTTGAAGGCGCATATCGGAGGCCCTGTACGGTCGGAGACCTACAGCGTTGCACCCAGAAGGCCGGAGAAACTTGCCAGGATTACCTCGGATGATGGATCGACACCAAGAACTCCTGTGAAGGAGTAAATGATCAAACTGCGATTGAAGCTTTCATCGCAGGACTCCCAATTGGTCTACTGCGCCATCGCTTGAAGTGTGACAAGGTCACTGAGTTGGGAGAGATGATAGAAACAGCGAGCAAGTATGCAGATGCTGATGATGATGCAGAGGGATTGCTCAATGCCCTAGCTGTGCCTCAGTCGGAAAAACAACCAAAGCAACAAGCTCAGAAGCGCAAAAATACCTCGGAAGAGAAACCCAACGCGGAAACAGCAGTGGTCACTGCTACTTTCGGGTCTGGAGGACGAGGAGGACGCAGCGGAGGCCGCGAGCGTGGGCGTGGAACTTCAAGAGTCCAAGGTAGAGGAGACCAGCAACCAGGCAAAATCTATTCTTGGGCCGACATCGCCAATAACCTATGTGTGCATCACCTAGACGCCAATGGGGGCTCGTCCCACACCAACGCCGAATGTCGTTTCAATGACGACATCAAAAGAGATGACACCGCAGGCTACAAAGCTAAGCGAAAGAAGGGAAAGAAGAATCCCGAAAAAGACAAAGAGACCAAGGAAGATTCCGACATGGAGGAAGCTGATGCTTCAAATCCCAAGCCGGAAGGGAAGAAAAAATTTCCGACCAAGAAAGACACTTATGTCACCGTCCTCGGAACTCAACCAGCAAATGTCAAGAAAGTAGTTCTACATGAGCTCAACGCAACAGTTCCGGCTGTCCCCCAGTTTTTGGACAGGTCGGAAGTGGCAATCACATTTGACCGCGCTGATCATCCGCCTAAGCTACACATGCGAGGAAAATATGCCTTAATCGTCAATCCACTCATTGACGGTTATGGTTTCTCCAAGACCCTCATGGACGGTGGTAGCAGTATCAATATTCTCTATGTTGAAACGCTACGCCGGATGAAGATCTCGGAAACCCAGCTGAACCATAGCTCTGTGATCTTTCACGGAGTTGTCCCAGGAAGACAAGCCAATTCCCTGGGAGAGATCACTTTGGATGTTACCTTTGGAACTCCAAAGAACTATCGGACGGAGGCACTTTCCTTCGACGTGGTCCCGTTCAAGAGCGCATACCACGCTATATTCGGATGTCCGGCTTACTGGGATTTTATGGCTCGTCCGTGTTACATTTACAATATGATGAAAATTCCAGGTCCCAACTGCGTGATCACCATTAGGGGAGACCCGAAGAAAGCGCGAGAGTGCGAGGATGGAAATGCTGCCTTTGCCGAAGCCGTGCTGCAGGCCGAGGAGTACCAGGAGATCAAGAAGAGCATAGATCCGTCCGAGATGTCCGCAACGAAGAAGGAGGTGACAAACCCAAATCCGGAGTTCAAGGCATCAAAAGAGACGAAGAAGACGCCGTGGAAGGACGATGACCCCTCCAAGGTGACCCAGATAGGCGTAGGCCTAGGTAGCGCATAGGAAAGCGCGCTCGTCAAGTTCCTCCAAGCAAATCAAGATATCTTCACATGGCAGCCATCTGACATGACCGGAGTACCTAGGGAACTTACCGAGCACTCTTTAAATGTAAACCCGAACGCTAAACCCGTCAAACAGTCCCTACGATGTTTCGGCGATGAAAAGCGTAAGGAAATAGCTAAGGAACTAGCATGGCTCGAGTTAGCCGGATTCATAGAAGAGGTCATCCACACTAAGTGGCCGGCCAATCCTGTAATGGCCTTAAAAAGGACACCACTGATTTAAGGATGTGTGTTGATTATACTGCCTTGAACAAGGCTTGTCCAAAAGATCCGTTCGCTCTACCTAGAATTGATCAAGTTATTGATTCTACGGCAGGCTCGGAACTCCTCTGTTTTCTCGACGCATATTCTGGCCTCACCAAATCCGGATGAAGGAATCTGACAAAGTCAAAACTTCATTCATAACCCCTTTCGGAACCTTCTGTTTTGTTACGATGCCCTTTGGGCTGAAGAATGTAGGAGCTACCTACCAGCGCACGACGCATCGTTGCCTCCACGACCAACTCGGACGCAATGTACATACATACGTGGATGATATTGCGGTGATGTCCAAAAAGAAGCAAACTTTGATTTCCAACTTGGAGGAAACATTTGCCAATCTACGAAAATACAATATCATGCTTAAACCGAAGAAATGCTTCTTTGGAATACCAGCCGGAAAATTGTTAGGTTTCATCGTGTCTCAAAGAGGCATAGAGGTGAACCAGGAAAAAATCAAGGCTATACTCAATATTTCCAGGCCAACTCGCCTGAAGGACGTACAAAGATTAACTGGTTGCATCGCTGTGGTCAATCGATTTGTAAGCCGACTTTGTGAAAGAGCCGCACCATTATACAAACTCCTAAAAAAGACCAAGGATTTTGTTTGGACTGACGAAGCTGAAGCTGCACTACAAGACCTAAAGAAAGTACTCTCATCTGCTCCTATCCTTGTAGCGCAGGAACCTCAGGAACCGATGTTGCTCTATCTTGCTGTGACAAATAAGGTCGTTAGTATCGTCATGGTGGTGGAGAGACCGGAGGATCATCAGGAACACCTGGTGCAGCTTCCGACTTACTTTGTTAGTGAGGTCCTGACAGAATCAAAACAGCGGTATCCGCACTATCAAAAGTTGGCTTATGGTGTTTTTCTAGCATCTCGTAAGTTACGACACTATTTCCAGGAGCATCCAATTACCGTGGTGAGCACAGCTCCCATGAGAGATATAATCAACAACAGTGACGCCACAGGACGCGTCGCCAAATGGGGAATAGAGCTTTCAACTTTTGATATTGAGTATAAACCTCGGACAACAATCAAATCCTAGATCCTTGCTGACTTTATCGCTGATTGGACAGAGACGAAGGAGAACATGACCCTCCCTGAGTCGGAATGCTGGTTCCCCTACTTTGATGGATCTAAGGCTCGAGGGGGCTGGCGTGGTGCTCAAATCACCCCAAGGAGATAAACTTCTATACGTGTTGCAGATCCACTTCACAACGACAAATAATATTGCCGAGTATGAAGCACTGCTACATGGAATCCGGATCGCTAAGGATATTAGCATCCGACGTTTGATGTGTTATGGAGATTCGGATCTTGTTGCTCAACAAGTGTCGGATATTTGTAACGCAAATGAACATATGGCAGCATATAAAGCTGTCGTAGATGATCTATCTAAATCGTTCGAAGGGTTTGAGGTTCAACACATCCCTCGAGCACAAAAAGAGGAAGCAGATGCACTATCTCGGATAGGCTCTATGTGGAAAGAAGTCCCGGATGGCACTTTTTTAGAGCACCTCAAAGTTCCCTCAATAAAGGGAGTAGATGAGGAATATCCGAGTAAATCCGACTCACCTCTAATAGCAGTTCTAGCTGTAATTCCCAGCTGGACTCAACCCTACCTAGATTATTTGGTAGATGGCAAATTACCCGAAGACGAGGTGTTGAGCCGGTAGATCATCCGACGAGCGAAAGCCTATACTATTGTTAAAGGTGAGCTCTATAAACAGAGTGTTTCTGGGGTTTTCCAGCGCAGCGTATCTCCGGAAGAAAGAGTGGAAATTTTAAGGGAAATCCATGAAGGCGAGTGTGGTCACCACGCTGCAGCCAAATCTTTAGTGGCAAAAGCTTTTAGACATGGATTTTTCTGGCTTACAGCTCAGGCAGATGCCGAACGATTAGTCAAGACATGCAAAGGCTGCCAAAAGTACGCCAAACAAGCTCATGTTCCGGCTGATCAGCTGCGAACAATACCTATAACATGGCCATTTGCAGTCTGAGGGCTTGATATGGTTGGACCATTTAAACGAGCTCTAAGTGGATTTACTCACCTCTTAGTGATGGTGGATAAATTCACCAAATGGATTGAGGCTAAACCTGTCACTAGTTGTGATGGAGCAATAGCCAAAAGATTTGTCGAGGATGTTATAATCTAGTATGGTTATCCACATAGCATTATCACGGACAACGGGAGTAACTTTTCTATGGGAGAATTAGCTGAATTCTGCAACGCGCAAAATATCCGGCTTGACATTGTGTCAGTCGCACATCCGCAGGCTAACGGACAAGTCGAAAGAGCAAATGGTTTAATCCTACAAGGCCTAAAACTAAGACTCGAAGAACCACTACGACGTGCTAGGGGGGCTTGGGTAGAGGAATTACCCTCTGTAATTTGGAGTTTACGAATAACTCCAAACAGGTCAACAGGATACACACCTTTCTTCTTGGTCTATGGCGCAGAAGCAGTTCTTCCTAGTGATTTAATTCATACTTCTCCTAGAGTGGCCGCGTATATTGAAGAGGATGCCGAGATGTCTCGACAAAATGATCTCGACTTAGTCGAAGAAGTTCACGTCATTGCTGAAATGAGATCAACAGCCTATCAGCAGAAGGTACGCAAGTATCATAGCCAGAGAGTCCGAAACAGATCTTTCAATAAAGGTGATTTGGTTCTCCGGCTTGTGCAACAAAGAAAGCACAAACTTTCCCCAGTATGGGAAGGGCCCTTTTAAGTTAGTCGAGTATTGCACAATGATTCGTACTACTTAACTGACATGAGGCCAGTCAAAGAAAGACCTGCTACTAAGAAGAGAAAGAGAGCTGGAGGCAGTACAAATCCGGATGAGTTAGACAGACCATGGAATATTGCTCACCTACGTCCCTTTTATTCTTAGTTTATCTTTCTTTGTAATCATATATATGTACATGTTCTGTGAGAAATAAAAGTTTTGGTTGCCTCAAGTTTTCCTGAGAAGTTTTTACCATCTTATTTTTCGAATGATCATGTCATAGTCAAAAATCCCAGAATGCGTGAAAGTACTTTATGCTCATGTTCGTTCTGGTTTAGATTTCCGATTCTAAAAATGCTACCTTCGGGTATAACTCTAAAGTTTCTAGTCTATACTTTGGTTCTTTGTATGATTGCTGGATGCGGGCATTTTCCGAGTAGCGAATTGTTGTACTGGAAGCCGGCTTTGTTTCCGAGTTTAAACTGGTTTAGCAATTGAGCTCCGTTGCTCGGGGAAGTTTTTGGCAGAAGGTTTAGCCGGCTCACGAAAGGGATGAGGCGGCAAGCCAGATAAACGATAAGTATAGACGAAAAAATAGAAGTGCTTATGTAAACATTTCAGGCACGCAAAAAATTTAAAGCCAAAAGTGCCGAATAGATCAAAAGCTTAGCACTAGCAAAATTATAGTACTGCATATTTACAGGCCCATCATGTTTTTCAGAATAACACAAGTATTTCTGGTAATCTATGATGCAAGAGAGGAAGGAGCTGCCGGCTCGCTGGATACATCGCCTTGATATCGTTCTGAGATGTCCACATCCGAAACAGTGTGGTCATTGTCGGAAACTTCTGCTGAATCTTCTGGAGACGGAGGCGGAGTGTCCATGTGGGTGAAGAAAGGAGTCTCGTAGCTGGTTAAATCAGCCACATGACACCCATATCCGGCACAGGATTCCATCATGGCCTTGATGTCCTGCTCCTGGCCGTCTTCATCTACTTTGCAGTACCCTTTGGTCACTTGCCATATTTCCATGTTTCCATGGTGGCTCATGACCATGGTGAAAGTGTTCTATGCCGCGGTCCGCACATAGGACATGTTCCAATCCTGGACAAGTTGCGGCATCTCCTTTGCCTTGTCTCGCACCTGAAAATCTGACATGCTATGCATGTCCGGAATCTTGAGAGCTTCGCCAATGTCCTCAAGGGATTGGCAGAAGTCATGAAGCAGGTCACTGACTTGGGTAAGCCGGAGGGTGCGGGGCTCAGCGGAGGTGGAGTCCGTCAAGTTCAGAGGACCTATAGAAAAAAATAGTTAAAGTAAATCCGACATTGAAAAGAAGTCGAAGAAAATAGACAAGTCAGACAGATGGAACGTATCGAAAATGACGTCGTCAATTTTGGTCTCCTCTTCCCGAAGACTCTGGAGTTCAGCCCGGAGCGCCTCGAAAAGATCCTTCTTTCTGCACAGCTCATTATTGAGGTCCGAGATTTTTTGATCTTGAGCAGCAATCTTACGATCACGCTCGTCAGTGGCCATGGAGGAGGACTCAAGGATTTGAGCAATGCTCTTTTCATGATCTGCCTTGAGCTGATCCAGCTCTTGGCGAAGTTCTTTGTTCTCCACCACCAAAGTTTTGAGGTTCTCGGCCTCTTCAATCATGGCGCAGGACTGTTTTACCAGCACTGTAAGTCAAAAAAAGAACAACAGTTCAGTAAAAAATTCGACTATGAAAACATGAAAGACAAGGTTTGAGTCTCGGAATGTTTACCTTCGGCCTCATCCTTGGTAACTTTAAGCTCAACATTTTTAAGTCAGAGAGCTTTGATCTCGCTCCGCTTATCACAGACATTCTTCACCAAATCCTGGTTATAGGAATATACTTTCTGTAAGTCAGAATACCCAAAGTCAGAAAGCTACTAAAGACTCGGGCTAATATTTTTGCTAATATCAGCACGAGCCTTGGGGGCTACACTAGTTCGTTCTTTGGCATCCTAAGGAAGCATAAACCCGGATTATTTATCCTACTTCATGCTTGGGGCTAGAGGATATGATATGAAATAAACGAAAAACAGGAGTTAGAATTCCGACTTACATATTGTTCGCGAGTAAGTTTATCCAAACTCGCATTCACTTCAACTGCAACCTTCTCAGCGAGAGTCAAAGGGGTCACAAGAGCAGTTGGAAGCTCATCGGACCTGATACTCTCGTTGCGAAGACACACTTGTTCAAGAAGATCAGAGTGCTTGATGTCCTATGCTTCTTGCACTTCTTCTTCGGCAGATAAGTTTCTTTTCTCTAGGCATTGCATGGCCAGCCACTGGATCTCTTCAGCAGATTTCCGAGATAGGCCAAACTTGGCAAGTCCCGGATTGCTGAGAAGGTTTTCGGCAAAGGTTTCTGCCAAGGGATCATTACCCAAAGAGGGTTCACCCTTATCTATACCTGACTCACCCATGGTGATGTCAGTTTGCGATTCAAGGATTGCAGGCTCCGTTGAAGGAGCCGGATCTTCTGCGACAGCCGGAGAAGGAATGATCATCGGCATTGCGGAAGGTTGAGGGGAAGGAGTCGGAGGAGCCATTGCACGAGAAGCTATGGTAAGCTTCGTCTGCTGCAGGGGCTTCGAAGAAGTCCCTTCCCTTGCCCTTGATGAGCTGTTTAGCTCTGAGAATGTAATAAAATCGGAAACATTACATCTCGGAAGAGAATTCGAGTAAAGTGCAAAGGCGGAAGTTGTGATTGAAAGTTACCTCTTCACGACGGGAACCTCCTTTGTGCCAACAGCCACTGTCGGAGCCTTGCGCTTCTTGAGCGCAATGTCCGGCAATGGGTCCACCTCTGTCTCCTAAGAAAACTCTGGAGGATATCCTTCGAGTGGAGCAAATTCCGACTCGGGGAGGTTAGCCAGCTGAAAAAAAGAAAACATATCAGTATTGCAATGTAACTTAAAGATTGAAACACACAAAAAGGTTTACTGTTAGAAGCTTACCGGCACTACGGGGTTTTCCGCCGTATGCATATCCAGAGAAATCTCCGGGATCCTCCTCTCGATCCGCTCCCTTATGAACCATTTTATCTGGCTTATGTAGCCTTGTGTGGTGTAGGCTCTAGGGCTGATGTGGAGGGAGTCTTTCTTGGACGACGTGATGGAGTGCATTAGTCGGTCTCCGTGGTACTGAAGGGGCTGGATCCGGCGTGATACCAAGCAGGACCAGGTCGGATCCCTTCAGTCCTTTGTGTTTAATCAGATATTCGACCCGCCTCTTAGCGAGGATCAGATCGTCACTGAGAGCTGGAGCAGCCTCATCCCAGGATGGTTGGGCTGTGGCAGCTCCGTCAATGAAAGCCGGCAAAGCAGTAGCTTTGCCGGGAGCCAGAATATCCTTGTGATAGAAGAAGGTGGCTGGCCACTGTTTGACCGAGTCACTAGCTAAGATCTTGGGATATGTGCGCTCACGTCTAAGTGAAAAACTAATGGTACTGGTGATATAAGGAACACCGGCAGTAATAGAATTTCTTCGGACATGGAAATAATATCGGAATAAGGTCAAACTCGGCCTAATGCCGAGAAATCCCTCACACAAAGAAGTGTAAGCGCTCATCTCTAGGAGAGAGTTGGGAGGAAGATGGTGGAGTTGAACACCATAATCGTCAATCACCTCAGAGAAGAACTCCGAGGGAGGAAATGACAAACGTCTGTCGAGGTGGGTGCTGAAGTGGACCCGCTCGTCGGTGCTCGGGTTGGGGACGGTCTCCCCGATGCCCCTCCGCCAGTTGCCGGTGCGGAGGAGCCCTTCTGTCTCCACGCCGCGGAATTTCTCATCATCTAGCACGCAAGGGATCCAGACCCCGCGGAAGCTTTCCTTCTCCACCGCCGCTTCCGTCGCCGCCATCGCCGCCACTGCTGCCAAGCCGGAAGAGGACGAAGGGGCCATTTCTTAAGTGAGCAGATGACCTAAGATGGGCGGCGCTGGGAGTTTTTGGGGGAAAGCAGAGGAGCCCTGTTGGCGCGGGGGAGATTTGGAGGAGAGGAAAAGGCAAAGGAACAGGTGAAGAAAGGAGAAGGAGAATCCTCACCCCTTATATCCACCTAACCGCGCCAAGATTCGTGCAAATGCTAAAGTGTAACCGCCACGCGTCGTGGAAGGAACTGGGAAGGACCCACGCGATGATTACGTCGCCTCGATCTCTGCGTATGCATTGAAACGGTGCCTCGGTTCCACAAACTGCGGACCCACCAACGGTCGTGCTGACAGGATGTCCGTCAGATGACCTAACTTGACCATGACTTGTGTCAGGTGGCGTTAGAGACCAAATTCTGGCATAGTTTGAAATCAAGCTGGAAAATCCGAGTAACCTGTTGATAGGTCTGACTTATTTTTAAGACCCGGATCGTATTTTTTGTTGTGAAGTTTCAGGAACCCTTCAAGATTCTGCAAGCCGAAGATCAAGCTAGACAATGATAAATCCGACTTTAGATCTTGGAGGCCTCCGGGGGCTGCTGTTGGGGATATACTTTTCGGGAATCCTCATAGTTCCTCACTGACCAGGGTGGCCCACTTCGGGTTAGAGCTTTGCTTCACGGGCGGCCCAGTCAGGGAGAAAAGACGGAGTCCCATCCGGCTACGGGAAGGCCCATAAGACTTACCGACTTAGGCCCATAGTGTTACTTGTAGTTCAAGATGTACTCTGTAACCAACTCTTAGTCGTAGCCGGATAGATCTCTCCTGTAAACCCTAGGCCGGATATCTATATAAGCCATCCTAGGGAGAGCCTTTAGGGCAACACTCTAGACCCTCAATAGTCTACAATCTCAACTCGCACAGGCGAACCCTTGTAACCCATATTTCTGGCTCTGCCGTATTACTGGATTGCTCGCAGGAGTAGGATCCGTCCAAAGCCGGCGGATTCGAACCTGGGTAAACTTGTGTGCTCACCGTCCCGGAACACCATACGTCTCACACCCCTCTCTTCCACACGCCTCGAGGACCCCCTCATGGCGTACTTGTCCTCAATCTGACGACACTGCCCCGACCATCGTCGCCTCGTATGCATCTGTGTTGCCTCCTCTGGTGACGCCATACGGGTGACCACCGATCTCTCTCGTCGATGTCAGCTCAACATGGGAAAACTGTTGGCACGCACTTCTGCCGTAGTGCAGGACGCAATGAGCAGTGCTTCCTGCAGTGCATGCATTCACTACGGACTATGGCCTACGTACTTTGAGTGGTTGTTGCGAAACTACTCGTCATGGGAAGGAACATGAGATATTCGTACATACAATGCTACTATATCTTATTGCACTATCGTAGTGGTAATAATTTAGATTGATGCTAGAATGAACGATCAGTGGGTCAATGACATATCGGACATCTCTTGGTACCGCCATTGCACAATTCATAGATCTTTGGACTGAAATCCGAGAGCTCCTGTAGCTTACAAATATAGAACCATATCCTCTAACATGGAGGAGGAAAGTCACCCTTCTAAATGATACTTTTGACTTGGTTTGTTTACATCTCACACATCTTAGATTTACAAACTAAAAAAATTAGATTTATATCCGAAGATAACATTTTTAGAATTGGAAATCTTAACCAGAACAAACATGAGTATAAAGTACTTTCAAGTATTCTGGGATTTTCGAATATAACATGACCATTTGGAAATAAGATGGCAATATAAAACTTCTCAGAATAATTTGAGGCAACCAACACTTTATTTCTCATTGAACATGTACACATATATGATTACAAAGAAAGAAAATTTAAGAATAAAAGGGATATAGCTGAGCAATATCCCACGGTCTGTCTAATTCTTCTGGGTCTGTACTGCCTCCAGCTCTCTTTCTTTTCTTAGTAGCAGGTCTTTCTTTGACTGGCCGCATATCAATTAGATAGTAAGAACCATTATGCAATACTCGGCTAACTAAAAAGGTCCCTTCCCATACTGGGGAAAGTTTGTGCTTTCTTTTTTGCACAAGCCGGAGAACCAAATCACCCTTATTAAAAGACCGGTTTCTGACTCTCTGACTATGATACTTGCGTAACGTCTGCTGATAGGCTGTTGATCTCATCTCAGCAATGACGTGAACTTTTTCGATTAAATTGAGATCATTTTGTCGAGAAATTTCGGCATCCTCTTTGATATACGTAGCAACTCGGGGAGAAGTATGAATCAAATCACTAGGAAGAACCGCTTCTGCACCATAGACCAAGAAGAAAGATGTGTATCCAGTTGACCTGTTCGGAGTTGTTTGCGAACTCCATATCATAGAAGGTAATTCATTTACCCAAGCCCCCGCAGCACAATGTAGTGGTGCTTCGAGTCTTGGTTTGAGGCCTTGTAGGATTAAACCATTTGCTCTTTCAACTCGTCCATTAGCTTGTGGATGTGCGACTAATGCAATGTCAAGCTGGATATTTTGTTCATCGCAGAATTCAGCAAGTTCTCCCATGGAAAAATTAGTCTCGTTGTCCGTGATAATGCTATGTGGATAACCGTATCGGATTATAACATCCTCGACAAATCATCTGGATGTTGCTCCATCATAACTGGTAACGGGTTTAGCCTCAATCCATTTGGTAAATTTCTCCACCATCACTAAGAGATGAGTAAATCCACTTGGAGCCTATTTAACCGGTCCTACCATGTCAAGCCCCCAGATCATGAAAGGCCATGTTATAGGTATTGTTCGCTGCTGATCAACCGAAACATGAGCTTGTTTGGCATACTTTTGGCAGCCTTTGCACGTCTTGACCAGCCGTTCAACATCTGCCTTGGCTGTAAGCCAGAAAAATCCGTGTCTGAAAGCTTTTGCCACTAAAGATTTGGCTGCAACGTGATGGCCGCATTCGCCTTCGTGGATTTCTCGTAAGATTTCCACTCCTTCTTCCGGAGATACGCAACGCTGAAATACCCCAGATACACTTCACTTATAGAGCTCACCATTTATTATTGTATAGGTTTTTGCTCGTCGGACGATTTGTCGGCTCAGAACCTTGTCTTCGGGTAATTTTCCATCTACCAAGAAATCAAGGTAGGGTTAAGTCCAACTAGGAATTACAGCTAGAACTACCACTAAAGGTGAGTCGGATTTGGTCGAACATTCCTCATCTACTCCTTTTATAGAGGGAACTTTGAGGTGCTCTAGAAAAGCGCCATCCGGGACCTTTTTCCGTGCAGAGCCTATTCGAGATAATGCATCTGCTTCCTCATTTTCTGTTCGAGGGATGTGTTGAACCTCAAACCCTTCGAACGATTTAGATAGTTCATCCACGACAGCTCTATATGCTGCCATATGTTTATTTGCATTACAAATATCCGACACTTGTTGGGCAACAAGATTTGAATCTCCATATAACACATTAATCGCCGGATGCCGATATCCTTAGCAATCTGGATTCCATGCAGCAATGTTTCATATTCAGCAATGTTGTTTGTTGCCGTGAAGTGGATCTGCAACACATAGGGAAGTTTACTCCTTGGGGTGATTTGAGCACCACGCCAGCCCCCGAGCGCCTTAGACCCGTCAAAATGCAGGGTCTAGTATTCCGACTCTCGGAGGGTCATATTCTCCATTGTCTCTGTCCAATCAGCGACAAAGTCAGCGAGGATTTGGGATTTGATTGATGTACAAGGTTTGTACTCAATATCGAAAGATGAAAGCTCTATGCCCCATTTTGCGACATGTCCTGTAGCATCGCTGTTGTTGATTTTATCTCTCATGGGAGCTGTGCTCACCACGGTAATTGGATGTTCCTGAAAGTAATGTCGTAACTTCTGGGATGTGAAGAACACACCGTAAGCCAGGTTTTGACTGTGCGGATACCGCTGCTTTGATTTAGTTAGGACTTCGCTGAGGTAATAAGTCGGACGTTGCACTAGGTGTTCCTATTTTTCCTCTAGTCTCTCCACCACCATGACGACACTGACGACTCTGTTTGTCGCATCGAGAGAGAGCAACATCGATTCACGAGGTTCTGGTGCTGCAAGGATAGGAGCAGATGAGAGTACTGCTTCTAGGTCTTGTAGTGCAGCTTCAGTTTCGTCAGTCCAAACGAATTTTTTAGTCTTTTTCAGGAGCTTGTAGAGTGGTGCGGCTCTTTCACCAAGCCGGCTTACAAACTGACTGACTGCAGCAATGCAACCAGTTAGTCTTTGAACTTCTTGCAGGCGAGTCGGCCTGGAAATATTGAGTATAGCCTTAATTTTGTCTCGGTTCACCTCTATGCCTCTATGAGACATGATGAAACCTAACAATCTGCCGGCTGGTATTCCAAAGAAACATTTCTTCGGGTTAAACATTATGTTGTATTTTCGTAGATTAGTGAATGTTCCCTCCAAGTCGGAAATTAAGGTTTCCTTCTTTTTGGACATCACCGCTATGTCATCCACATATGCATGTACATTGCATCCGATTTGATCGTGGAGACAACGCTGCATAGTGTGCTGGTAATTAGCTCCTGCGCTCTTGAGCCTAAAGGGCATCATAACAAAATAGGAGGTTCCGAAGGGGGTTATGAATGAAGTTTTGACTTTGTCTGATTACTTCATCTGAATTTGGTGATAACCGGAATATGCGTCGAGAAAACATAGGAGTTCCGAGCCTACCGTAGAATCAATAATTTGATCAATTCTAGGCAGAGTGAATGGATCTTTGGGACAAGCCTTGTTCAAGGCAGTATAATCAACACACATCCTTAAATCAGTGGTATCCTTTTTAGGGATCATTACAGGATTGGTCGACCACTCAGTGTGGATGACCTCTTCTATGAATCCGGCTAACTCTAGCCGAGCTAGTTCCTTAGCTATTGCTTTTTGCTTTTCATCGCCAAAATTTCATCAGGACTATTTGACGGGTTTAGTGTTTGGATGTACATTTAGAGAGTGCTCGACAAGTTCCTTAGGTACTCCGGTCATGTTAGTTTGCTACCATGCGAAGATATCTTGATTTGCTTGGAGAAACTCGACGAGCGTGCTTTGGGTCACCTTGGAGGGGTCATCATCCTTCAACGGTGTCGTCTTTGTCTCTTCTAATGCCTTGAACTCTGGAGTCGGCTTTGTCACCTCCTTCTTCATCGCGGGCATCTTGGACGGGTCGATGGTCTTCTTGATATCCTGGTACTCCTGGGCGTGCGGTACGGCTTCAGCAAAGGCGGCATTTCCGTCCTTGCATTCTCGTGCTTTCTTCGGGTCTCCCCTGATGGTGATCACACCCTTTGGACCTGGAATTTTCATCTTATTGTAAATGTAACACGGACGAGCCATGAAAGCCCAGTAAGCCAGACGTCCAGATATAGCGTGGTATGTGCTCTTGAACGGGACCACTTCGAAGGAAAGTGCTTTCGTCCGGTAATTCTTTGGAGTTCCAAAAGTAACATCCAAAGTGATCTCTCCTAGGGAATTTGCGTGTCTTCCTGGGACAACTCTGTGAAAGATCACAGAGCTGTGATTCAGCTGAGTTTCCGAGATCCTCATCCGACGCAACGTTTCGATGTAGAGGATGTTGATGCTGCCGCCGCCATCCATGAGAGTCTTGGAGAAACCATAACCATCAATAAGGGGATTGATGACTAAGGCGTATTTTCCTCACCTATGAAACTTAGGCGGATGATCAGCATGGTCAAATGTGATTGTCACTTCCGACCAGTCCAAGAATTGAGGGACGGCCGAAACAGTTGTGTTGAGCTCATGCAAAACTGCCTTCTTGACCTTAGCTGGTTGAGACCCAAGGAAAGTGACATAAGTGTCTTTCTTCGTTGAGAATTTCTTCTTTCCATCTGACTTGGGGTTTGAAGTGTCAGCTTCCTCCATGTCGGAATCTTCCTTGGCCTCCTTTTATTTTTCGGGATTCTTCTTTCCCTTCTTCCGCTTAGCCCTGTAGCTAGCGGAATCATCTTTCTTGATGTCGTCATTGAAATGACTCTCGGCATTTGTGTGGGACGAGCCCCTGTTGGCATCTAAGGGTTGCACACACGGGTTGTTGGCAATGTCGGCCCATGAATAGGTTTTGCCAGGTTGCTAGTATCCTCTACCCTAGACTCTTCACGTCTCACGACTGCATCCGCGGCCGCCTCCGCGCCCTCCTCGCCCTCCATACTCGAAAGTACCAGTGACAACTGCGGTTTTCGTGTTGGGATTTTCTTTCGAGGTGTTCTTGCACTTCTGAGCTTGTTGCTTCAGCTATTTTGCCGACTGTGGTACCGCTAGGACGTTTAGTAGTCCTTCTATGTCATCATCGGCATCTGCATATTTGCTTGCCGTTTTTATCATCTCTCCTAGGTTAGTGACCTTGTCGCACTTCAAGTGGTGACGTAGAAAACCATTTGGGAGTGTAACACCCTCAAATCGGCACTATGCAAGTTTTAGCGCTTCCCGCCAAACCCGCATAGAAACGATTCAAGGACGCCCACCAAGCACTTTCGTGCGGGTGGAGAACAAAGTAATATCATTACACAATAGTCCACGATGGAACCCACAGACAGATATATATACAACACGACTCCACGAGTCAAGAATACAGATATACAATACAATGATCCAAATCACCTTGAAAACGATAGAGTGTCCGACTACGGACAAGAGGCAAATGGGGCTAAGAGCCCTAAAGAATAACCAATGGCGTCCATAACCTTGCCCAGGCCAAGCCGGAAGGGTAACCCTGCTAACGACGTCGATCTCAAACCTGCTAAAACAAAAGGGGTGCCGACAAAGGGCAAAGGAAAAAGAGGAGCGTCAGTACTGAGGCCAGTACACGGCGAGGCTAGAATTCGGCGGCTCTCGCCTACATAGGTATGGTGGACTGAAGCGGCAGCGCAGCAGCACTAAACAACCTATAGAGAGGGGTAAGAAAGACCTATTCAGATCCAACCTGATACTAACACCAAACATACCCATCCTGGCATTTCCCCCCTCGAGACCAAACGAGGAAGTCAAACCGAGGAACTCACACGGTTGGCAGTTTTATTCATTCGATTATAGTTGAAGCACTTACTAGTCAGATATATAGCGTGAGTCATTCTGATAGCATAAGTAGTGGGCGGTTTTAATTAACATTCCGTTGTAGTTGTAACATTTACTAGTCAGATATAATTGTCCTGATGAATCCCAAAACCCAGCAGTTGTTGGCACTTTTATCACATTCCATTGGAGTTGCAATACTTACTAGGAAGATATAACAAGACACAAGGAACCCCAGCTCCACCAGTTGTTGGCATTTTTAATATCCATTTCGTTGTATTTTAATCTGATTACTAGTCACATATTAAGTCAAATTTATAGCACTACTTTAGTTATGCTTGTCTATGATCGAGATACTGTGCTCCCAGTCATCCATAACCGCGGACACGGCTTTCAGAAAGATTTACCCTGCAGGGGTGCACAAATAGCAACACACGCTCGATCAACCTCGGAAAAACCAACTCAAAACCCAACGAGGCTTTCATGACAAAGCAATCACAGGATTCATAAATATTTCAGGGGGCCACCCCACTAAGCTACCCGCAACGAAGTTGGCCGGCTTCGGAACAGACCCAGGGTTTGCGACGATGGCTGTAAACGACTGGGAACCTGAAAGTGTGACTAGGCCTATCGATACCGCGAAAACGTGGCGCGATCCAAAACAGTACAGGTGCTCCACACACAATCTTAAATAAAGCAGTAACATGACATAAGTACAGGATAGTAATAAAGCCCCAAACTACTTTGTGGCCCCAAGAAATAGAAATGAATCAAGATCTGGCTCGGGGGGTCCATAAGGCCTCCCGGATGTGGATAGTGCGAATAGTCAAGGAACAGGTATCAAGTACTCGGGGTCCTACGGGACATAAGTGAGCGTGGAAGAACCAAATAACATCTATTGCCCACCGATGCCTCTGCATTAGTTATATCTAGCATTTTAATAGTTGTATTTAAAGTCATGATCATCTCCACCGTAAACATCTGCCAGCATTCCAACAACTGTGGTACTTGACAGCACGAGATCGCACCTGAGGAAGCAACTACGACTCGCAAGGCCAGCTATCTACCAAACAACAGGTATTAGGAGGTGTCCATGCCAATAAAGGGGCTGCATGGGATATAACTGGTGCACGGAAACTAAAGCATCGCGACACGGATAGCAATAGATCAACAGGAGGAAATAAAGACTATAAATGCAAAATAGGTAGAAGGGGGAGAGATGCTCGCCTGGGAAACACTACCGAAGGTTCATATCCGGAGAACTTGTCAATACTCACATCAACTCACTGGCCTAATCCGCGAAGAAGCAAAGCACTAAAAGAAACAACGGATGCAATATTTAATACTACGGCAGAAGATCTGGCATGATGATGATATGATGCAGATGTGGTGCAATTAGGCAGTATTAAGCGAAACCGGCGTCCCGACAATTAATTAAACGGTTCAAGTTATTTAACAACCCCGCAATTTAAATGTTGTATTAACACGGCAAAACATAGCATCGGTTCGCTACACAAATTTAAATGGAGTCCGGAATAAGACAAAAGTATCCTGCATGTAGACTCCATATTTAATTATGAGGTGAATCGGCATAATGCCCCGAAACCCACATGATGAGATGTATGCAAGCATGAACCCTTTAATATGCAACAATTATATGTCATTTATAAAATAGGGGTCTCAGAAAGGGGTCACACATTGGAACTCGGCGATCTTGGTTCGATGTGGTTCAGGTGTTGGGTCCGCAGCATAGAAAACAAAAAAATTCCTACGATGAGAACTATACGCCAAGATCTACTAGATACAGAGCAACGGGTGGACATACATCCATGGAGAACTTACCCTCGAAGACAACGAGTTTTGTTAACGAGTAGGAACTCGTGGTTGATGTAGTCGTACGCTTGCCGATTTCAAGATCATGTGGAAGTCCGAGCGCCGCAAATCAGCAGCGCATCCGTCCTCGCACACACGTTCAAGCCACCGGACAACCTCCACCTCCTCGCTCCAGCGAATCAGCGGAAGCAGCAACTCCTTCCAGACGCAAGGCCACCGGGAACATGTATCTCGCTAATCCGAGACCATGGGGGAATATCTAGAGGGGGAGAGAGATCCTTCACGAGAAGGTGTGTGGATGAAGGAGGGAATGGGTGACCTTTTATAGGAGGAGGGGGGTGCCCCCTCTCTCCATGGCCGGCGCATGGGGGGTGACCCCTCACCTCCCCCATTCATGTGGTGGTAACCCCTCCACATTAAAATGCCCCTTAACATTCTCTTTTAAAGTCTCCACTTTAAATGCATTAAATTTCTCCAAATTTAATGCTCTCTCATTTAATAAAACTCTTTTATTTATTTTATTCAGAATTTTGTTAATTACTTTAATTAACAAACATTCACATAAAACCCTTGCAACATTTCAATATTACATGTAGAACCACTTTCTGCAATTTCACCCGAAACAATTCCGGTTTCTATCGAAACAATTCCTGTTTCTATCGAAACATTTCCTGCGCTTTGCAAACCTTTTGTATGGAACATATGTGCTCCTAAATGGTGTCCGGCAACCCTTAAGTGTGTCACCCTACGGTTCGCGAATAATGCAGACATGATTGAAACTCCTCTCAGATCAATAATCAGAAGCGGGACCTCGAGATCCATACTGACTCCTACACATTCAACGATGACTTCTGTGATCGTGAGAACCTTTAACGTCAGCAATTTAATCCCTTTGTCTCATGATATAATACATGTCCGAGATTCGATCATCGGTATCCAAATACCTAGTTTGATCTCGTTACCGACATGCACTCTTTTCTCGTTCCCGTGGTACAACATTCTAGTGATCACATCACTTGCTTGCAAGCTATCTTAATGTGATATCACCGAGAGGGCCTAGAGTATATCTATCCGTCATCTGGATTGACAAATTCCACTCTTGATCCATGAGCCTCAACATAACACCTTTGTAGTACTGAACCCATCTTTATAGTCACCCTGTTACGGTGTGACGTTTGATGTTATCAAGATACTCTTCCGGTGTTAGCAATTAACATGATCTCATGGTCTAAGGACTAAGACTACTTTGTATGATGTTATAGCAATATAAACATAATGACTTGATCGTAATGCTATACTTTGGATGAATGTTCATCACATCATTTCACAAATGCTGTGACCTTGTTATTAACAACATCCAATGTCCATGATCAGGAAACTTTGATCATCTTGTTAATCAACAAGCTAGTCTATAAGAGAGGCATAACTAGGAACCCTTTTTGTTTATTAAACACACATGTATTGATGTTTCCTATCAATACAATTATAGCATGCAAAATAAACATCTATCATATACAAGAAATATATAATAATTACTTTATTATTGCCTCTAAGGGCATATTTCCTTTAGTCTCCCACTTGCACTAGAGACAATAATCTAGTTTACACAGTGATAAATCTAACACCCATGGAGTTCTGGTGTTGATCATGTTTTGCCCTAGGGAGTACTTTAGTCAATGGATCTGCTACATTTAGGTCCGTGTGCACTTTACAAATCTTTATATCTCCATCCTTGACATGCTCACGGATGGAGTGAAACCGGCGCTTAATATGTTTGGAATTCTTGTGAGACCTTGGTTCCTTTGCGTTGGCTATGGCTCCATTGTTGTCACAATAGATCACCATCGGGTCCAACGCACTGGGAACCACACCTAGTTCTGTAATGATCTCTTTCATCCAAACTGCCTCCTGCGCCGCCTCTGAAGCAGCAACATATTCCGCCTCCGTTGTTGATCCAGCCACCGCAGGTTGTTTGGAACTCCTCCAACTAACTACTGCTCCGTTCAAGAGAAATACGTATCCGTATTGAGACTTAGAGTCATCCGGATCGGTGTCAAAGCTAGCATCGACATAACACTTAGCGACTAGCTCTTCTTCACCTCCGTATATAAGAAACATATCCTTAGTTCTTCTCAAGTACTTGAGGATGTTCTTTACTACTATCCAGTGTTCTGAACCTGGATCAGATTGGTACCTATTAGTCAAACTAATAGCATGTGCCACATCCGGTCTTGTACATAGCATGGCATACATAATAGAGCCTATGGCCGAGGCATAGGGGATCTTATCCATCATCTCTCTTTCTTCCGTCGTAGCCGGACTTTGAGTCTTACTCAATGTCTTGCCTTGCAACATAGGAAAGAACCCCTTCTTACTTTCGTCCATATTAAACTTCTTTAATATCTTATCAAGGTATGTACTCTGCGATAGCCCAATTACGCGTCTTGATCTATCTCTATAGATTTTAATGCCTAATATATATGAAGCTTCACCAAGGTCCTTCATCAAAAATTTGCTGTTTAGATAACTTTTAACACTGTTTAAAAGATCTATATCATTTCCAATCAATAATATGTCATCCACATATAATATCAGAAATGCCACATTGCTCCCACTCACTTTCTTGTAAATACAAGCCTCTCCATAAGTTTGGACAAATCCAAACTCTTTGATCACCTCATCAAAGCGGAGATTCCAACTCCGGGATGCTTGCTTTAGTCCATAGATGGATCGCTGAAGTTTGCACACCTTATTAGCATCCTTAAGATCGACAAAACCCTTTGGTTGTATCATATACAACTCTTCTTCAATATTACCATTGAGGAACGTAGTTTTGACATCCATCTGCCATATTTCATAATCGAAATATGCAGCAATTGCTAACATAATCCTAACTGACTTAAGCATCGCTACGGGAGAGAATGTCTCATCGTAGTCAACTCCTTGAATTTGTAGAAACCCCTTTGCGACAAGTCGAGCCTTATAGATGGTTACATTACCATCAGCATCAGTTTTTCTTTTGAAAATCCATTTATTCTCAACGGCCTTTCGATCGTGAGGTAAGTCCACCAAGGTCCAAACCTGGTTTTCATACATGGATTCCATCTCGGATTTCATGGCTTCTAGCCATTTGTTGGAATCAGGGCTCATCATCGCTTCTTCATACGTCGCAGGGTCATCTGTTTCATCAATCATGAAATTCATAACAGGATTGCCGTACAGTTCAGGAGCTGCACGTGTCCTGCTTGACCTGCGAGGTTCGGTAGTGTCCTCTTTCGGAGTTTCATGATCAATATCATTAGCTCTCTCTTCATTAGGTGAAGTCAACTCCAAAACAACTTCTGGTGCTGCGCTACTTGCCATTTCATGAAGAGAAGGTTCAGTAACCTCTTCGAGTTCTACCTTCCGACTACTCACACCTTTCGCGAGAAACTCCTTCTCAAGAAAGGATCCATTCTTGGCAACAAAGACCTTACCCTCGGATCTGTGATAGAAGGTATACCCAATCATTTCCTTAGGGTATCCTATGAAGACGCATTTTTCCGCTTTGGGTTCGAGTTTATCCGGTTGAAGTTTCTTCGTATAAACATCACATCCCCAAACTTTAAGAAATGACAGCTTAGGTTTGTTTCCAAACCATAATTCATACGGTGTCTTTTCAACGAATTTAGATGGTGCCCTATTTAAAGTGAATGTAGCGGTTTCCAGTGCATAACCCCAAAATGACAGTGGCAAGTCAGTCAGGGACATCATAGATCGAACCATATCCAATAAAGTACGATTACGACGTTCTGACACACCATTACGTTGTGGTGTTCCGGCAGGCATGAGTTGTGAAACTATTCCACACTCTTTCATGTCTGTGCTAAACTCGTAACTAAGATACTCTCCTCCACGGTCAGACCGTAGAAATTTGATCTTTCTATTACGATGATTTTCCACTTCATTCTGAAATTCTTTGAACTTTTCAAAAGTTTCAGACTTGTGTTTCATCAAATAGATATACCCGTATATACTCAAATCATCCGTGAAAGTAACAAAATAACGATATCCACCTCGCGCCGACACACTCATTGGTCCACACACATCAGTATGTATGATTTCCAATAAATCTATCACCCGTTCCATTGAACCAGAAAACGGCGTTCTAGTCATCTTGCCCATAAGGCATGGCTCACATGTATCAAATGATTCAAAATCAACTGATTCCAAAAGTCCATCAGAATGGAGTTTCTACATGCGTTTCCAATATGACCTAGACGGCAGTGCCACATATATGCAGATATATCATTATCAAGTTTAATCCTTTTAGCATCAACATTATGAATATGCGTAATACTACTATCAAGATCCAATAGAAATAAACCATTCAACACAGGTGCATGACCATAAAAGATATTATTCATATAAATCGAACAACCATTGTTTCAGATTTAAACGAATAACCACTTTGCATCGAACATGATTCTGATACAATGTTCATGCTCAGTGCAGGCACCAAATAACAATTATTCAGGTTTATAACTAATCACGATGGCATATGGAGAGGCAGCGTTCCGACGGCGATCACATCAACTCTTGATCCATTGCCGACCCGCATCGTGACTCATCCCTTGCTAGTTGTCGCTTGTTCCGTAGCCCCTGAACCGAGTTACATATTGAAGGAAATATGCCCTAGAGGCAATCATAGAGATGATTGTATTTCATGTGTATCCATGAGTTATTATAATGTTCCTTGAATATCCATATACCAGGCAACTTGTATTGATTGGCAATTATGTGAATTGTTTGTGAAACTCTTTACTTGTATGGTTATCTAATAATTGTCCCTAGTCGGAGTTCATGCGAGGACACACGTGAATATTAGACTAGCACATCGATTGGTTAATGACTATGTTTCGCAAGTCATTGACATGGAGATGTCAAACCAATGATGTGGACACATGTTATGAACATGGGGTTGGACTGACCCAACATGAGACTAGCAATAATACTTGCAGCTCTCTCTACACATCGTGTACGTTTTGTCCTTAGACCTGAGATTGTCGCATGTACTTGAGATGTGGATCGACCTACTTTGGGGCTATCAAACACTACTCCGTAACTGGGTAGTTATAAAGGTAGCTTTCGGGTTTGTCCTGATACATGCTGCAAGGCATCGGTCAATCAAGATGGGATTTGCCCCTCTCTACTTGAGAGAGATATCTCTGGGCCCCTCGAGTGATCGGATCCAGAAATGCATGGCCGTGCTACATATGGTTAAGAGTTAACCTAGTAAAGGGATTCTGAATCACAGTATCGAGAAAGAGAGGTCAGCTTAGAGCTAGACCAAATATCGTGAGGCAAAGGGAAAGACATGTACTCAACCTTGTGATGGTTCGTCCGAATGATCTTTATATGCGTTTAGGAGTTGGCACGTCTTGCTAGAGGCCGCTACCAACTATTGACGGAGTAAGTGTACTCGCGTCATGTCTATACGTGTATGAACCTATAGGGTCACACACTTTAGGGGCTGGAAGCCTAATGAGGATTGGATCCGAATTAGACCAGGCTTAGGCTGCTAATGGGCTGCTAATGTAGAAGCCCACCAGGGATGCCTATATAAGAGGGAGTAAGGCGAGCTGAAAAGGAGAGAGCATTCCACCCAGCCGCCACTCCTCTTCCGCCTGTGTTGCACGCGCAGACCTAGCAGTCTGGCGTGTGACGACTTCCACTCCGGACGTGTGGATACCTCGGAGGTGCTGCATCTGTAGCACTTGGACGAGCCGCGCAAAGGGGAGCTGCTCGTGGGACGAGGACGAGGAGGAGACGTAGAACATCTACACTGCCGCAACGTGCTTCATCGAGTTCCGCACCTGCGCGTCTAGCGGTAATCCCGTGATCTATGACAATAGTATTCCTGGTTGACGCGGTAGAAAATTTTTGATTTTACGCTAGTGTAGCCTACCCGTTACCCTTCAGTGGTATCAGAGCCGATGCTATTCAGTCATAGGTTCGGGAAGTTTGCATATGGTGATATGTAGATTGATATGAATGATATGATCGTTTGTATGGCGGTGTTTCTGGATTGATCTATGATCTTACTTTCCGTGATCGTGATTCTAAGGTCGTCGAACGACTTACCCCTACCGGTCGGTTTCCGCCATCGGGGTAGACAGTGACACATAAATCCTTCTGAATCACGCGAAGATCAATATGATTGATCGAATCGGGAATTAGATCTGAATCGACGTACCGTGATCAAAGGAGTTTGGTCAAATCGGAACTATGGTCGTTTTATGGTAAATTGGATTTGCCGATCAAAATCCTTAAAGGTACCGCGAGGGGCGCTGCCCCTTCGAACCCCGCAGGGGGAGACCCCCTAGACCCCCCTTAGTCGTAGCCCCCTTTTTGTATCTCGTTAAGGTTCATAGGTGGTACGATTTCACATGATCCGGTAGAATGCGATTCTATGCACAACTTGTTTTTGCAGGATTTATGTGATCAGTATGGCCCAAAAAATGTATGTGATGCATGTATGTATTTTTTCATGACCTGCGTGTCGTGAGTTGGGCAACACGGCTGGAGCCATATGTGTTGTCAATTATTGTAATGGCCTGCGTGCCAACTTGTGATGATCCCAATACCATGTAATTTTGATTACTAGATGTTAGGAGTAATAGCTTGTATTAGTTCTTGGAGAACTCATCACTTGGAGGATGGCTCGCATAGAGCATGAAGATGGAGATCATCATGGTGGACAGGTTCTATGGCGATGGAGATCACCATGAGAAAATGGGCCATACTGTATCACATCTATGTGAATGCTATTCTTATACGTTTTACTACTATGCATGCTTAGATGATAGAAGTAGAACGATCCCTCACAAAGTTTAAGTTAAACCATGCCCTCCCAACCAAACCTTGCACCATCCTATGCCCTGTACAATCGTTGGTGGGTCTATGAAATTAGGGTGCCACGGTTTTCCTTGGCTGGATGGGTTTGTATCGGATACCTACACGCATAAGGGTTGGTGAGCTTAACAAGGTCATCTTAACAGTTAAGGACCTTGGGGCATAAAGGTTGGGCGCCTAGGTTTGACATAGAGATGTCACCCAACAACAAGAGTCATATGTGATATGATTAGCAAAGGTTGCTTACCGATTTACCTTGTCTTCTAGCAGTGATGCTAAAACTCACTAGTCGACTTGTTAATTGTGGATCTTGAATCACTTAGTATCAATAGAGGGATGTTGATTTAAGTGGGAGTATATGCTATTAAATTGTTTAATATGTTTTACTCTTTCATGGTTACATGGCTTAGTATTTTGCATATTTTTTGTTGTAGATCAATGGCACCGAACAATTCATCACCTTTTGCTTTGCGTTCGATTCTTGAAAAGGATAAACTAAATGGAACAAACTATTCGGACTGGGTCCGTAACCTGAGAATTGTTCTCAGGGCTGAGAAAAAGGAAACTGTTCTGGATACCCCAATCCCGGATGAACCTGCTGATAATGCAACTGCTACCCTTAAGAATGCCTACAAGAAAGCATGTGATGAATCTCTTGAGGTCAGTTGTCTTATGCTTGCATGCATGGAACCTGATCTTCAAAAACAGTTTGAGGATCAGGAAGCGTACGATATGATCGTTGCGCTTAAGGACATGTTCCAGACTCAGGCTAGAACTGAGAGGTACAATGTCGCTAAGTCCTTTGTGGAATGCAAGCTGGCAGAGGGAGCAGCTGTAGGCCCCCATGTGATCAAAATGGTTGGTTACAGTCAGACTTTGGAAAAGCTTGGTTTTCCATTAGGCCAAGAGTTGGCCACTGACTTCATTTTGGCATCTCTTCCATCTAGCTATGGGCATTTCATTTCGAACTACCATATGCATGGGGTGGAGAGGGGCCTTAATGAATTATGTGGGATGCTAAAAACAGCAGAATGTGACATTAAGAAGTGTGCAGGGCATAGCCATGTGATGGCTGTGCAGAACAAGCCTAGCTTCAAGAAAAAGGGCACTTCTTGGCAGAAGAAGAAGGGCAAGGCTAAGGATACGATCCCTAAGCCAAACCCTGCACCCAAGCAAAAGGCTGGTCCTGCAGGAGACACTGAGTGTTTCTTTTGTCACGAATATGGCCACTGGAAGAGAAACTGCAGTAAGTACCAGGCTTCTTTGAAGAAAAGTGGAAGTAAGAGTACTTCCCACTCAGGTACGCTTGTTGTAAATGTTGTGGACATTTTTCTCGCAGATTCTTATGTTAACTCTTGGGTATTTGATACCGGATCGGTTGCTCATATTTGCAATTCGATGCAGGGGCTAATAAGGACTAGAGAAGTGCAAAAAGGCGAAGTGGATTTTCGCGTCGGAAATAAAGCAAGGGTTGCTGCATTGCTCGTCGGCGTCATGCAACTTCACCTTCCGTCAGGATTTATCATGGAGTTGAATAATTGTTATTACATTCCTAGTATGGGTCGAAACATTTTATCACCTTCATGTTTGATGAGGGATGGTTATTCATTCGTGAGTACAAACAATGGTTGTGTAATCTCTAAGAATGCTATGTTTGTGGCTGATGCTCCCATTGTGAATGGGTTATTTATTTTAAATCTTGATAATGCATGTGTTTACAATGTTAGTGCTAAAAGGCTTCGGCCAAATGATTTGAGTCCTACCTATCTATGGCATTGTCGTTTGGGGCATATAAGTGAAAAGCGCATGAAGAAGCTCCATGGTGATGGTCTTCTAACTTCGTTTGATTTTGAATCATACGAGACATGTCAAGCTTGTTTACTTGGAAAGATGACCAAGACGCCTTTTACGGGGTTTCCCGAGAGAGCGACAGACTTGTTGGAACTCATACATACTGATGTATGTGGACCAATGAGCACGACAGCCAGAGGAGGATATCACTACTTCATTACTTTCACTGATGATTTCAGTAGATATGGCTATGTCTACTTGATGAAGCATAAGTCTGAAACTTTTGAAAAGTTCAAAGAGTTTCAAAATGAGGTAGAGAATCAACGTGGCAAGAAAATAAAGGCCTTGCGATCTGATCGCGGAGGCGAATATTTGAGTCACGAGTTTAGCAATCATCTTAAGAGTTGCGGAATTGTTCCACAGCTCACGCCGCCCGGAACGCCTCAAAGAAACGGGGTCTCTGAACGGCGTAATCGAACTTTGTTGGACATGGTTCGATCGATGATGAGCCAGTCGGATTTACCATTATCATTTTGGGGTTACGCGCTAGAAACAGCAGCTTTCACACTAAATAGGGTACCATCTAAATCCGTAGTTAAGACACCATATGAGATGTGGACTGGAAAGAATCCCAGTTTGTCTTTTCTAAAGATTTGGGGTTGTGATGCATTTGTCAAGCGACTTCAGTCGGACAAGCTAACACCCAAATCGGATAAGTGCATTTTTGTGGGATACCCAAGGGAAACCTTAGGGTATTACTTCTACAACCGAGAAGAGGGCAAAGTGTTTGTTGCTCGTAGCGGTGTTTTCCTAGAGAAAGAGTTTCTCACAAAGGGAACGAGTGGAAGGTCGGTGCGACTTGAAGAAGTTCAAGATGAGCCAGTCGGGGATGCTTCTACGAGTGATGCTATTGTAGCAGAACAAGTTGAGGAACCCGTGGCAATAGAAGCACCACAACCACGAAGGTCGGCGAGGCTCCGCGAAGCGCGAGAGTTATTATTGTTAGACAATGATGAGCCTGCGACCTATGCAGAAGCGATGGTGGACCCAGACTCTGAGAAATGGCTGATTGCCATGAGATCCGAGATAGAGTCCATGGGAGACAATCAAGTTTGGAACTTGGTTGACCTGCCTGATGGTTTTAAAGCCATCGAGTGCAAGTGGATCTATAAGAAGAAGATTGATATGGATGGAAATGTTCACATCCATAAAGCTCGACTTGTTGCAAAAGGTTTTCGACAAGTTCAAGGAGTTGACTACGACGAGACTTTCTCGCCCGTAGCGATGCTTAAATCTATACGGATCATTCTAGCCATTGCTGCACATTTCGATTATGAGATATGGCAGATGGACGTCAAGACGGCTTTCTTAAATGGAATCCTTTCTGAGGACGTGTATATGATGCAGCCCGAAGGTTTTGTCGATCCAAACAATGCTGGAAAGGTATGCAAACTTCAAAAGTCTATTTATGGGCTGAAGCAAGCATCTCGGAGTTGGAACATTCGATTTGATGAAGTTGTAAAGGAGTTTGGCTTCACCAAAAACGAACAAGAACCTTGTGTGTATAAGAAAGAAAATGGGAAATCACTTGTGTTTTTAATCTTATATGTGGATGACATATTATTGATTGGAAATGACATTCCTATGCTCGAGTCTGTTAAGACCTCATTGAAAAATAGTTTTTCTATGAAGGACTTGGGAGAAGCGGCATATATTCTGGGTATCAAGATCTATAGAGATAGATCAAGGAGGCTAATTGGATTAAGCCAGAGTACGTACATTGACAAAGTGTTGAAACGGTTCAGCATGGAAGAGGCTAAGAAGGGGTTCTTGCCCATGTCTCACGGCATTAAACTCAGCAAGACTCAGTGTCCTTCGACCACTGATGAGCGAGAACGCATGAGTAGGGTTCCATATGCTTCGGCTATTGGATCCATCATGTATGCAATGACATGTACTCGCCCAGATGTTTCCTATGCTCTAAGTGTTACGAGCAGATACCAGGCTGATCCAGGTGAGATTCACTGGACAGCGGTAAAGAATATCCTTAAGTACTTGAGAAGGACTAAGGATATGTTCCTAGTTTATGGAGGTGAGGTTGAACTCAGTGTAAAGGGTTACACAGATGCGAGTTACCTTAATGACTCAGACGACTCGAAATCGCAATCAGGTTATGTGTTTGTCATGAATGGTGGTGCTGTGAGCTGGAAAAGTTCCAAGCAAGATACAGTGGCCTCCTCTTCAACAGAAGCTGAATATATTGCTGCCTCGGAGGCTGCAAAGGAAGCTGTTTGGATTAGGAATTTCCTGATCGCTCTTGGTGTGGTTCAGGGCTCGTCCAATCCCTTGGACATTTATTGTGACAACAATGGTGCTATTGCACAAGCCAAAGAACCTAGACAGCACCAGAAGAACAAACATATTCGCATGCGCTACCATCTGATTCGTGAGTTCATTGATGAAGGTAGTGTCATGTTATGCAAAATACATACGGACTCAAATGTTGCTGATCCCTTGACTAAGCCACTCCCGCAGCCTGCGCATGAAGCGCACACAAGAGCAATAGGTATTAGATACTCTCTAGATTGACTCTAGTGCAAGTGGGAGACTGAAGGAAATATGCCCTAGAGGCAATCATAGAGATGATTGTATTTCATGTGTATCCATGAGTTATTATAATGTTCCTTGAATATCCATATACCAGGCAACTTGTATTGATTGGCAATTATGTGAATTGTTTGTGAAACTCTTTACTTGTATGGTTATCTAATAATTGTCCCTAGTCGGAGTTCATGCGAGGACACACGTGAATATTAGACTAGCACATCGATTGGTTAATGACTATGTTTCGCAAGTCATTGACATGGAGATGTCAAACCAATGATGTGGACACATGTTATGAACATGGGGTTGGACTGACCCAACATGAGACTAGCAATAATACTTGCAGCTCTCTCTACACATCGTGTACGTTTTGTCCTTAGACCTGAGATTGTCGCATGTACTTGAGATGTGGATCGACCTACTTTGGGGCTATCAAACACTACTCCGTAACTGGGTAGTTATAAAGGTAGCTTTCGGGTTTGTCCTGATACATGCTGCAAGGCATCGGTCAATCAAGATGGGATTTGCCCCTCTCTACTTGAGAGAGATATCTCTGGGCCCCTCGAGTGATCGGATCCAGAAATGCATGGCCGTGCTACATATGGTTAAGAGTTAACCTAGTAAAGGGATTCTGAATCACAGTATCGAGAAAGAGAGGTCAGCTTAGAGCTAGACCAAATATCGTGAGGCAAAGGGAAAGACATGTACTCAACCTTGTGATGGTTCGTCCGAATGATCTTTATATGCGTTTAGGAGTTGGCACGTCTTGCTAGAGGCCGCTACCAACTATTGACGGAGTAAGTGTACTCGCGTCATGTCTATACGTGTATGAACCTATAGGGTCACACACTTTAGGGGCTGGAAGCCTAATGAGGATTGGATCCGAATTAGACCAGGCTTAGGCTGCTAATGGGCTGCTAATGTAGAAGCCCACCAGGGATGCCTATATAAGAGGGAGTAAGGCGAGCTGAAAAGGAGAGAGCATTCCACCCAGCCGCCACTCCTCTTCCGCCTGTGTTGCACGCGCAGACCTAGCAGTCTGGCGTGTGACGACTTCCACTCCGGACGTGTGGATACCTCGGAGGTGCTGCATCTGTAGCACTTGGACGAGCCGCGCAAAGGGGAGCTGCTCGTGGGACGAGGACGAGGAGGAGACGTAGAACATCTACACTGCCGCAACGTGCTTCATCGAGTTCCGCACCTGCGCGTCTAGCGGTAATCCCGTGATCTATGACAATAGTATTCCTGGTTGACGCGGTAGAAAATTTTTGATTTTACGCTAGTGTAGCCTACCCGTTACCCTTCACATATATTAGCAACCGATCCCGTATCAAATACCCAGGTGCTACTGCGAGTACTAGTCAAGTACACATCAATAACATGTATATCATATATACCTTTGGTTGCCTTGCCGGCCTTTTTGTCCGCCAAATACTTGGGGCAGTTGCGCTTCCAATGGCCAGTCCCCTTGCAATAGTAGCACTCGGTGTCAGACTTAGGGCTAGCTAGGGGTTTCTTTTCACGCGCAGCAACAAATTTGCCGCCCTTCTTTCCCTTCTGCTTGCCTTTCTTGTCCTTCTTGAAACCGGTGGTCTTATTGATCATCAACACTTGATGTTCTTTCCTAATCTCCACTTCTGCAGTCTTAAGCATTGATAGAAGCTCGGGAAGAGACTTCTTCATGCCCTGCATATTATAGTTCATCACGAATCTCTTGTAGCTAGGTGGCAGAGATTGGAGAACACGATGTATGCCTAAGTCAATGGGAATCGTTATTCCCAAGCACACAAGCTTATCGGCGTACCCAGACATTTTCAGTACGTGCTCACTAACGGAGCTGTTCTCTTCCATCATGCAGCTAAAGAACTTTTAAGAAGCATTATAACTCTCTACGACATCATGGGTATCGAAAATCATTTTCAATTCTCCCATGGTATCAAAGGCATTGCCATTTTCGCAACGGTTCCGAAGTTCTGGTTCTAGCCCATACAGTATGCTGCAATGAACTAAGTTGTGGTCCTCCTAACGAGTTATATAGACGTTCTTTTCCTCGTCAGGGGCATCAGGAGCTGGTGGGGGGCCTAGCGGCGCCTCTAGCACATATTGCTTTTGTGCAGCAGTGAGGAGAATCCTCAAATTCATAGCCCAGTTGGTGAAGTTGCTACCATTCGTAGCAAGCTTCTCTTTCTCCATGAACACATTGAAATTAAAAGCAGGTGGTGCCATCTACAACAGAATTTTTAAAATATATTTAGACTAAGTTTATGATAGATTGAGTTCAACTAATCCAAATTACTAATGAACTCCCACTCAAAAACGACATCCCTCGTGTCCTTTTGGTGATTACATGAACCAAATCCACTACACCAAGTCCGATCATCACGTGAGTCGGTGTAGCTTCAAAGGCGAGTATCTATATAGGCATCATATCAACTATATGACTCATGCTTAACCTTTCGGTCCATGTTCCGAGGCCATGTCTGTACATGCTAGGCTCGTCAAGTAAGAACCTTAGTATTCGCGTGTGTAAAACTGTCTTACACCCGTTGTATGAAAGCGTAGAGTCGAGAACACCCGATCATCACGTGATGCCTCAAAACACGATCCACAAAACGGTGCATACTTAAGGAAGAACACAGTTTATCTTGATATCTAAATGAGGGATCATCTTATAATGCTACCAAAAGTGCCAAACTAGCAATATAAGATGCTAACATCTAATGTGTGAAGTGAGGTGATATGTTCCATGCATTTGATCTCTATCATTTGCATCGTGGTATGATCTCTATCATTCCTTTGTGTGTAAGGCCAAGGTCTATGGAACTTACACGTTAAGTGAGTTGTAAGAGTATCTATCATACATCTACTTACAACAATACCATATCAAGACACTAGCCTAGCAACGATCTAAACTAGACGCCTCTAATTTATCAATTGTAAGTTTTACGTGGCTTAGGGCTTTCAGAGATAGAACCGGTTCTACCTACAAACATGAACCACAACGAGGATAACCAAGTTATTAGCAACTTGTTGTAAATCAGATACTGACTATAATAGGAGAGACAGACACCCACCAGCCACTTATGCAAAACAAGTTGCATGTCAGTCGTGGAACCGGTCTCATGTACGATGACATGTAAGGTTGGTCCGGGCCGCTTCATCCCACTATGCCACCAATATCCAAAGTACATAGAAGGTGCAATAACATGATCATCATCGCCCACATATAAACATATGTGTACTACCGTGCAAAGCACCTACGCATAGATCAGGCTCCGATACCACTGTTGGGTCCGTAACATAGAAAACAAAAAATTTCCTACGATGAGAACTATACGCCAAGATCTATCTACTAGATACAGAGCAACGGGTGGACATACATCCATGGAGAACTTACCCTCGAAGCCAACGAGTTTTGTTAACGAGTAGGAACTCATGGTTGATGTAGTCGTACGCTTGCCGATCTCAAGATCGTGTGGAAGTCCGAGCGCCACAAATCAGCAGCGCATCCGTCCTCGCACACACGTTCAAGCCACCGGAAAACCTCCACCTCCACGCTCCAGCGAATCAGCAGAAGCAGCAACTCTTTCCAGACGCAAGGCCACCGGAAACATGTATCTCGCTAATCCGAGACCATGGGGGAATATCTATAGGGGAGAGAGATCCTTCACGAGGAGGTGTGTGGATGAAGGAGGGAATGGGTGGCCTTTTATAGGAGGAGGGGGGTGCCCCCTCTCTCCATGGCCGGCGCATGGGGGGGGTGACCCCTCACCTCCCCCATTCATGTGGTGGTAACCCTCCACATTAAAATGCCCCTTAACATTCTCTTTTAAAGTCTCCACTTTAAATGCATTAAATTTCTCCAAATTTAATGCTCTCTCATTTAATAAAACTATTTTATTTATTTTATTCAGAATTTTTTTAATTACTTTAATTAAAAAACATTCACATAAAACCCCTTGCAACATTTTAATATTACATGCAGAACCACTTTCTGCAATTTCACCCGAAACAATTCCGGTTTCTATCGAAACAATTCCTGTTTCTATCGAAACATTTCCTGCGCTTTGCAAACCTTTTGTCTGGAACATATGTTCTCCTAAATGGTGTCCGGCAACCCTTAAGTGTGTCACCCTATGGTTCACGAATAATGCAGACATGATTGAGACTCCTCTTAGATCAATAATCAGAAGCGGGACCTGGAGATCCATACCGACTCTGCACATTCAACGATGACTTCTGTGATCGTGAGAACCTTTAACGTCAGCAATTTAATCCCTTTGTCTCATGATATAATACATGTCTGAGATTCGATCATCGGTATCCAAATACCTAGTTTGATCTCGTTACCGACATGCACTCTTTTCTCGTTCCCGTGATACAACATTCTAGTGATCACATCACTTGCTTGCAAGCTATCTTAATGTGATATCACCGAGAGGGCCCAGAGTATATCTATCCGTCATCTGGATTGACAAATTCCACTCTTGATCCATGAGCCTCAACATAACACCTTTGTAGTACTGAACCCATCTTTATAGTCACCCTATTACGGTGTGACGTTTGATGTTATCAAGATACTCTTCCGGTGTTAGCAATTAACATGATCTCATGGTCTAAGGACTACGACTACTTTGTATGATGTTATAGCAATATAAACATAATGACTTGATCGTAATGCTATACTTCGGATGAATGTTCATCACATCATTTCACAAATGATGTGACCTTGTTATTAACAACATCCAATGTCCATGATCAGGAAACTTTGATCATCTTGTTAATCCACAAGCTAGTCTATAAGAGAGGCATAACTAGGAACCCTTTTTGTTTATTAAACACACATGTATTGATGTTTCCTCTCAATACAATTATAGCATGCAAAATAAACATCTATCATATACAAGAAATATATAATAATAACTTTATTATTGCCTCTCAGAGCATGGGGCTCGGGGAAAGCTGACGGCGGCGGCGCGCATCCTCAGCGGAGACGAGGCCCGGTGGGCGGCGGCACAGCAAGGAAGAAGGAGGGGATCGGCGGGAGGAGGCGGGGTAGGTGGCGACGACGGTAGGTAGGGAGAGGAGAGAGGCGAGCGGGGACGGGACGCGAGGTGGGGAGTGGTGGGGCCGGGCTGGGGCAACGTGCGCAGGGTGGGCGGCTGAGCGTGCTCGTGGGCAGGTGGAACGTGGCTGGGAGTTGGTCGGGAGGCGAACGAGCGTGCACGCTGGGGGGTGCGGTACACGGCGCGGGATGGGGCCAGGTGGAAGGGTGGGGGTGCGGGCAAGGGAACGTGGGGATGGGGAAGCAGCGCTGGATGGGGTGGCATGCAGCAGGAGGCGACCAGGTGGGGGTGGGTGCGCGCCCAGGTGGCGGCGGCTGGGAGGGAAAAGGAGGGGGAGGGGGTAGGTGGCTGTGTGGATAGGGGAGGGCTTAGGGTTAGGATAATGGGGGTGGTAGGTGGCTAGCTGGGCCTTTTGGCCTGGCCGGCTGCCTCCCCCTAAAAAAATAGTTTTCTTTTATTTTTATTTTGTCTGATTAGACTTTTGTAAATAGTTTTTAGACAAATAAAAGGTCCGATAAAGACCGGGGGTTTTGATTTGAAATTAAGACGGGGAATATTTAGAAAAACAAATAGGCTTTTAGAAAATAGTTTTAAACAACATATGCATGATGACATGACGATGCTCAAATGCAATGTGGCATGATGACATGAGCATGCGGTCATGATGATGCGCAACACAAAAACACATCGATTTTCTAGTAGTGGATTTTGCGGGGCGCCACAGGGAGTCCTGCAATGTAAGCTTCAATCGCAGTTTGATCATTTACCCCTTCGCAGGAGGTCTTTGTGTCGATCCATCATCCGAGGTAATTTTGGCAAGTTTCTCCGGCTTTCTGGGTGCAACACTGTAGGTCTCCTACCATACAAGGCCTCCTATATGTGCCTTCGAAATTTCGAAAGAACACGATTTGCATGTCATACCAGTGGTGGATGGTATTCTCCGGAAGTTCATTAAGCCAGGATCGTGCCATCTTCCTTAGCATAAGTGGGAGATACCGGGTCACGACCAAGCTATTACCGCCTTTAGCGATGCAGCAAGCCTGGAGAAAATCCTGGAGCCAAGTATCTGGTCGGGCCATTCCATCATAGGCTTGGATGTCTCTTGAGATAGCAAATCCTTCCAGGAAGTGTGTTTGTCAAATTCGTGGTCCGAAGCATTTTGGACCCACGTAGATATCATCGTTCTCGTAGCACCGCACCTCTATGTTAGAGTTGATCTAGTGTCTCGCGTCACTTGGTGATAGGGAACATCGTCTTGGTTGTTGGCTGTGGCTGCGGTGCCTTGGAGCCGGACTTCTGCTTCTGCCACCACCTCTTCTGCCACGACGCCCTCCTTGGCCTCCTTGAGAGCCGTTGTGATGGCTGCTTGGTGGAGAGGGTGGTGCTGGTTGGTTGTTTCCGGTTGATCGCCGGCCTCCATCTGGAGTGTCATTATTCCGGTTCCGGGGAGGATCTTCATTACGACGAGCCCCCTGCCGGCTTGACTCAGCATGGGGTCCGTCGTTCCCCCCACCATGGTGGGGTTCAGCCGGACGACTTGTATGTCTAGGAGGTGGCATCCTTTGTCGGTCCTCCTCCCGACGTTGCTCTTTGTCTTCTTCCCTACGATTGTTCGACTCTCGCCAGGGAGGGTGTCTCGGAACCTGTGCTGCAACAGCATCTCGCTCTATGGCTGGAGCAACATTGCTCCAGTCACGTGCGGTTCTGTGCCATTGCCTCTAAGATCTGGTTCTTCAGTAGTTATCTTCCTGGCGGTTGGAACGGTAATGTTGTTCCGGACCCATTGGGGCCTAATGTCATTCCAGGCCGAATCCGTGCGACATTGGTCTGATTGAGAGACCAGTTTTCTGCTTCCGGATTTCGCGACCTTCTATTGCTCTAGGCCCTTGGTGAGCAACTTCATGCCCAGACCTGATCTGGGTTCGAATTATTTGCCAGGATATCTCGAGTTACAGCCGTATTTTGGACTGGTGTTGGATACAGCAGATCTCCCTTGCTATCGAGCCGAGGTGCTCCTGGGTCTCCCTCAAAGAGGACTTTGTGGACCTCCGGATATTTGTCAGCCCGCACGTGGCCTTTCCGGGTCTTCTGGTGCTGCAGAGAGTTGAACTGCTCCGCAGACGCCATGCGCTTCTTCTCTTCCATAAGGTTGTTAGCCTCATCTAGGAGTACATGACAACACGCTTCTAGGGATTAAGCCCTTTCATCCAATTCTACAGGTGTAAGCTCTGTAGCTCTAGGGATAGGCATAGTTAACGCAACATCGATGAGTTTACGGGCACCAGCGATAACCATGTATCCATCCACCACAGTTTCCTTTGGCTTGTCTGGGATTAGAGCTCCATCCGAGTCTTCTTCATATTCCTCGGCAACCACTTCCTCTGCTGGAGGATCTTTTGTTGGGGTCTTGTTCTTCTTGTTCCTCTTCTTTGCCTTCTTGGCAGCACCGGTAGCAAAGACGGCTTTGGATCCGTTTCCTAGAGTCAAGATCTGATCGATACTTTCGAACATCTAGACGTCGGGATTATCTCCGAGATCCATGTTATCTTGCGCTTTGGGAGAGTTTTCTCCGGATCCTTCGTCCATGGCTTCTCATTCTTCTATAGCTTTGGAGTGATATGTTGCAAATGTATCTATAATTTTTGATGTTCCATGCTTGGTTGTTATCTACTTTCTTATGTTTTGTCCACACTTTGGAGTACTTTTTATACACTTTCTTGGACTAACCTATTAACAAGATGCCACAGTGCCAGCTTCCTGTTTTCTGTTGTTTTTGGTTCCAGGAAAGTCAGAAAATGAATATTCTCGGAATTGGACGGGACAAAAGCCAAAGTCAGTATTTCACCGAGGGGGACATGGAGCCAGAGTACGAGACAGAGAGGGGCTAGGAGCCGCCCACACCACCTGGCTGCGCGGCCAGGCCTGGCCCGTGCCAAAGGGTGGTGCGGCCACCTAGGGTACCCCCTCGGCCTCCCCTTTCGCCTATAAGATGCCTCTGATACAAAAACCCTAAGTACCCGATCAAAAATTCACGAAAGAGTCTATAGTCGCCGTCATCTCCATCCCTAGATCGGGAGGGATCTGAAGCTCTTTGCGGCACCCTGCCGAAGGGGAGAATTCACCCTGGAGGCCTTCTTCATCACCATACAAGCCTCCGGTGTGATGCGTGAGTAGTTCATCCTTGGACTATGGGTCCATGTAGTAGCTAGATGGTTGGTTCTTCTCCTTTGTGCTACCATGTTTAGATCTTGTGACCAGATCGTGGACTCCACGGCGGGTGCAATCTCCTTTGCTTCTTGGATGCCTTATCAGGCTACCATCAAATCAAGATGGCAAAGGAGGATGAGGAGAAAACAAAATTCATCACCCTTTGCGGTGTGTTCTTCTACAAGTGCATGTCTTTCGATCTGAAGAATGCAGGAGCCACCTTCCATAGGCTCATGCGCATTGCCCTCAATAAGTAGATGGGCAAAAACATAGAGACATACATCGATGACATTGTCGTGAAATTCACGTGGAGCACACGCTCATTGCGGACCTCGAGGAGAACTTTGCCAACCTACGCAAGGTGAAAGTTAAGCTCAATCACGCCAAATGCATCTTTAGGGTACCGTTAGGCAAGCTCCTCGGTTTCCTTGTCTTGCATTGTGGCATCAAGCAAACCTCGGCGTGGTTCGTGCTATCAAGGAAATGCGGCCTCCACGGTGGCTCAAGGATATGCAACACCTGGCGGGGTGCATGGCTGGCTCTCAGCCATTTCATCTCCAAGCTCAACGAGAAGGCACTACCCTTCTTCAAGATCATGAAGCACTCAAGAACCTCCAAGTGGACTCCAGAAGCTAACGCCGCCTTTGAGCAGCTCAAGCGATACCTCACCAGCCCTCCAATCATGGTTGCCCCGCGGACCCGCGAGCCTCTACTGCTATACATGTTAGCCATTCCACAAACGGCAAGCGCGGTCCTTGTCACAGAACGAGAGGCACCACCAAGCTCCAAGGAGAAGCCATCCTCGTCAAGCACGAAGCCTCCCAAAGAAGGATCCACACAAGCGATAATCGCCAAGGTCACAGACGTCACCAAGGTGGAGAGCCTCGCCGGGATACCTAACAAGGAAAACCTCGACGAGTCATCGGACGAGTCTCGTGAAGAGCAAGCTTTAACACCTAAGGAGCCAAGCCTTATTCAACACCTCGTCTACTTCATCAGTACGGTGTTGCGCGATGCACGAGAGGCTACACCATGCAACACAAGTTGCTCTACATGCTCCTCATTGCTTCTAGGAAGCTACGACACTACTTCCAAGGACACCCCATCAAGGTTGTCACAAAGTTCCCTCTAGAAAAGTTTCTGTGCAACCCCAATGCCACTAGACGCGTGGTGGAGTGGGCCATCAAGTTTCAGCCCTTTGAGCTGACATTCCATACCACACACACCATAAATAGAGCGGCCCTAGCAGGTTTCAACATAGAATGGACAAATCCATTTGCGAAAGATCTCCCCGAGGAAGAATCGCAACTACCAAGAAAGGTGGCCCTATGGGGGGCTGGTCCATGAACTTTGACAGCCCGTTCGCACATGAGGGCACGGGGGCTAGAGCAGTCCTCACATTATCAACAGACGAAAAGCTCTACTATGATGTGCAGCTCCGCTTCAATGGGAAGCACAAGGTCTCCAACAACATTGCTGAGTATGAAGGCCTCTTTGCCGGGCTAAGAGCCATGATTGCTCTCGGCATGAAGCACATCACCATACAGGGAGACTCATTTCTCCTCATCAACTTATCTAACAAGAGATACAAAGACAAAGACAACCATATGGCCGCTTACCTGCAGGAAGTGCGCAAACTCGAGAAGCGTTTCCTCGGCATAGAGCTCAAGCATATCCCTCGCGGAGATAATGCAGAGATGGACGACCTCGCCAGGTGTGCATCCAAGCATGAGCCACAGCACCCAGGTGTCTTCGAGGAGCGGTTGTTCACGACGTCGGTCAAACCACCAAGCGCCAGTGATGACACCCTCGCTGAGGAAGTCCTGTCGCCACCCGCCACCAGTGCTCCGTATTGCATCCACGCATGATGGCAATCACTCACCAAGCCGCAACTTGGATTGAAGAGATCAAGGAACACCTGAAGGATGGGACTCTCCCCAAACATGAGGCTCAAGCGGTATGTGGTAAACCCTTCCCAGTAGTATTACGAGAAGAGGACCAGGGCGCCTATAAGAAGGGCAATGCAACACCGTAGTAGGGGTCTACTTCCACCTTCGAAACCCTAGATGTCTCCTAGCTAGCAACCCTAGATCTGATCACCTGATCATCACTTTGTATTTGAAACCTCGCCAAACGATACAAGTAATCCAGACAAGCAGGAGTAGGGTTTTACACTACACGGTGGCCTGAACATGGGTAAACTCTCTATGTCCCTCTATCGTGATTGTTGCAGTTTTCCTCACCAAGGTCGCTGAGGGTTTTGTGGAGATCGTGTTCAGTCCCTTGTGTTCGATCTCATCCTACTTCGAGAGGTACCCCCATTTGTTCGTAGGAACAAATCTCCGACATCTACAACTATAGAAGTTACACTTTCGATCAACATAATACAGAACTTGGGCTCTTTAACAAAACCAAGATGGCACAAAAATAATCCAATTCCAAAGTGTTGCGCAACCACCAAAGATGGCATCTAATGTCTACCATCGTGGATCGTAAAATTATCAATAGTAGTACCTCCCAAACAACTGTCCCCCGGTAAGTACCATGTCACCTGCCATCAATTCGTCAGAAGGTTCTACCTCTAGGTTAAGTATGAATTTTGTTGTGAGCCAAAAAAATGGGAATGCTAGTGAGCCAAAGCTTCAACAAAACAAGTTCCCTCCATATGAAAAAACCTCCTGATCCTCCTGGCTACGCTTTTGAATATCTGAACTACATGGACTTGATGTCTTGGTTTCTCAAGTTGGAAATATTAATCTACATCCAGTCAGATAGCTGTCCAAAGAATTAATTTGTTCACCATGATCGCTTTATTGGCAATTGTCAGGTTCAAGTTGAATTAATACACAGAAATAGGCAGTGAGGATTGCTGAGTTCTGCACGAGAAACAGGAAGAGTTGACCAACGTTACCTGTGATAAATTTTCATATGAGCTCTGAAGTTTCTAACATGGTCTTTTGCCTCTTACTCTAGTGCATAATCTCTCGAAAATTCATAACCACAAATGGTTCGCTGTTCCTGGGGAAAATAGAGCACGAAGATCATATTCTTCAATTCACTAAGTACATGATTTGCCTAAAAAATTATGACACACAATGAGAACCTAACAAGAAAATGTTGTATAACATACCCTATAGAATTGGACAGTATCTGCTTCATAACACCATTGGTGGAACCCCGGATCGAATCGCAGAGACCCATCTCGTGGTATAGACCACTAGTGGAAAAAGGGCCTCTAGTCCCGGTTCATAAGGGCCATTGGTCCCGGTTCCCGAACCGGGACAATCACTCGGGACTAATGCTGGTCCCGGTTCGCGCACGAACCGGGACCAATGGGTCTCCACGTGGGCGGGCGCGCGACGAGGGGGGGTGGATCATTGGTCCCGGTTCGTGGAACAAACCGGGACCAATGGGTCTCCACGTGGGAGCGCGGGAGACGAGCAGGGGTGGATCATTGGTCCCGGTTCTTGGCACGAACCGGGATCATTGGTCTCTGTGCCGCGGCAGGGTTTTGTGCCACGGCAGGATTTTCGGGCTATTTTTGTGCCGCGACAGGGTTTTGTGCCGCGATAGGATTTTCGGGCTATTTTTGTGCCGCGGCAGGATTTTTTTATCAATTTAATGGTACTACATATATATAGCAATAATGAAACCACGATATATATATTACACATCATGCATGATCACAAATATATTATACACTGTCTCATCTGTCTTCTTGGTCGAAACATATTATAATTACAAATGATACTCTCACACGAATTTGATCTAATTTACATCTTCTTTTTTACACTTCACCCTTCCAAATGAAGCGGGTAATAGTATTCTCCTTTCAGATCTATGACTTGTTCTAACAACAATCCAGCAATTTCCTCTTGAATTGCTTGCACGCGTTCTTGTGATACAAAACAGTCCCGCATCCGTTCGATCTAATATAAAGAAGGGGATCAATATATATGAATGAAACTAAACACAATTGGTGGTAATAAAATAAAGTTTTGATTATTGTTTATCGTACTTCAATTTTTTTGATGTTCCGGTCTGCGCTCTTCTCTTTGGTCGTCTGGTAAATGAACTCGCAGACATAGTATCCACATAAGTTATTCCCAGCTTCCTGCCTCAAGCACTTTACGAGAATGGAGTTCAATCAAAATTATAATCAAGCATGATAATGGTGGTATTGAAACTAGAATCAAAGAGATGCGTGGATCTAGCAAGTAGTACTTACAGTCAACGGTTGAAATGTAAGCTCTGGTTTCCAAACACTCCTAGATTTGGCGGTGAACCGTTTCCAAGCCTTCTGGAGGCATTCCTGCATGTCCGCCCAATTTTCTAATGGTGTGCATTTCGAGTCCAGGACTTTTGCTACTCCGGTGTCAACAACAATGATTAACAGAATATAGTGGAAGTTGGACACACTAACAAAATATAACACGAGTCAATTATACGCTTAACATCGAGTAAGCGAAAATAGAATGTGTACAATACAGTAACACTCACCCAGCATTGTAAGAAAATAGTATTTCCCTTATGTTGCTGAAATGCTTCAATGCTTGTATCAAGTTATCCTCTGTCTCTTTGGGTTTTGTTTTCAGAATAACTTCATGAACGAAATTGCAGTCAACAAACCCAAGGTCATAGATTTGTCCTTTGTTGCATTCAAGAATCTTCATTCTGCATATATAGTTAGTATAGTGATGAGTAAGATTATACAAGCAATGAATGAGCTTAGCTAGAAAGACTTAATTACAGAAATTAATAATACTTACAAAGAATAGGCACTGATGATAGTTTTGTCGAGGGCGTCTTGTTGGTAAAACTGAAATAATTCTGGAAATTCGATCAGTAGGAAGCCATCTCCATGACCGTAATGGTGGTGTTTATATGCAACATAGATCCAGTTTTTGGATTCAACACAGGCTTGGATGTACTAGTTATGCAATCTTTGCATTTTTGTTGGTAGATCTTTAACTAACTCGGGTTTGACGAGAGGAGCCCTGTACTGGTACACGTATGTTGTTTCTTGGTACCCCTCGAACTCATCCATACGGCTCATGTACTCAGTAATAGACAGTCCATATAATTGGGCCTTTTGTCCGTATAGTCGAACAAACTCTGGATCAATGTTCAGATCATGCCGCACCTGGGCTCTCCACTCATTGGTATCGTACACTTTGAGCGGTTCGATCGATTGATTTTTCTGTTGTCCGAGCTGGGCAACTTCTTTCCCGACTCTCCACTCTTTTGCCTCAACCGACTTGGTAATAGAGCAATTATAGTCTAATGTGAGCGCTTTGGCTTTATCTTCTGCGGTGACCGGGAAGAATGCCTCTATCGGCCTTTTCTTGTTAGCCTTGTCAATCTTCCACTTTTCATAATGGGCAGCTGCAGCCGCAACAGTTTCCTCATCTGTCTTCTCGCAAGGTAACTTCTTCATATTCTGATGAGGTACTTTTGGGAGGGGCGATAGCTTATGTTTTGGTGATCGGAACGTGCTCTTGCTGCTGCTGGTGATGCTGCCCCTCTTAGTGTACTTCCGCTTTTGTCTCTGAGGCTCAGGGGATGGAGACGGCTGAGGCGGCGGCGGAGACGGCTGAGGCGGCGGCGGAGACGGCTGAGGCGGCGATGGAGACGGTTGCGCTGAGTGGTGAGGCGGTGAAGGCGATGGTTGCGCTGGAGAATGGTGAGGTGGCGGCGAAGGTGGATTGCTGCTCTAAGGAGTGGGTGGCCTTGGCGGCACAAAATTTGGAAGCATGATGCGCTCCTTTGCCCATAGAATAGTCCCCCCTTTGGCTTCTCCTAGTTGAGTCAGCTCCATATCTTCCCCTACAGGGTGGTCTAGCTTCAGCTCCTCAAAATCTTCCTTCACCTCATCCACCGTGACGACAGTGTACCCTTTTGGAACCGGTCCGCAATGCCAAGTTGGGTTAGGCGCAATTGGTACCGCCATGCCGACCACCGCCGTCACCCTTAAGTTCATAACCTGCACCTTTAGCTCACAAGCTGTGGTCTTCGTGATATCATCCACCGGGTAGCGTTTAGGAGGAGATGTCGTCGGTGGATCATCATCAACATCATGGAGCTACGTGGAAGCGATGCTGCTTTTCTTATTTGATAGGGCATCGGTACCCTCGAATGTAGCTTCTACCACGTGCTGCTGAGATTGGCCGCTAGTACCTTGCTGGCTAAGTCTATCGAGTTGATCCTGGTGCCGCTTTAATGCTTCTTCTACATTACGCAGCTGGTCTGCAACGGCCGCTTTCTCAGCTGCCTCCCTTCCCTTTCTCCTATGATGGCTTTTATCGGGATATCTCTTCATTTCTGGGGGGAAGGCAACCTTCCACGGTTTGGAAACTGGTGTGCCTCGTGCTCGTCCGTCGTGTTCAGGATTTTTAAGGGCGCGTGTGAGCTCGTCGTTCTCTCTATCGGGAACAAACCGTCCTGCTTCAACATCATCTACTGCATTTCTAATATCGTCGATGG
The DNA here is from genome assembly GCA_910589775.1 of Avena eriantha. Lineage (NCBI taxonomy): Eukaryota > Viridiplantae > Streptophyta > Magnoliopsida > Poales > Poaceae > Avena > Avena eriantha. The sequence goes on along the minus strand of OU342746.1, from coordinate 287,211,083 downwards.
GCAGTAGGGGATCATCTTTGTGTTTCTGATTATATATTGCCCTCCCTTCTTTGTCCAACGTTCCCCCATGGCCGTAAAACCAGTTTCTCGCCCGTGGTGTCCATGTTGCGGGCTCTGGTCTGATCCCGACAGCGATGTAATTGACCTCAAGTGCATCCCACTTAGGCATGCAACCGGCATAGCCAGCAGGCCCCATGTTCGGATGGTATACTTTCTTAGCAGTGTTCTCCGTATTTATTCTAGACCTTTCCTTAGCTTTCTCCGATGTCTTGTACTTCACAAAATCCTCCCACTAGTGTCTTAACTTAGCATAGCCGCCTTGAGTGAAATCCGGAGTCTTCTCTACCTTGACAAAGTTATTGTACAGTTTCTTCTTCTAGTTCTTGAATGCATCGGCCATCTTGATGAGAGCAAACTTCTTGACTCTTTGCACAAGCTCCATTCTTGCTCTCTCCTCCTCATCTAGATTCACATCTGGCATCGGCATGAGGAAATTAATCATGAGCTTGTAAAAAAGCTTATATTTGGTGGTGTCCCGATTCCATTCTTGAACAGTGATCGGGATGTAGTCCCTCACAAGAACTCCGCATTGCTTGACAAATTTTCTTGCGATGTCGACGGAAGCTTGCGGTTCTCCATCTACACCGACCACGTCGATCCTATACCTCACAGTGTCATCCAACTTTTTTGTTGGGCCTCGTTTTGTTCTTACAGAAGAAGTTCTCGATCCGGAGGGCTAAAAGAAAAAAGAGTGTTAATATATGCATGTATATATATGGACATCAGCATTTTAATTACAAAAATACATATATATACCTCGCCGGTGTTTGCGAGATTTAAGGTTCTGCCGGAGCCGTCGCCTTCTCCCTCATCGGCTTCTCCCCTATCCCAGGCTTCGGCTTCTACCTCACTGGAGCCGTCTCCTCGGTTGAGAGACTCATCTCCCTGACCGGAATTGTTCAGAAACTCAATGGTGACATCGATATCGATATCTTCATTTTTACAGATCATTATGTGGAGGATGTTTTCCTGATGTTCTGGAATCATAGTATCTTGCTCTATTGGATCCATAGTATCTGCAAATTAAGATTTGCAAGTTACTATAATGCAAATAATGCAAAACACTATGCACTCGATCTTCGATGGTGTTGATCTCGCTCTTCGATATTGATCTTGATGCAATGCTCAAGCAAAGATGATCATATGACAAGTTAATTAGTATTGTAATGAAACCCTATAGCATGCTTGAAAATTTAAGCGGGATCCCAGGGGTCCAAACCCTAATACAGGAGAGACCCTCGAATCACCTACGGGGGTTCATTTGTTCTTGTAATTAAACTTGTGATTAAATTTGTTGAACAATGCATGATATTGATGGTAAGTGTAGATCTCATTTTTCTGAACATTTTTATATATTATTTGTATTTTTCTGACTTATAAATAATTACTTATTAAGTTTATAAGATTTACCCTTTTTCTGAAATTATTAAAACAATTATTAAACCTTTATTGCGTCAGCATAGGTGAAGGATGATGTCACCTAGGGCTAGGGAAGCTTTTCTCACAGATGCAGCACCTACCCACAGTGACTGACGAGTGGGGCCAGGGCCACGTCGGGCTGCCACGCTAGCAGAGCTGGCTCGACGCCCACGTCAGGGCCACATGAGCGCCACCTTGGCGCCACATGGGCTCGCCGGAGGGCACGTCGGTGGTTAGCGGCACTAGAATGCTTGCTGGAATGCGCAGAAGGTCGAGTTCGAACAAGCGCGTCGCGAGGAAGCTAACGGTGGTCGCGCCGCCCCTTATTGGTCATCGGAGCGTCGTCTGCGACGGCGGCAGACAGTGGCGCTCGGCGACAAAACAAAACGGAGCAAGAGAGAGAGATAAAGGAGAGGTCCTGGAGGACCAGCGGCTCACCACGAAGACGATGGACGGGTCGACGAGGCCGTAGCAGCTCGGAAGCAGCGGCAATGGCGACGACCGGAGTCGGACCAGACGGTGACCGTGGCGTCGATTTCCAGCGTGCATGGTCGATTCCTCAGACGGTGGTGGCGTGGCGGCGGCGAGCGTCGACAGAGTGAAGCGGCCGCTCTAGATTTGGGCAGCCTGACAGCGTGATTTTGCTCTGCCGCAAATTTTCCTTAGCCGCGCGTCGATGTGCTCTGTGATTTGGGGGAGTTGGGGAGGAAGAAGGGTCGGGGCTGTTAACTGTATAGGCCTTTGGTCCCGGTTCGTCCCACCAACCGGGACCAAAAGATCAACGGTCCCGGTTGGTGGGACGAACCGGGACCAATGGTCTGGACAGGAGCGTTGTTGTCCTACCACGTGCCCGGGCCTTTGGTCCCGGTTCGTCCCACCAACCGAGACCAAAGGATCAACGGTCCCGGTTGGTGGGATGAACCGGGACCAAAGGCGTGTTGATGGTAGCGCGCGCACCCAGGATCATCGGTCCTGGTTGGTGGGACGAACCGGGATCGTTGACCCATTTTTCAGATTTTGGCAAACCTTTTGGTCTTCCCGCCATTTTCAAATTTGTGTTCTTCTTTAATTAATAAGATGTTTCAATTTAAGATGATTATTTATTTGGAATTTCAAAAAACTTTTAACAGGAAAACTGCTTCAATTTAAATAAATAATCAAACCATTTTCTGTTTTCAAATATTTTTATTTGAACTATACAATTTTACTATTTTCAATTAAAATTGCATTAACAAACATTTATTGCATAATTTGGAATTTGAAAAAACTTTCAACAGGAAAAGTGCTTCAATTTAAATAACAAATCAAAAACCATTTTTTGTTTTTAAATATTTTTATTTGAACTAAACAATTTTACTATTTTCAATTAAAATTGCATTAACAAAATATTTATTGCATAATTTGGAATTTCAAAAAACTTGCCAAGATTTGAACTACAAGTACATGATATAATGCTTGTGAATTTTTTTAAAAATCACTTATAGGGCCACAACATGGTATTTCAGCAGATATCCACTTCAAGTTCAGCGAGGCTCAAGCCTAGGCTAAGAAGCTTCATGCCCGCTGTTTTGAATATAGTTTGAAACAGGCATAAGAAATTCAAAAATGATCCAAACAATGTGAAACCTTCGCGTGGTGTCATATTATGTGTCACAGTTGCAAGGAAAAATATTGAACTTGAAAAATTGCAAAGATCATAAAAAATCCTTCACAAAATAACCTATCATGTTCAAGGTTTCATGGCATTTAGGTCAAACCACCAATGTTATGGCTAGAATCAGGGCATAGTTTGTGATAATGTGCCCATATTGTGCACACATGTGCATCTTGGGATGGCTTACGATGTTGCGGAAGGAAGTTTTCCTTTTCGATGCACGAAAAAGCCAATTTCCATTTTTGAGGTGCCAAAATCGGGGTGTTCTGTGAAGCAACCACCAAATTAAAGTTTGGCATTGGTACCAAACCATTTTTCAAAAATACTAGACCACCTTATATGGACAATTTTCCAACCGGTGTATCCGGAACCTTTCCGCCCATCCCTCATGAGAAAGAAAAATTCCTGCCGAATCGGTAGGAGGTTGCCAAGATTTGAACTACAAGTACATGCTATAATGCTTGTGAATTTTTTTAAAAATCATTTATAGGTTCACAACATGCTATTTCATCAGAGATCCACTTCAAGTTCAACGAGGCTCAGCCCCGGGCTAAGAAGCTTTAGTCGGTGGGATAAGGACGCGTGGGTAACCTTTAGTCCTGGCTGGTGGGTGCAACCAAGACTAAAGCTGTCGGCGGGATAAGGACGTGTGGGTGGACGCACTACTCGATGATATAAAGCATGTAGCGCACGATACCCTGTCAGAGAAACAAGACAAAGTAGAAGCGGCGCCGTGCCTATTAAAGGAGCATCGATACGCCATGGCAAGCAGCTCAACAAGCCAACATATGTAGAGAGAGTTTCATCCCCATGGATGGAGGATTGGGAAATCTCCCGTGGCAGAGCTTCTCGAAGATGTTATTTGTGCACACGCCCTACGGCATCTTCGGAAGCTCCGCCTCGAAAAAATTTCCCTACAAGCCCGTGAAAGACTCCATCTCCTCTAACAGTGTTTGGGAAAGGGTTGGGAAATCTCCCGTGGCGGAGCTTCTTGAAGATGTCGTTGGTGCACACGCCCTACGGCATCTTCGGAAGCTCTGCCTCGGAAAAATTTCCCTGCAAGCCCGTGAAAGACTCCATCTCCTCTAACAGTGTTTTGGAAAGGGTTGGGAAATCTCCTGTGACGGAGCTTCTCGAAGATGTCGTTGGTGCACACGCCCTACGGCATCTTCGGAAGCTTTGCCTCGGAAAAAATTCCCTGCAAGCCCGTGAAAGACTCCATCTGCTCTGACAGTGTTGGGGAAAGGGTTGGGAAATCTCCCGTGGCGGAGCTTCACAAAATGACCTATCATATTCGAGGTTCTCATATAAAGTTTTCATACATCACATAAAGTTTCCATACATTACATAGATTTACATAGGGTTTAAGGTTTAGGGTATGAATCCTTCGTCGCGTATGTCGATCCCTTGCCTATGATCGCTTCTTAGGTCATAACCATGGAGCATATTATTTGCTTAACAGGATGCTTGTGTCAGTTTTCACGGTGAAGGGTGGAATTTCATCAAACTTATCATAATCTGCTGACATGTCTATCTTGTCCTCGACTCCCGTGATGTTTCTTTTACCTGAAAGAACTGTGTGACGCCTGGGCTCATCGTCTGTTGTATTCGTTTCCTTATTTTTTCTTTTTTTCAGTCTAGAGGACATGTCCTTCACATAAAAAACTGAGCCACATCATTGGCTAGGACGAATGGTTTGTCTCTGTAACCAAGATTCTTGAGATCCATTGTTGTCATTCCGTACAGCTGGTCTACCTTTACCCCTTCTACATTCATGTTGACCCAACTACACCGAAACAAAGGGACCTTAAAAGTAGGTCCATAGTCAAATTCCCATATCTCCTCTATGTAACCATAGTATGTGTCCTTTTTCCCATTCTCGCATGTTGCATCAAAGCGGACACCACTGTTTTGGTTGGTGCTCTTTTTATTTTGGGCAATCATGTAAAATGTATTCTCATTTATCTCGTACCCTTGGAAAGTCAATACAGTCACAGATGGTGTCGCGGCCAACAAGTAGAGCTGATCTCCAATAGTGGTGTCATTCATGAGATGTAATTGCAACCAAGTGCCAAAAGTCTCCATGTGATTTTCTTTAATCCAGTAGTCATCCTTCCCCAGGAACTTGGAGCGTACAACATTCATGTGTTCCTCGATATACGGAGCCATGAAGGTAGAACTTTGTAGAACTATGTAGTGTGCTTGATTCAAAGAATGTCCGTCCCTAAATATCATTGCTTTCTTTCCTAGCGTGCCTTTTCCACTCAGTCTCCCCTCATACCGTGATTCAGGAACACCAATCGGCTTAAGGGCAGGAAGAAAGTCTACACAGAACCCAATGACCTCCTCTGTTCCATAGCCCTTGGAGATGCTTCCTTCTGGCCTAGCACAGTTACGAACATATTTCTTTAAGACTCCCATGAACCTCTCGAAGGGGAACATATTGTGCAGAAATACAGGACCGAGAATGGAAATCTCTTCGACTAGGTGAACTAAGAGATGCGTCATAATATTGAAGAAGGACGGGGGGAACACGAACTCAAAACTGACAAGACATTGGACCACATCCTTCTGTAGCCTTTCTAGACTTTCTCGATCGATTACCTTCTGAGATATTGCATTGAGGAATGCACATAGCTTCACAATGGCTAATCGAACATTTTCCGATAGAAGTCCCCTCAATGCAACCGGAAGCAACTGTGTCATAATCACGTGGCAATCATGAGACTTGAGGTTCTGAAATTTTTTCTCTGCCATATTTATTATTCCCTTTATATTTGACGAGAAGCCAGCCGGGACCTTGATACTATAAAGGACTTCAAAAAAGATTTCCTTCTCTGCTTTGGTAGGAGCGTACCTGCTTAAGTATTCACGTCCTTAATCAATATGCTTGTTGTATGGGTCTTTGATACGTTGCTGGTCCTCCCGTGCTTCTGGTGTATCTTTTGTGTTCCCATACACGCCCAGGAAGCCTAGCAGGTTCACGCAAAGATTCTTCGTCACGTGCATCACGCCGATTGAAGAACGGACCTCTAGGTCTTTCCAATACTCAAGCTCCCAAAATATAGATTTCTTTTTCCACATGGCCGTGTGTCCGGTAATGGGGTCTTTCGGAACAGATTGACCACCATGACCCTTTCCAAAGATTACTTCTACGTCCTTCACCATACCAAATACATCAGCACCTTTAGGGAGCTTAGGCTTCTTCCGGTAATCTGCCTCACCATTGAAATGCTTGCCTTTCTTTCTTATTTGATGATTGGTCAGAAGAAATTTACGACACCCTAGGTACACAACCTTCTTACATTTATCCAAATATGTACCTTTAGTCTTATCTAAACGGTGCATGCATGCATTGTATCCCTTGTTTGACTGTCCTGAAATGTTACTAAGAGTAGGCCAATCATTGATGGTTACGAACAACAACGCCCGTAGGTCAAATGCTCCTGTTTGTGCTCATCCCACACCTTTACACCTGGTTCTGCCCACAACTGCAAAAGTTCATCGACTAATGGCCTTAGGTACACATCAATATCGTTGCTGGGTTGCTTCGGTCCTGGATGAGCACTGGCATCATAATGAACTTCCACTTCATGCACAGCCAAGGAGGAAGGTTGTAGATACATAGAGTCACTGGCCAGGTGCTGTGACTACAACTCTGCTTCCGAAAAGGATTCATGTCGTCTGTACTTAGACCAAACCATAAGTTTCTCCACTGCGACCCATCGGCGGGGTGTCTCAGTTTCCCGTCTTTCTTACACTCTTCTTTGTGCCATCGCAACAACCTGGCATGCTCTTTATTTCTGAACAGACGTTTCAACCGTGGTATTATAGGAGCATACCACATAACCTTAGCAGGAACCCTCTTCCTGGGGGCTCGTCATCGCCCTCAACATCACCAGGGTCATCTTGTCTGATCTTGTATCGACATGCAGTGCATACAGGGCATTTATCCATATTCTCATACTTCTCACCGCGGTACAAGATGCAGTCATTAATGCATGCATGTATCTTCTCCACATCTAATCCTAGAGGAAAGATAGTCTTCTTTGCTTCATACGTTGTCTCGGGCAGCTCGTTATCCTTTGGAAGCTTCGGCTTCATTATTTTCAGTAACTTATCAAATCCCTTGTCAGATAAGCCAGTCTCTGCCTTCCATTTCAGCAGTTCAAGTGTGGTACCGAGCTTTGTGCTGCCATCTTCGCAATTTGGGTACAAAAACTTTTTGTGATCCTTTTGCATGGCCTCCAACTTAAGCTTCTCCCTTTCTGTATTACATTGTTGCTTTGCATCAGAAATGACCCGACCAAGACCATCAGCGGGCTCATCTGATGCCCGTTGTTCTTCTTCATTGCCGCCTCCCTCTCCTTCATTGTCTTCCATTGCAGTATCACCGTATTCAGGGGACATAGGATAGCTGTCATCATCCTCCTCTTCTTCATTTTCTTCCAGCCTAACCCCTCTTTCTCCGTGCATGGCCCAACAATAATATCCGGGTATGAAACCTCTCCGAAGCAGATGGCTTTGAAGGATTCTTGGGGCAGAGTGCTCCGCCACGTTTCGACAGTCGACGCAGGGAAATGGCATAAAATTATCCACTTTGTTTGCCTTAGCCAAATCGATAAATTTATGCAGGCCTGCAATAAAATCGGAATCGCGTCGGTCGCCATACATCCATCGCATCCATGCATCGATCTGCGTCATAATAATTAATCATTACAATAACATCATGGATAGTAAAATGACCATCCTACATGGACACATGCAATATTTTTGTATCAGTTACAGATAAAGAAGATAAGGTTGCTAACCTCAGCCAAGGATACCGTGTTGTGCGAACTAAAGTGTGGCTCGGACATTTTGTCGAACACCTTGTGTGCAATCAAAGAAAAAAAAGCTAGCACCCACACCTCACACACAATCTAGCAAAATTTGGTGGCAAGGGGCAAAGGGCTGGGCTTATATATAGCCAGGGGAGGGTTTTTGGTCCCGGTTAATGCCACGAACCGAGACCAAAGCCCCGCGCGACACGTGGCGGCCCAGCATCGCGTCCCCCACCAAGGTCATTGGTCCTGGTTAGTGGCACGACCCGGGACCAATGACCTAGGTGGGGGGCATGCTGCTGGGCCGCCACGTGTCGCGCGGGAGGGGCTTTGGTCCCGGTTCGTGGCATTAACAAGGACCAATGACCATCGTCGCTTCGTCGTCCCCGTTTATAAATATGAGGCCACAACGCGTCGCTTTCGCCATCACCTCGGCCTCTCTGCAGTCGATCTCTACCCACCCCTTTCGCCATCGCCTCTCCACCGCGCCGTCGTCTCGCCTCCCCTCCCTCTCCAATCTCCACCGCGCCGCCATGGAGGTGCCCACGCTCAACTTCTACGAGGCGGCGATGTTTGCGTCTACGCCATCCTCGCGCCGCCGCGCGCGACGGTGCCCGCCGGATTTCGCATCAGCGAGGTGGGTGTGCCGATGGCTCCGCTCCTCGTCCCCGGCGGATACGAGATGGAGTGCGTCATCGTGAGGCGTCGCCGCCAAATGCCCGCGTGGATGAGGGCGTTGCCCCGGTACGCGGCGATCAGCGAGTACTGGCCCCGGCTGTTCAAGAAGGAGCGGAAGGCCAAGCTTGGCAACCGCATCATGGACGGGCGCGTGGTGCACCCGGATCTCCGGAACCGAGAAGGGCGGGAGATGTTCTGGTCCGTCCCTGGACGGACCATCTACACCGCCATCGACGCCGCTAGCCGCGCAAAGGAGCTCCGTCTCCCGAACAACGCCAAAATCGTGGAGATTTCGTCCGACGACGACGAGGAAGCCGACGGCTCGGAGGACAGCGGCAGCGAAAGTGTTGTCGACTAAGAAAATTTGTAAAGTCGCATCTTTGTTTGGAAAGAATTTGTGGTCGAATAATAAAATGTCTCGATTTAGATCTTTGTCTCGATTAATTTTTGAAAGATTTTTTTAAAAATACTGATCAATTCAATTTTTACCTCGAATTAATTTCTGCCCCGAATTAATTTACATTGTCCCGATTGCGGTGGGGTTTTTGGCCCCGATTGGATTGTGGTGGGGTTTTTTGTCCCGGTTCGTGGTATGAACCGAGACCAATCTTCCGCAGAGCGCCACGTGTGCGTCGCGGGGGCATTGGTCCCGGTTCATGCCACGAACCGGAACCAATGCTTAGAGATGAACCAGACCAATGCCCAGGCGGCATGAACCGGGACCGGTGCCTGACATTGGTGCCGATTAAGGAAACGAATCGGGACCAATAAAATTTGGGCGCTGAACCAAATACCCTTTTTCTACCAGTGGACCGTACGAGCCGAAAACAAAAAATTTCTTTCTTTCTCACCATCCACTCGCGTATCCTCTTGGCCTCCTTGGCAACACCCTTGAAGCCAACATGATGGTTAGCAGAAAAGATTGAATGCTACCAGTTCAAGTCTGTGCACACATACCACCATAGCAGCAGCGGAGGCAGCAGAATACAGCCCTTCAATGTAATAAGACTAGCGCGCACTGGCGGATGTAGTTGCATAAGATGAACTCCTTGTCGGTAGCATTAGCTCCATGTCTCAGCAGCTCAAGAGCCAACGCAGCCTCGTTGGCGGTACTCCTTGAGGTAATTCAAATAGAAAGGCATGGAACAGCAGTCTTGTGGAAGTATCCGTTCCCATCCCCACGCAGCCTCAAAGATATCTAGTTAGATATAAAGCCACAAAGAAGATGAAGACGGCGGATTGGGTGGAAAAAACTGAACGCAAACAAGGAGAAGGCAACGGCATTGAGATTAATTACCTGGAAACCTGAGGATCTTTGTCGGCGGTTTCCTGCAGATATAATCCGCATCTTGCCATGTACAGTCTCTCGGCTTTTTCTTCGGTGGGGGAATTCATAGTCGCCCACGAACTGATCTAGGGTTTCCTGCACGGAAGGGGAATGGAGACGGAGAGCATGTATGGGTATTTCGGAATTTTGATGCGGGAAACCACAGCGGTGGCATCGGGAGATACTGCTAAACCTGGGCATTAAATGGGCTGGGCAAGAAAAAGTCCGATGCTAAATATCCATGCCCATACCTGGCCCGGTCCTAACATACAAAAACCATCGGGCCTCGTGCCAGGCCTCTGTTCTTACCTACCCGTCTGCTAGGGCCGAGCCCAAACCAACCTTCGGCCTCAAAACATAAGCCTAAGGCAGGTCGGGCCGTCTGGCCGGGGTGCCCATACCTAGGTTTACTAGACCACGTGGAAACCCTCAAAAACAAAATGTCATGCGTTGGCCCTATGTTTTCGATGTAAGAAAGTGGCTATGATAATTGAGTAATAAAAAAATGTGACCTGGAGGGTAGCAAGAGGCCCTCCAAGCAGTCCATTAGACAATTTTTTTGGTGTGTACGGCGAGGGAGCAAGCGCGAGAACTCGGACTCAAAACCTCACGGGTAGAACAGGTACCAACACCAACCAACCATCCGGGCTATGCCTCGGTTCACATGATAGTTAAGTAACATGCATAAAAGAGTGAAAATAACCAAGACGACTAGGGTTTCTAACTCCGCTAGCGACTCTCTCGCGTGAAATTCTTGTTGTTTCCAAGTAGAATTCTTTCGCAGGTCTGTTTCGTGACGTCCGGTTTGTGTACTAGTACAAGCTTTGCGGGTCTTATAAGACTTTCTAGCGGTTCAAACTGGACTACTAAAAAGACTTATATTTTAGAATGGAGGTTTTGAGGTGGAGTTTTGGCTCCCAACTGCAAATGAACATATTATGAAAAATACATACAAATAAAATTAAATTGTCAAAACATCTGGAATAAAATCCGCACGTACATCTGGATATTCTATGCCCATACACAAGTTTTCAGAAAGAATGAATATTTCCCATATTTTATGTGGCTTGTATAAAAAGACAACATGCTCGTGTGTAGACACGTTGGATCACTCAAATTTGTTTTTTTACATGAGACATTTAAAATGTTCTTTTCATCCACAAACTTGTGTATGAATATTTAGTGTCCGGATGTACATGCAAATATTTTTTCTAATTTTTTTGATATTTTGAAATATGTTTTCACACAATAGATTCATTTGCACCAGTAAACTGAATTGGATTTCTATTGATGTATGTACTTTTTGGAAAATACTTCCACGGTTTCAAACTATAAGACCGTACGTTTTGGTAGGCTACATTAAGATTTTGAATGGAGGCAGTAGTCAACAGAAAAAGTTTTCCTTATGAAATCGCTAACCTGGCTAACGTCCTCCATAGGCCACTCACGCGCCCAAGAATTAGTAAGGGCACCGTACAATGGTCTTATCATCAGTTTATCATGTTGGAATTTTGCTCACCTGGAAGAGAGCGAAATAGAAAAAAGTGTTCCTCCTTCCCTTGCCTAAGAGATCATCGCTTCACACAAAAATCACGCGTTTTGTGATCCACTGCACCGAACGGATCCGGCTTCCCCGTCTCGCTCAACATTTGTCGGCGCGCGGGGCTTTCTTCCAGCCAACGCCCGCGTAAATCCATTCATGCACACTTCCGTTCCCGCGCTCACAAATTGCTAGGCCAATGCCATTAAACCCTAGTTGTGCCGCTTCCCACAAAATCACATCCCAAACCATTGAGTCAATGTGATTCTTCTGCCCATCTCCACCGACATGGCCGACCATGGGAGGAAGAAAGCAGCATACACGTCCCAGGCCATCCTCCGGTGTTCATATCCAGCCGGAACAGCCCCAGTAACTGGCACTCAATCACCACTGCTGGGACCTTCAGATCCTCTGTTTGCCGCCTCGAATTCTTGGTGGCCTGGGCTTGATGCCGCTAGACCTGTTCCTCCCCTTCCAGCTGATTGGTAAGGCCCATGATTTTCCTCCTATGTTCACCTTTTAAGATTAGAAATCTTTGATTTGGGGTCGTTTCACTCGGTTTCTTTTCTGGTGATGGTTAGATCTTGATTTCAAATATGGATGTTGGAAGTAACCAAGTGTAATACTTGCTTTTGCAAGAATCTGCAATGAGAACTGAGGCCCCGTGCCAGATCATATATATATATACAACAAATTTTGCTATAACCATTTGCATGTCCAGGTTGTGAAGATGGTTAGATAATTTCAAGATGGGATCAATTTGACGATTCCACAACAGTATATTACATGATTCCAATTGTTGTAGGATTTGGACCAACAGTTCCAGTATTTATGGTCATAGTCATGCTAGTGTTTCATCGTTTGTTGTTTTGTACTAGCAGATGTTCCTATGTTGTTGGTCGAACTCAGGCTATATTAATGCTTAAATGCTTGTCTGTTTTTAAGGAAAATAATTTTTACCCAGCCGGTGGTTTCGTGAATTATCTATGCAATCCACCGATTTTCATTCCATAGCAAATTCCTCCACAGCAAGCCATGTCCCAGGATTTTCATGTTGGTGAAGAGTATTTGCGAGCCCCCTCTATCGATGAACTTCAAAGTTTATTGCAAATTGGTGAGTCTTGTGGCTTCCCCGACATGACAGGGAGTATTGATTGTATGCACTAGCAGGGGGTGGTTCAATGGAGGGGTCAATTCACCCGTGGTGATCATGGAGTCCTAGCCATGATACTGGAAGCGGTTGCTACACATGACCTTCGGATATGGCACGCTTATTTTGGTGTTGTTAGGTTCAACAATGACATCAATGTTTTGAATCAGTCGACACTCCTCATTAGGACATTGAAAGGAGAGGCACCTCGGATACAATTTAATGTCAATGGAAGACAATATAACATGAGTTACTATCTTGCCGATGGAATATAGAATGGGCTACCTTTCTGAAAACAATACCACTTCCTCAAAGTGGGAAGGAAAAATTGTTTCAAAGCATCAAGAGGCAGCGAGGAAGGATGTCAAGCGGGCTTTGGGGGCACTTCAAGCTTTCTTTAACATAGTTCATTGTCCGACACAACTATGGAAACGGAAATCTACATGAAATATCATGAGAGCTTGCGTCATACTTCATACAATGATTCACGCTCCGCTGGACTTGAACGAGGACCCAGGAACATCATTTGCTCTACCACCTGAAGTCATCGCCGGTCCTCTTGTTGCGTTGCCGGTCCTCTTGTTACGTTTACGGACTATCTACAAAGAAGTTCCACTATTCGTGACCGACCAACACATGTGCAACTGAAGAAGGATGTAGTAGAAAATATTTGGGAACGGTTTGGCGGTGACTGCTAATGGTGTATTGATGTTTACATTAAGTAAACCTTTTATCATGTAATCCGTATTTTTATAATTTGTACATTTTTTATGAGAACCTGGTACCAGACGTTTATGTTCACCAATGTTATCTGCTTATTCTGTTGTACAGTCACATGGGGATAGATCGAGCTTATTTATTCAGTCAAAAATAAAAATTGCGTTAAGAAGTTGGACCAGTGACACGATCCTACTTACTCCCTCCGATCCATAATAAGTGTCGGTGATTTTGTACTAACTTAGTACAAAGTTTGTACTAAGTCTCCGACACTTATTTTGGACAAAAACAATCTGCGAAGATGTTGCTGGAATTGATCACCGCATGATTAGTAATATTTAGTTACCTGTTGTACCAGGCGTCTTTGTTGTCATCTCTAGATGACATGGCCGGCCTAAGAGAAAACTGGTTTATCAACCAACCATTGTACATTCCCTGTGATCGTCTGGCGGGCGTCTACAGTCTACACACGTACGGTGTACACACAAGTTCGCCATCAGTCTCGGTACGGCCGGTTTCAACTTAGAGCCGTTGAAAACCATGGTTTTAGTTTCTCACCATTCCGCGTTGAGATCAGGTCATCATCGTCATTCATGGCTTCACACGTACTGAACATTGCATTGCGACTTTGCGAGCAAAGCAGCCAGAATTCGCGCCGCCTCTCCGTGCCAGTCACGAGCCTCCTGCTCACTCTCACGCGGTTTCCTTCCTTGGTTGTCCAGTTTCCTCCCGCCATTTCCGTTCGGGTCCCGTGATGTGCGCCTACGTAGTTGCCTGTTTGCTCGCGTCCCTCTCGGTCTGAACGAGAGGACCCGTCTTTGACTTGCGGTGCCAGTGTGCTACGGATCTAGTGACACGGGTAGGGCGTTTGCCCAGAAACAATGATCCCCGACTCCCCGTCGTAATCCTCGTCGATCGCGAGAACAATAGAAGAGCTCACCGCTGACTATAAGGCTGGTCTAATAGCTTGCATGTACCATAGAGAAATATAAATTATAATATTTTAACTAATGCATGATCCATCCTTTCACTCGCACATAGTGCCTAGGAGTATGTGTTGCAGCTGGCTAGTCACAATGGGGAGTATCATATAGGAGTAGTATCATACATATGATACTAGTATATGATATCACCTACACAATGCATAGTATCATACTCAATGTATAGTATTTTGTATAGTAGTACCATAGTCTTAGTGTATTTATTATTTTATAGAATCTCAATGTAAAATTGTGTACAAGATTTACTTAGGATTAGTTTTTCTAGTTTTATGTGTTATGATACTGTATCTACCTATTATACCAACACAATCTCTTTCATCATTAAATTAAATACAGTGACACATAAGCATTTTGCATGCATATGATGCATGATATCATCTATGATACTTTTATTGGAGCTAGTCTTAGCCAAGAGCTCACTCCCTTTCTCTCTCCTCTTCTCTCCTCCAACTAATCAAATTTATATTATTTAATCTCTTATAATCTGCTTACATCATCTTATTGTATTTGCTCTTACGTCGATTCAAGGGATAGGAGAAAGGAAAAGGCAGGTTCGTCTTCTCTGCTCGATACGCCGCGGGTGCACACGCGAATTTGTTAATTCATGATGTACTAGGCTCTCGCTCTCGGTCATGTGTCATCGACTCTCTGTAGAACAGATTAACTGATTTGAAGCTGGACGTTAATTGTGATAGTGGCTGCATGCATGTCTCGCTTGTGGGATCGTTACCCTGCCGTAAATTGTTGCATCTTATACGCTCTCGGAACTGGGCACACGCTGTGCCACTGAACGTCTATTTCGAGACGATCGAGCTTTTTCTCTAGAATTTGTCGCGTATGTTTCATCGATTCCTTAGCGGATTTTTTCCGGGGAGTTTCGTACAAGTTATGTACAAGTTATGTGGAGCGGATCAACCACTGGTAGAAAGACGGTCTTTGGTCCAGCGTCCAAATTCTATTGGTCCCGGTTCGTTTCCATAATCGGGACCAATGCTAGGTCCCGGTTCATGTCGCCTGGGCATGGTCCCGGTTCTTCTCTAAGCATTGATCCCGGTTCGTGGCATGAACCGGGACTAATGCCCCGCGACGCACAGGCGCTCTGCGGGGCATTGGTCCTGGTTCATGCTACAAACCGGGACAAAAAAAACCCGCGACGGTCAGCAGTTTAGGACAATTAATGTAAATTAATTCGGGGCAGAAATTAATTTGAGACAGAAATTAATTCGAGTTAGAAATTGAATTGATCAGTATTTTTGAAAAAATCTTTCACAAATTAATCGAGATAAAGATCTAAATTAAAACATTTTATTATTCGAACACAAATTTTTCCATATAAAGATGCGACTTTACAATTTTCCTAGTCGACAACACTTCCGCTGCCGCAGTCCTCCGAGCCACCGGCTTCCTCGTCGTCATCGGACGAAATCTCCACGATTTCGGCGTTGTTCGGGAGACGGAGCTCCTCTGCGCGCCTAGCGGCGTCGATGGCGGTGTAGATGGTCCATCCAGGGACGGACCAGAACATCTCATGCCCTTCTTGGTTGCGGCGATCCGGGTGCACCAGGCGCCCGTCCACGATGCGGTTGCCAAGCTTGGCCTTCCGCTCCTTCTTGAACAGCCGGGGCCAGTACTCGTTGGCCGCCGCGTACCGGGGCAACGCCCTCATCCACGCGGGCAGCTGGCGGCGACGCTCCGCGATGACGTACTCCATCTCGTATCCGCGGGGGTTGAGGAGCGGAGCCACCGGCACACCCGTCTCGCTGATGCGAAATCCGGCGGGCACGGTCGAGCACGGCGGCGCGAGGATGCCGTAGTACGGAAACATCGCGGCCTCGTAGTGGTTGAGCGTGGGCACCTCCATGGCGGCTCAGGGGAGGCGAGACGACGGCGCGGTGGAGAGGCGATGGCTAAAGGGGTGGGGTAGAGATAGACTGCAGAGAGGCCGAGGCGATGGCGAAAGCGAGCGCTGTGGCCTCATATTTATACACGAGGACGACGAAGCGACAGTGGGCATTGGTCCCGGTTATTGCCACGGACCGGGACCAAAGCCCCTCCCGTGCGACACGTGGCGGCCCAGCAGCGCGCCCCCCACCCAGGTCATTGGTCCCGGATCGTGCCATTAACCGGGACCAATGACCTGGGTGGGGTGCGAGCTGCTGGGCCGCCACGTGTCGCGCGGGAGGGGCTTTGGTCCCGGTTCGTGGCAATAACCGGGACCAAAAACCCTCCCCTGGCTATATATAAGCCCAGCCCTTTGCGCACCAAATTTTGCTGGATTGTGTGTGAGGTGTGGGTGCTAGCTTTTTTTATTTGATTGCACACAAGGTATTCGACGAAATGTCCGAGCCACACTTTAGTTCGCACAACACGGTATCCTCGACTGAGGTTAGCAACCTTGTCTTCTTTTATCTGTAAGTGATATAAAAATATTGCATGTGTCCATGTAGGGTGGTCATTTTACTATTCACGATGTTATTGTAATGATTAATTGTTATAACGGAGATCGATGCACGGATGCGATGGATGTATGGCGACCGACGCCATTTCGATTTTATTGCAGGCCTGCATAAATTTATCGATTTGGCTAAGGCAAACAAAGTGGATAATTTTATGCCTTGTCCCTGCATCGACTGTCGGAATGTGGCGGAGCACTCTGCCCCGAGAATCCTTCAAAGCCATCTGCTTCGGAGAGGTTTCATGCCCGGATATTATTGTTGGGCCATGCACTAAGAAAGAGGGGTTAGGCTGGAAGAAAATGAAGAAGAGGAGGATGATGACAGCTATCCTATGTCCTCTGAAGAATACGGTGATACTGCAATGGAAGACAATGAAGAAGAGGGAGGCGGCAATGAAGAAGAACAACGGGCATCGGATGAGCCCGCTGATGGTCTTGGTTGGGTCATTTCTGATGCAAAGCAACAATGTGATATAGAAAGGGAGAAGCTTAAGTTGGAGGCAATGCAAAAGGATCACAAAAAGTTGTTGTACCCAAATTGCGAACATGGCAGCACAAAGCTCGGTACCACACTTGAACTGCTGAAATGGAAGACAGAGACTGACTTATTTGACAAGGGATTTGAGAAGTTACTGAAAATAATAAAGCCGAAGCTTCTAAAGGATAACGAGCTGCCCGAGACAACGTACAAAGTAGAGAAGACTATCTGCCCTCTAGGATTAATGTGGAGAAGATACATGCATGCATTAATGACTGCATCCTGTATTGCGGTGAGAAGTATGAGAATATGGATAAATGCCCGGTATGCACTGCATGTCGATACAAGATCAGACAAGATGACCCTGGTGATGTTGAGGGCGATGACGAGCCCTCCAGTAAGAGGGTTCCTACTAAGGTTATGTGGTATGCTCCTATAATAACACGATTGAAACGTCTGTTCAAAAATAAAGAGCATGCCAGGTTGTTGCGATGGCACAAAGAAGAGCGTAAGAAAGACGGGAAACTGAGACACCCCGCCGATGGGTCGCAGTGGAGAAACATCGAGAGAAAGTACTCAAACTTCACAGGTGACGCGAGGAACTTATGGTTTGGTCTAAGTACAGACGGCATGAATCCTTTTGAGGAGCAGAGCTGTAGTCATAGCACCTGGCCAGTGACTCTATGTATCTACAACCTTCCTCCTTAGTTGTGCATGAAGTGGAAGTTCATTATGATGCCAGTGCTCATCCAAGGACCGAAGCAACCTGGCAACGACATTGATGTGTACCTAAGGCCATTAGTCGATGAACTTTTGCAGTTCTGGGCAGAACCAGGTGTAAAGGTGTGGGATGAGCACAAACAAGAGCCATTTGACCTACGAGCGTTGTTGTTCGTAACCATCAATGATTGGCCTGCTCTTAGTAACATTTTATGACAGTCAAACAAGGGATACAATGCATACACGCACTGTTTAGATAATACTAAAGGTACATATTTGGATAAATGTAAGAAGGTTGTGTACCTGGGGTGTCGTAAATTTCTTCCGACCAATCATCAAGTAAGAAAGAAAGGCAAGCATTTCAACGGTGAGGCAGATTACCGGAAGAAGCCTAAGCTCCCTAAAGGTGCTGATGTATTTGGTATGGTGGAGGACCTAGAAGTAATCTTTGGAAAGGGTCCCGGCAGTCAATCTGTTCCGAAAGACCCCATTACCGGACACACGGCCATGTGGAAAAAGAAAGTATTGGAAAGACCTATAGGTCCGTTCTTCAATCGACGTGATGCACGTGACGAAGAATCTTTGCGTGAACCTGCTAGGCTTCCTGGGTGTGTATGGGAAGACAAAAGATACACCAGAAGCACGGGAGGACCAGCAATGTATCAAAGACCCATACAACAAGCATACTGATAAAGGACGTGAATACTTAAGCAGCTACGCTCTTACCAAAGCAGAGAAGGAAATCTTTTTTGAAGTCCTTTACAATATCAAGGTCCCGGCTGGCTTCTCGTCAAATATAAAGGGAATAATAAATATGGCAGAGAAAAAATTTCAGAACCTGAAGTCTCATGATTGCCACGTGATTATGACATAGTTGCTTCCGGTTGCATTGAGGGGGCTTCTACTAGAAAATGTTCGATTAGCCATTGTGAAGCTATGTGCATTCCTCAATGCAATATCTCAGAAGGTAATCGATCAAGAAAGTCTGGAAAGGCTACAGAAGGATGTGGTCCAATGTCTTGTCAGTTTTGAGTTGGTGTTCCTCCCATCCTTCTTCAATATTATTACGCATCTCTTAGTTCACCTAGTCGAAGAGATTTACATTCTCGGTCCTGTATTTCTGCACAATATGTTCCCCTTCGAGAGGTTCATGGGAGTCTTAAAGAAATATGTTCGTAACCGTGCTAGGCCAGAAGGAAGCATCTCCAAGGGCTATGGAACAAAGGAGGTCATTGGGTTATGTGTAGACTTTCTTCCTGACCTTAAGCCGATTGGTGTTCCTGAATCATGATATGAGGGGAGACTGAGTGGAAAAGGCACGCTAGGAAAGAAAGCAATGATATTTAGGGACGGGCATTCTTTGAATCAAGCACACTACATAGTTCTCCAAAGTTCTACCTTCGTGACTCCGTATATCGAGGAACACATGAATGTTGTACGCTCCAAGTTCCCGGGGAAGGATGACTACTGGATTAAAGAAAATCACATGGAGACTTTCGGCACTTGGTTGCAATTACATCTCATGAATGACACCACTATTGGAGATCAGCTCTACTTGTTGGCCGCGACACCATCTGCGACTTTATTGACTTTCCAAGGGTATGAGATAAATGGGAATACATTTTACACGATTGCCCAAGATAAAAAGAGCACCAACCAAAACAGTGGTGTTCGCTTTGATGCAACATGCGAGAATGGGAAAAAGGACACATACTATGGTTACATAGAGGAGATATGGGAACTTGACTATGGACCTACTTTTAAGGTCCCTTTGTTTTGGTGCAGTTGGGTCAACATGAATGGAGAAGGGGTAAAGGTAGACCAGATGTACGGAATGACAACGGTGGATCTCAAGAATCTTGGTTACAGAGACGAACCATTCGTCCTAGCCAATGATGTGGCTTATGTTTTTTATGTGAAGGACATGTCCTCTAGACTGAAAAAAGAAAAAAATAAGGAAACGAATACATCAGACGACGAGCCCAGGCATCACATAGTTCTTTCAGGGAAAAGAAACATCGCGGGAGTCGAGGACAAGACAGACATGTCAACAAATTATGATAAGTTTGATGAAATTCCGCCCTTCACTGTGAAAACTGACCCAAGCATCCCGTTAAGCAAAGAAGATGCTCCATGGTTACGGCCTAAGAAGCGATCATAGGCAAGGGATCGACATACGCGACGAAGGATTCATATCCTAAACCCTGAACCGTATGTAAAAATATGTAATGTATGGAAACTTTATGTGATGTATGGAAACTTTATGTGATGTATCGAAACTTTATGTAATGGAGTCTTTCACGGGCTTGCAGGGAAATTTTTCCGAGGTGGAGCTTCCGAAGATGCCGTAGGGCATGTGCACCAACGACATCTTCGAGAAGCTCCGCCACAGGAGATTTCCCAACCCTTTCCCCAACACTGTTAGAGGAGATGGAGTCTTTCACGGGCTTGCAGGGAAATTTTTCCGAGGCGGAGCTTCCGAAGATGCCGTAGGGCGTGTGCACCAACGACATCTTCGAGAAGCTCCGCCACGGGAGATTTCTCAACCCTTTCCCCAACACTGTTAGAGGAGATGGAGTCTTTCACGGGCTTGTAGGGAAATTTTTCTGAGGCGGAGCTTCCGAAGATGCCGTAGGGCGTGTGCACCAACGACATCTTCGAGAATCTCCGCCACGGGAGATTTCCCAACCCTCCATCCATGGGGATGAAACTCTCTACCTATGTTGGCTTTTTGAGCTGCTTGCCATGGCATATCGATGGTCCTTTTATAGGCACGGCGCCGCTTCTACTTTGTCTTGTTCCTCCGACAGGGCGTCATGCACTACATGATTTATCTCATCGAGCGGTGCTTCCACCCACACGTCCTTATCCCGCCGACATCTTTAGTCTCGGTTGCACCCACCAGCCGGGACTAAAGGTTACTCACGCGTCCTTATCCCACCGGCAGCTTTAGTCTCGGTTGCACCCACCATCCGGGAGTAAAGGTTACCCACGCGTCCTTATCCCACCGACAGCTTTAGTCTCGGTTGCACCCACCAGCCGGGACTAAAGGTTACCCACGCGTTCTTATCCCACCGACAACTTTAGTCTCGGTTGGCTTTTTCGTGCGTCGAAAGGGAAAACTTCCTCCTGCAACATCGTAAGCCATCACAAGATGCACATGTGTGCACAATATGGGCACATTATCACAAACTATGCCCTGATTCTAGCCATAACATTGGTGGTTTGACCTAAATGCCATGAAACCTCCTACTTATTCGGCAGGAATTTGTCCTTTTCATGAGGGATGGACAGAAAGGTTCCAGATACACCGGTTGGGAAATTGTCCATATAAGGTGGTCTACTATTTTTGAAAAATGGTTTGGTACCAATGCCAAACTTTAATTCGGTGGTTGCTTCACAGAACACCCCAATTTCGGCACCTCAAAAATGGAAATTGGCTTTTTCGTGTGTCGAAAAGGAAAACTTCCTCCTGTAACATTGTAAGTCATCCCAAGATGCACATGTGTGCTCAATATGGGCACATTATCACAAACTATGCCCTGATTCTAGCCATAACATTGGTGGTTTGACCTAAATGCCAAGAAACCTCGAACATGATAGGTCATTTTGTGAAGGATTTTTTATGATGTTTGCAATTTTTCAAGTTCAATATTTTTCCTTACAACTGTGACACATAATATGACACCACGTGAAGGTTTCACATTGTTTGGATCATTTTTTAATTTCTTATGCCCGTTTCAAACTATATTCAAAACGGCGGGCATGAAGCTTCTTAGTCCGGGGCTGAGCCTCGCTGAACTTGAAGTGGATCTCTGATGAAATAGCATGTTGTGAACCTATAAATGATTTTTTTAAAAATTCACAAGCATTATATCATGTACTTGTAGTTCAAATCTTGCCAGCCTCCTGCGGATTCGGCAGGAATTTGTCTTTTTCATGAGGGATGGACATAAAGGTTCTAGATACATCGGTTGGGAAATTATCCATATAAGGTGGTCTAGTATTTTTGAAAAATGGTTTGGTACCAATGCCAAACTTTAATTTGGTGGTTGCTTCACAGAATACCCCGATTTCGGCACCTCAAAAATGGAAATAGGCTTTTTCGTGCGTCGAAAAGGAAAAATTCCTCCTGCAACATCGTAAGCCATCCCAAGATGCACATGTGTGCACAATATGGGCACATTATCACAAACTATGCCCTGGTTCTAGCCATAACATTGGTGGTTTGACCTAAATGCCATGAAACCTCGAACATGATAGGTCATTTTGTGAAGGATTTTTTATGATGTTTGCAAATTTTCAAGTTCAATATTTTTCCTTACAACTGTGACACATAATATGTCACCACGTGAAGGTTTCACATTGTTTGGATCATTTTTGAATTCCTTATGCCCGTTTCAAACTATATTCAAAACGGCGGGCATGAAGCTTCTTAGCCCGGGGCTGAGCCTCGCTGAACTTGAAGTGGATCTCTGATGAAATAGCATGTTGTGAACCTATAAATGATTTTTAAAAAAATTCACAAGCATTATATCATGTACTTGTAGTTCAAATCTTGGCAACCTCCTACCGATTCGGCAGGAATTTGTCTTTTATGAGGGATGGACAGAAAGGTTCCAGATACACCGGTTGGGAAATTGTCCATATAAGGTGGTCTACTATTTTTGAAAAATGGTTTGGTACCAATGCCAAACTTTAATTTGGTGGTTGCTTCATAGAACACCCCGATTTCGGCACCTCAAAAATGGAAATTGGCTTTTTCGTGCGTCGAAAAGGAAAACTTCCTCCTGCAACATCGTAAGCCATCCCAAGATGCACATGTGTGCACAATATGGGCACATTATCACAAACTATGCCCTGATTCTAGCCATAACATTGGTGGTTTGACCTAAATGTCATGAAACCTCGAACATGATAGGTCATTTTGTGAAGGATTTTTATGATGTTTGCAATTTTTCAAGTTTAATATTTTTCCTTGCAACTGTGACACATAATATGACACCACGCGAAGGTTTCACATTGTTTGGATCATTTTTGAATTTCTTATGCCCGTTTCAAACTATATTCAAAACGGCGGGCATGAAGCACTTTTCCTATTCAAAATTGTATAGTTCAAATAAATATATTTGAAAACACAAAAGGGTTATTGATTAGTTATTTAAATTGAAGCACTTTTCCTGTTAAAAGTTTTTTAAAATTCTAAATTATGTAATAAATATTTGTTAATGCAATTTTAATTGAAAATAGTAAAATTGTATAGTTCAAATAAAAATATTTGAAAACACAAAATGGTTTTTGATTAGTTATTTAAATTGAAGCACTTTTCCTGTTAAAAGTTTTTTGAAATTCCAAATTATGTAATAAATATTTGTTAATGCAATTTTAATTGAAAATAGTAAAATTGTATAGTTCAAATAAAAATATTTGAAAACAGAAAATGGTTTTTGATTAGTTATTTAAATTGAAGCAGTTTTCCTGTTGAAAGTTTTTTCAAATTCCAAATTATGCAATAAATATTTGGTAATGCAATTTTAATTGAAAATAGTAAAATTGTATAGTTTAAATAAAAATATTTGAAAACAGAAAATGGTTTTTGATTAGTTATGTAAATTGAAGCACTTTTCCTATTGAAAGTTTTTTGAAATTCCAAATAAATAATCATCGTAAATTGAAACATCTTATTAATTAAAGAAGAAAACAAATTTGAAAATGGCGGGAAGACCAAAAGGTTGCCAAAATCTGAAAAACGGGTCAACTATCCCGGTTCGTCTCACCAACCGGGACCGATGATCCTGGATGCGCGCGTTGCCATTAACATGCCTTTGGTCCCGATTGGTGGCACGAACCGGGACCGTTGATCCTTTGGTCCCGGTTGGTGGGACGAACCGGGACCAAAGGACCGCGCACGTGGCAGCACAGCAACGCTCCTGCCCAGACCATTGGTCCCGGTTCGTCCCACCAACCGGGACCGTTGGTCCTTTGGTCCCGGTTATTGGGACGACCCGAAACCAATGGTCTGTACAGTTAACAGCCCCGACCCTTCCTCCTCCCCAACTCCCCCAATTCACAGAGCACATTGACGTGCGGCTAAGGAAAATTTGCGGCGGAGCAAAATCACGCCGGCAGGCTGCCCAAATCCAGACCGACCGCTTCACGTCGTCGACGCCCTTCGTCGAGCCCCACTGTCCGCCGCCGCGAGCAGGCAAGGAAGCTCCGCCTCGCTGCAATCGACCCCACCGTCCCCGACTCTGGCCGCCGTGTTCTCCACTGATTCCGGTAGCGCCCAGCCTCCTCCGGCCTCGCCACACCCTCCCTCGGCCTCTTGGTGAGCCACTGGTGCTCCAGCACCACTCCTACGTCTCCTTCCCTCACTGTATCGTCCTCCCCATGAGCACCTGCCGCTGCCGGCCGCCGGCCATCGTCAAACAGCTTGCTCCGGCTCACCTCCCGTAGCGGCGCCGCCCGTTTTAGGTAGCCCGCATCGCGCTGGTTCGAACCGGGACAGTGGCGTCACCCCGCGTGCTTCTCTCCGCCGTCTTCCACCACCGCCTGGCAGTTCGCCGGCGAGCCTACGTGGCGCCACGGTGACGTCGACGTGGCGTCGCGTGTGCATCTCGTGGGCGCTGACCAAGCCCCGTCGGCGTGGCATCTGAGGTGGCTTGGGCCCCCCTGTGTCAGTCTCTGTGGCTAGTTTAGCCATGGAGAAAAAAAACAACCCCGAGCTGACGTCATAATGACACCGTAAAAGTTTAAGAATTGTTTAAATAATTTCAAAAAAGAGTTTAATCTTATAAATTCAATAACTAATTATTTCTAAGTCAGAAAAATATGTATAATATATCAAAATGTTCAGAAAAATGAGATCTACATAATAGACTCATAATTATACATTGTTCCACAACTTTAATTACAAGTTTAATAAGAGAATGAAATCAACCCCTCGTAGGTGATTTCGGAGTCTCTCCTGTACTAGGGTTTGGACCCTTCGGATCCCACTTAAATTGCCAAGCATGCCTTAGGGTTAAATTTCAGCTATGTTTAACTTGTCATATCATTATCGATGCCATGTGTTGATTGTTGTTTCCCCTTTCTTGTCATAAACTTAATATGTAATTCCAGAACACCATCTTTGCAGATACTATGGATCCAACACATCAGGAAAACATCCTCCAAGGAATGATCTGCGAAAATGAAGTTATCGATATCGATGTCACCAGTGAGTTTCTGAACGATTCCGGTCAGCGAGATGAGTCTCTCAACCGAGGAGACGGATCCGGTGAGGTAGAAGCCGAAGCCTGGGATAGAGGAGAAGCCGATGAGGAAGAAGGCGACGGCTCCGACGGAACCTTAAATCTCGCAAATACCGGCGAGGTGTATATATGTATTTTTGTAATTAAAATCTTGCTGTCTATATATACATGCATATATTAACACTCTTTCTTCTTTTAGCCGTCAGGATCGAGAACTTCTTCCGTAAGAACGAAACGAGACCCAACAAAAAAGTTGGATGACACTGTTAGGTATAGGATCGACGTGGTCGGTGTAGATGGCGAACCGCAAGCTCCCGTCGATGTCGCAAGAAAATTTGTCAAGCAATGCAGAGTTCTTGTGAGGGACTACATCCTGATCACCGTTCAAGAATGGAATCGGCCAAGCAGCGGTGGAGTCCCGTATGTCGGCGACAACACCAAAGATAAGCTTTTTGACAAGCTCATGACTAATTTCCTCCTGCCGATACCAGATGTGAATCCAGATGAGGAG
Organism: Avena eriantha; assembly: GCA_910589775.1. Taxonomy (NCBI): domain Eukaryota; kingdom Viridiplantae; phylum Streptophyta; class Magnoliopsida; order Poales; family Poaceae; genus Avena; species Avena eriantha. The sequence goes on along the minus strand of OU342746.1, from coordinate 287,185,297 downwards.
GAGAGAGCAAGAATGGAGCTTGTGCAAAGAGTCAAGAAGTTTGCTCTCAGCAAGATGGCCGATGCATTCAAGAACTGGAAGAAGAAATTGTACCATAACTTTGTCAAGGTAGAGAAGACTCCGAATTTCAATGAAGCCGGCTATGCTAAGTTAAGACACCAGTGGGAGGATTTTGTGAAGTACAAGACATCGGAGAAAGCTAAGGAAAGGTCTAGAATAAATACGGAGAACGCTGCTAAGAAACTGTACCATCATAACATGGCGCCTGCTGGCTACGCCGCTTGCATGCCTAAGTGGGATGCACTTGAGGTCAATTACATAGCTGTCGGGATCAGACCAGAGCCCGCAACATGGACACCACGGGCGATAAACTGGTTTTACGGCCATGGGGGCACGTTGGACAAAGAAGGGAGGACAATATATAATCAGGAACACAAAGATGATCCCCTACTGCCCATCGACGATATTAGAAATGCAGTAGATGATGTTGCAGCGGGACGGTTTGTTCCCGATAGAGAGAACGACGAGCTCACACGCGCCCTTAAAAATCCTGAACACGAAGGACGAGCATGAGGCACACTAGGCTCCAAGCCATGAAGGTTGCCTTCCCCCCGGAAATGAAGAGATATCCCGATAAAAGCCATTAGAGGAGAAAGGAAAGGGAGGCAGCTGAGAAACCGGCCGCTGCAGACCGGCTGCGTAATGTAGAAGAAACATTAAAGCGGCACCAGGATCAACTCGACAGACTTAGCCAACAAGGTACTAGCTGCCAATCTCAGCGGCACATGGTAGAAGCTGCATTTGAGGGTACCGGTGCCCTATCGAATAAGAAAAGCAGCGTCGCTTCCACGCAGCTCCATGATGTTGATGATGATGCACCGACGATATCTCCTCCTAAACGCTACCCAGTGGATGATATCACAGAGACAATAGCTTGTGAGCTAAAGGTGCAGGTTATGAACTTAAGGGTGACGGCGGCGGTCGGCATGGCGGTACCAATTGCGCCTAACCCAACTTGGCATTGCAGACCGGTTCCAAAAGGGTACGCTGTTGTCACAGTGGATGAGGTGAAGGAAGATTTTGAGGAGCTGAAGCTAGACCACCCTGCAGGGGGAAGATATGGAGCTGACTCAACTAGGAGAAGCCAAAGGGGGGACTATTCTATGGCCAAAGGAGCGCATCATGCTTCCAAATTATGTGTCGCCAAGGCCACCCACTCCTCAGAGCAGCAATCCACCTTTGCCGCCACCTCACCATTCTCCAGCGCAACCATCGCCTTCACCGCCTCACCACTCAGCGCAACCGTCTCCATCGCCGCCTCAGCCGTCTCCGCCGCCGCCTCAGCCGTCTCCGTCCCCTGAGCCTCAGAGACAAAAGCGAAAGTATACTAAGGGGGGCAGCACCACCAGCAGTAGCAAGAGCACGTTCCGATCACCGAAACGTAAGCTATTGCCCCTCCCAAAAGTACCTCATCCGAATATGAAGAAGCTACCTTGCGAGAAGACAGATGAGGAAACTGATGCGGCCACAGCTGCCCATTATGAAAAGTGGAAGATTGACATGGCTAACAAGAAAAAGCCGATAGAGGCATATTTCCCGGTCACCGCGGAAGATAAAGCCAAAGCAGCCGCGCTTAAGATTCAGCTTCACCAACCCATAGCACTCACATCAGACTATAATCGCTCTATTACCAAGTCGACTAAGGCAAAAGAGTGGAGAGTCGGGAAAGAATTTGCCCAGCTCGGACAACAGAAAAATCAATCGATCGAACCGCTCAGAGTGTACGATACCAATGAGTGGAGAGCCCAGGAGCGGCATGATCCGAACATTGATCCGGAGTTTGTTCGACTGTATGAAGAAAAGGCCCAATTATATGGACTGTCTATTACTGAGTACATGAGCCGTATGAATGAGTTCGAGGGGTACCAAGAAACAGCATACGTGTATCAGTACGGGGCTCCTCTCGTCAAACCCGAGTTAGTCAAAGATCTACCAACAAAAATGCGAAGATTGCATAACTGGTACATCCAAGCCTGTGCTGATTCCAAAAACTGGATCTATGATGCATATAAACACCACCATTATGGTCATGGAGATAGCTTCCTACTGATCGAATTTCCAGAATTATTTCAGTTTTACCAACAAGACGCCCTCGACAAAACTATCGTCAGTGCCTATTGTTTGTAAGTATTATTAATTTCTGTAATTAAGTCTTTCTAGCTCAGCTCATTCGTTGCTTGTATAATCTTACTAATCACTATACTAATTATATATGCAGAATGAAGATTCAAGAATGCAACGAAGGACAAATCTATGACCTTGGGTTTGTTGACTGTAATTTCGTTCCTGAAGTTACTCTAAAAACAAATCCCAAAGAGACAGAGGATAACTTGTTCTAAGCATTGAAACATTTCAGCAACCGAAGGGAAATACTATTTCCTTACAACGCTGGGTGAGTGTTACTGTCTTATACACATTCTATTTTCGCTTACTCGATGTTAAGCGTATAATTGACTCGTGTTATATTTTGTTAGTGTGTCCAGCTTCCACTATATTCTGTTAATCATTGCTGTTGACACCGGATTAGTAAAAGTCCTGGACTCGAAACGCACACCATTAGAAAAGTGGGTAGACATGCAGGAATGCCTCCAGAAGGCTTGGAAACGGTTCACCGCCAAAACTAGGGGTGTTTGGAAGCCAAAGATTACATTTCAACCATTGACTCTAAGTACTACTTGCTAGATCCACGCATCTCTTTGATTCTAGTTTCAATACCACCATTATCATGCTTGATTATTATTTTGATTGAACTCCGTTCTAGTAAAGTGCTTGAGGCAGGAAGCCAGGAATAACTTATGTGGATACTATGTCTGCAAGTTCATTCGCCAGACGACCAAAGAGAAGGGCGCAGACCGGAACATCAAAAAATTGAAGTACGATAAACAATAATCACAACTTTATTTTATTACCACCAATTATGTTTAGTTTTATTCATATATATTGATCTCCTTTATATTAGATCGAACGGATGCGGGACGGTCTTCTATCATAAGAACGCGTGTAAGCAATTCAAGAGGAAATTGCCGGATTTTTGTTAGAACAAGTCATAGATCCGAAAGGAGAATACTATTACCCACTTCATTTGGAAGGGTGAAGTGTAAAAAAGAAGATGTAAATTAGATCAAATTCGTGTGAGAGTATCGTTTGTAGTTATAATATGTTTCGACCAAGAAGACGGATGATACGGTGTATATATTTGTGATCATGCATGATGTATAATATATATATATCGTGGTTTCATTATTGCTGTATATATGTAGTACTATTAAATTGATAAAAAAATCCTACCGCGACAGAAAAATAGCCCGAAAATCCTACCGCGACACAAAACACTGCCGTGGCAGAAAAATAGCCCGAAAACCCTGCCGCGGCACAAAGACCAACGATCCCGGTTCGTACCAAGAACGGGACCAATGATCCACCCCCGCCCGTCTCTGGCGCTGCTACGTGGAGACCCATTGGTCCCAGTTTGTTCCACGAACCGGGACCAATGATCCACCCCCCTGGTCGCGTGCCCGCATACATGGAGACCCATTGGTCCCGGTTCGTGCGCGAACCGGGACTAGCATTAGTCTTGAGTGATTGGTCCCGGTCCCCTTATGAACCGGGACTAGAGGCCATTTTTCCACCAGTGAACATAAAAAAAACATCGATGTTTCCTACTCCTTCCGTTTAGGTTATTCTTTCGAAAAAGAGGTTGAAACCCCAAACATCTGCATTAGAATGATGCACACAACCTGTTTATTAAAATTATTCAATAAAATCTTACAGAGAGATACAAAGTTATGTGGAACAGATCCCTCCGTTTAGGTTTTATAAGTCAGTCCAAATTTTGTGTCAAACTTATCATGTTTTTGATAAAATAAATAAATATTACATGACACAAATATTATACCACTGGATTTATTTTTGATTACGAATTCAATGGTATGTTTTTTTGTTTCATAGAATTTGTTTTCTTAATTTAATTTACGTTTAAAGTTTGACCCAAATAGAGGGAGACTTATAAAACCAAATGGAGGCAATACACGTTTCGTAAATGTTATTAATCTTGAAGTAAATAAACAGTAAAAATTACACCAGTGAATAAGGGTCGTGATAAATCTATGTTTCAAACGAGTTTCCTATAAACAATGGCACATCGACCCAAAAACAAATACAAATTACATACTGGTCCCTATAAGTGAGGCGGAAGCCATGCACACCACCTACGATCTCTGTTGCGGCCAAAGCACCAACAGAGTTGGAGGAGACCGGCTTCATACTGACCTGGATTATCGGAGTGACTCCCTTCCTCGCACTCTCCATCTTTTGCCATATATCCTCCTCACACACCACCATTTATATCTTGCATCCTTCCTCCTCTTTTCTTTACTTTCTCGTTTTCCTTGTGCTTTGGCCGACCGCTAGCGTAATAAGACCCTCACATGTTCGATTTGAGATTTAGAGGATTTCTGTTGTCTTCATTGTCATCGTCGAGCTCATTAATGAGTTACCGTGCCCATCACTTGCGTTGGTTTCAACCCCTGACCGGCTTCATACTGACCTGGATTATCGGAGTGACTCCCTTCCTCGCACTCTCCATCTTTTGCCATACATCCTCCTCACACACCACCATTTATATCTTGCATCCTTCCTCCTCTTTTCTTTACTTTCTCGTTTTCCTTGTGCTTTGGCCGACCGCTAGCGTAATAAGACCCTCACATGTTCGATTTGCAGATTTAGAGGATTTCTGTTGTCTTCATTGTCATCGTCGAGCTCATTAATGAGTTACCGTGCCCATCACTTGCGTTGGTTTCAACCCCTCTTCATCCTCATCTCCTTTCGCATCCCTCTTCACGTTCTTTCTTCCCTCATATTCTTCCCCTCACTGCTTTCCAACACCTATGGCACACGAGCATTCGTCCCCTAAGACCGAAAACTGTCATTCACTTTGTAGACTTTGTATACATATCGAGTGAAGATGGGACTCAAAATGCAATATGACAAAAATTCACTAACTCTTTGTGTTACAATAGGTTAGCTAAATAGACTACGTAGAGATAGAAAATTCCACCTGTCCGTATTTTTGGTTCCTTAAGATAGGTTTTGGTCAATAATTATTTTATCAATGTAGTATGACGTATGTAACAGGTCAAGGGGCAGCTTTCTCTCGCGTCCACCTCGTCGGCGCCGCTGTCTCCGCCATCCCGGAGCGAGGCGCGGCCGATCCACACCCTCGGCGTTCTCCGTTGATGTCAGCGCCCCCTCCTCCCCCATGTTCGCGTCGTCGTCCTCACTCCCGTTACTGCCGCCGCTCCGCTCTCCATGGAGGCAACTCAGGATCAAGCGACGAGTATTGGAGCTGGCGCTGGAGGAAATGGCGGCCAGGGTTGTCTGTCAGGACTCTATGGCCATGGATTCCTCGCTTCGGGTGCGGCGATGCTGAATCCTTCGACGGATTTGGACACGAACTCGAATCAAGCTCTCTGATCCGCAGGTATGGTTCCTATTCCCTTGGGGGCAGAGCCCCATTCCCCCGTTCCCTGAGTGATCTATTCCCTATGAGATCGGTTCCTCTTGTGCCGCACATTCATCAGTACCCTGCGGAATCGACTCAAGCTCATCAGACCCGTGGAATCGCCCTTATGCATCCTGAGCAGGGAAGAGATTGGAGTTCATATTCGAAGGATTTGGGAATTTTGGGACCTGGTCCTAGGTTAACGGCGTTACCTGGTCTGTTAGGTGCTGAAAGGGAGGGCCGGATTTATGTCACGTGCACCTCATCCGTGCGAGAAGAGAGAGCGAGAGACCGGCAAACCCTAGGGTAAATGGTATACATACCCCCGCATCCACCTCCCCTGGTCCGATCTGCTCTTACTTCTGGTCGATTCCTAGATCTAGACCTCAGAAATCTACTTGCTCTACCTCGTTTTCCTGGTGGAAGGGTAAGGTTGTGGGCGATTTGAGATCCTTCACTAAGGTCGCGGCCATGCCTCCGATGGGTGATGGAAGAGGGAGATTTGGAGGCAGGGGCAACATGGCGCAGGCGAACGCTGCGCGGGGCCCCGGCTATGGGCGCCATGTGTGGCAGAGGGACGATGCGCAAAACTCCTCCAATACTGGCCGGGGCTCGGGTTCACAGCAGTCTGGGGACCGCTGGGATATCGCTGCTCACGAATCTGAGCAGCGTCGCCAAGATGCTACCTCCACTGACGGGTCTGGTAAAAATACTTCTATTGGGCAGCTGAATCCTGCTGGAGATCTCCCTTGTTCCGATTGTAATATGTCAGGTCACTTCATGGCCAAGTGCCCTACCATTCGTTGTGAGAGGTGTAAGAAATTAGGCCACATTAATCAGATTTGCCAGGTTGTCCTTCCGTGGGAATGCATTCCTTCAATGTGTGATTTTCAATCACCTGGCCTGAGTTTCTTTTACATGCCTCACTCAAGCACTCTGAAGCAGACTAAGGAAAGATCTAGTAGTGTTGTGATAACTATCATTGAAGGCTCGGCCACTTCTAGGAAAATTGAACATGAATTCATTCTGGTGTTTGGTGACAGCTGAGATGAATGGCAAGGCCTATTGCTCCTGGTCAATATATCATGCGTTTCCCAAATCCAAAGGAAGTGGAGCGTGTGGTATACTATGGAGCCTCTATGCGCTTAAAGACTTGTTATGCTTCAGTTAGATTATTGACCTGGACTGCTTCTGTTGGAGCTAAGGCAGCATTGTAGAAGTCTTGGGTTAGGATCAACAACATTCCCTTAGATATGAGAACTGGGGAAAATGCATACTATGTTGGTGCTTTAGTTGGTGTTTCACTGGAATTGGACTTTGCTACTCTGCACAAACCTGAATTTGTCAGAGTCTTGATTGGCTGCAGAGATGTTGAACTTATACCCATCAGTGCCGAGGGCTGTCTGGGAGATAACTTTTATGACTTCTTCTATGAGGTTGACAAGGTGGTAGTTGTTGGGCCTCCTAAACAGCCCATCTCAATTCCCTCTGGTGGTCATGGGGCACCTTCACCAAAAAGAGCAAGGGTTGATCAGAGCTTAACTACAACTGAGGAGGCATCTGGTTCTGAACAAGTTTATGTGAGCCAGACTGACTCTCTCAAGCAACACCAAATTTAGACTGTGATGCCTGTGGTAGCTGAGAAGGAGCAGGATTCTGAGGAAGATAGTGCTATGGGAAATGAACTCCTGATTGAAACTATGGTTAGAGATCATGAGGAATCTCTTTCTGGTATGGATTCATCCTCAAACAAATGGCTTGTCCCTTGCTCTGTCCTCCAAAAAAACAGCTATGGCTCTCCTTCCCCTGTTTCTAACACTTTTTCAAACACTCTTCCTTATGATGCTTGGCCATCTCTGCCTACTATCACTGAAATTATTGATGACTATTCACCACCTCTAAGTGAGGTTCCTAATTGTTCTGTTCAATCACCTGATTCATCTCCCATGGAAGGTGTCACTGCTGAAGGAAATGAATCTCTGGATGAAAGATTTAGCATCAGGCTGCAAGCACATTCTAATGTGCATGTGATGGACAAGGTGGCTAATATGTCCAAGAAAAGGAATTTGGAAGGTAATTGATGACCCACAAGTATAGGGGGTGTATCGCAGTATTTTCGAGGGAAGTGAAACCCAATTTATTGATTCGACACAAGGGGAGCCAAAGAATATTTATCAGCCTTAACAACTGAGTTGTCAATTCAGCTGCACCTGGAAACAATCTTGCTCACAGCAGTTTATCAGTAGCAACAGTTTTGTAGTAGGAATAGCAAAGTAATAGCAGTAGCAAACCAAAGACAGTAGTAACGAAAGCAGTAAACAGTGGGATTCGAGTGCGGTAGGCATAGAGATGGATGGACGGGCGTTGCATGGACAAGACAATTCACATAGCAATCAGAACATAGGGCAATTGCAGATAAATAAGATAAAGCATCCACGTAATAGACAATCCTAGGCATGTGTTCCATATATAGTCATACGTGCTTGCAATGAGAACTTGCACAACATCTTTTGTCCTGCCAGCCCGTTTGCAGCGGGGCCTCTAGGGTACTACTGGCAATTAAGGTGCTCCTTTTAATAGAGCACCGGAGCAAAGCATTACACTCCGTGAACACATGTGATCCTCACATCAAAGCCTTTCCCTTCCGGTTATCCCGATTTCTGTCACTTCGGGGTCATAGGTTCCAGACAACGACGTGTGTATACAACTTGTAGATAAGACCAGAAACAATACTATCATAATGAATCAATAATAAGTTCAGATCTGAAATCATGGCACTCGGGCCCTAGTGACAAGCATTAAGCACAACAAGTTGCAACAAAGTCATAAAGCACTAATAAAAGATACTAGGCATTATGCCCTAACAATCTGATGCCATTACATGAACGATCTCATCCAATCCCTACCATCCCCATAGCCTACAACGGGGGATTACTCACTCATAGACGGGGGAAATATGGATGGTCGATGAAGATGATGGTGGAGATCGATGGAGATGGCTCCGGGGGCACTTCCCCGTCCCGGCAGGGTGCCGGAACAGAGACTTTCTGTCCTCCGAATCTCCCCTTCGGTGGCGGCGGCGCAGCGGAACTTTTCGTGGAAAAACGTCGAACCCCCCGAAGTTTTTAGGTCAGAAGGCTTCTTATAGGCGAAGAGAGAGGCCGAGAGGGTTCCTGGGGCCACCACACCATGCCTTGGCGCGACCAGGCCTAGCCCGCTCCTAGGGGTGGTCTGGCCAGCCCCTGCCCCTCCTCCGTCTCGTATTCTGGCTCCGTGAGTCTTCTGGAAAAATAGGCACTTTGGCTTTTGTCCTGTCCAATTCCGAGAATATTCATTTTCTGACTTTCCTGGAACCAAAAACAACAGAAAACAGGCAGCTGGCACTATGGCTCTTGTTAATAGGTTAGTCCAAGAAATCATATGAAAAGTACTCCAAAGTGTGGACAAAACACAAGAAAGTGGATGAAACCAAGCATGGAGCATCAAAAATTATAGATACATTTGCAATGTATCAACATCCCTAAGCTTAACTCCTGCTCGTCCTCGAGTAGGTAAGTGATAAAAAGAATAATTTTTGAGGTGACATGCACCATCAAAGACTTGATCAAAATATTTGTAAAACATTCAAAGCTAGGATCATAGTACTTCAATCATAACATGAAAGACAAAGTTCTAGCAATAAGACGAAGAAACTATGATGCAACATGAAAAGGCACAAACAAAAGATTCATGAATAACAACGCTTTGCAAGACGTTTGTTTGTTTCACATAAAGAAAACATAGCATAGTGGCATTCATCTTGTCCCTCATAGAGTAGCAAACATAAATGCATATGACACCTTCAAAGTTTACAAGAGTGACTAGATACAAATAGTTTAAAACAAGCAATATCAAGGTATGCATCAATCAACAAGTCTTGGGACAATGCACATAGAACTAAGAATGGCCACTATGCTCTCAAGAAAGTGCTCAAAGAATAAGTGGAGACCCAACAAGGAAATGAAAAGGTTTTGAAAAGTTTGAAAGGCTTCCAAATGTTGAAAGTATGGTACTCATTAGCTTTGAGCTCTCATTGCCCCTATCATAGGCATCTTTAATGTGGTTAAGGTTAAAGTGACACAACTAAGAGGATATGCTTGACAAGTTATAAATCGAAGTCTCGTGCCCCTTACTTATGAAGACCGATCCTCATGCTACTCAACTTCAGTCACGAGTAAGCTCTTGTCATTGTAAGTATATACGTATCATAGAGGACCGCCAACGGGGTACCCCTTGCACATGATACATGAGCTATCCCATAATCAAAATGACAAGGCAAGCAGACAATGAGCATCCCAGCGATCTTTTTATTTACTATGTGCATAGATTTTTATTGAGGATGCTTCATAGAATGCTCATTATGGTTTGCTGCAAGTTTCCACCATGATTAGGCATGGCTTAGGCTAGCGGCCCAGGCGTTTCTCTAACATACATACAAACTCCATGATCTTACAAGTTCCACTTTTATTTCACACTGTCGGGATCCATAAGCAAAAGAACATGATATCAACTAGGTACAAAGTACCAATGAAGTGTTGAAAGCGGTGCCCATGATACATGGTTCTGCTAACTTCAACTTATAAAGCGCAAACATATACGTAACAAAGAAGGATGCAATGGTTCAGGTTTATTAAGTGCAAGAAAATAAAGTGTGCCATCAAGTTCGTGAGAGCTTTACTAACTAACTTTCTCATAACAGGCAAACATTTTATTTGGAAGAAAACAAGGCATATTGAATATGCACGGAAGTAGCAAATGATGCTAATAGGTAGGTATGATGGACACTTTGGAAATATTTGGTTTAGGGAGTTGAAAACTTGAGTAAACATACGCAGTGTAAGTGAAGGCTAGCAATAGTAAGGGAGCGACAAACGAGAGAGCAATAATGGCCATAATCATGCAGAGCGACAAAACATCATTAATTAAGGATGACATCATGAACCTTTTTGCGTCCTTTCATGCTGGTAACTTGGATGTCTAGAGGCTGAATTATGGCATCATAACCTTGCTTCCTAAAGTTTCTGATGCCAACAAGATCAGTCAATACCGACCCATTTGTCTCTTAAGGTGCATTTACAAGTTGTTAACTAAGGTAATGACCTTTAGGGTGGAACCCATGCTCCATAATCTGATTAGCGTTAACCAAAATGCCTTTATGAAAAAAAAAAGGAATATTGTTGATGGGATGATGTCCGTTCATGAGATTATGCATCATACTCATATTAAGAAACAAGTTGGGATTATTCTGAAGCTTGATTTTGAGAAAGCTTTTGATAAGGTAAATTGGGACTTCCTTCTCTCATGCCATGAAGCTATGGGGTTCGGCCTTTTTTGGAGAAATATGTTGAAGACTATCCTGCACAATGGCACTATTTCTGTTAAAATAAATAACACCTCAGGCCCCTATTTTTAGAGTGCTAAAGGAGTTAGACAGGGGATCCCACCTCAGGGCACTATCTCTCCTTTCCTTTTTTAACTCTATTGTTCAATGTTTAACAAAGATGGTTCTGGAGGCTCAACAGAATGGCCTCTTGGTGGATTTAGTTCCTGACCTTATTGATAAAGGGGTTGCCATCATGCAGTATGCTGATGATACAGTGTTGTGTATTTCTCATGATCCTAAGAAAGCTCTAAATTTAAAGCTTCTCCTTTATATGTTTGAGTTGATGTCAGGCCTTAAAATTAATTTCCTCAAGAGTGAGATGTTTCTCATTGGAGGTGACAATATTATTGCTGAGATGTACTCCTCTATGTTTAACTGCCAGGCAGGCTTGCTCCCCATGAAATACCTGGGGATTCCTGTAACCTTTAGATCTCTCAAGAAGGATTTTATGGATGCTAACTTTGTCACTAAGCTTTGATGCCTAGAAAGGTGGGTCCGCCTCTTCTGGAGGGAGACTGACCCTAGTCAATGTTTCACTTTCTCATTTACCTTCTTATGTTATGTCCCTCTTCTTATTAAAGAAAACATTTATCGAGAAAATGAACAAGCATAGAAGAAGATTCTTCTGGCATGGAAAAAAGGCTAAAAGAGGCTATTATATGGTCAAGTGGTGTAGAGTTTGTAGGTCCAAAAATAAAGGTGGGTTAGGTGTGTTGGACCTAAGGAAGCAAAATATCAGTCTCCTTTGTAAATGGTGGTGGAAACTTGAAAAAGGAGGTGATATCTGGCAGAAGATTGTGAAAGCTAAGTACTTGAGACACCATTTAGATGCTAATGTAAAAGGAAAAGCTTCTGATTCACCATGTTGGAGAGGCTTGCTCAAAGTTAAGGACTATTACATGAATGGAAGGAATATTAAAATTGGGAATGGTAACCTGGCTAGAGTTTGGAAAGACAAGATTAGTGAAGACATTCCCTTTTCTGAAAAGTTTCCTATTCTGTTTGACCTTTGTCAAGACCTGGATTACACCATTAAACAATTAGTGGATGCTGATTTTATCATATCTTTCAGGAGGACCCTTAGAGGCAATAATCTTAGCCACTGGAATAATATTCGTGACCTAGTTCTTTCTCTCAACCTTTTTGAGATAGAAGATGAGATTTCATGGTCCCTTAACCCTAAAGGGATCTTCACTACCAAATCTATTTATCATTGGCTTGAAAGAAACATTGTTGGTTCTAACCACCGTTGGATTTGGAAAGCTAATATCCCTTTAAAGATCAAGATTTTCATGTGGCATTTGTGCCAGGATGCAATCTTGACCATGAAGAATATGAGGAAAAAGAACTGGTCTGGTTCACCTATTTGCTCTTTTTGTTCTCAAGTGGAAACCAATGACCACCTTTTTTATCCTGTCAGGTGGCTAGAGTTGTTTGGGGCACCCTTGGTAAAGCCATGGGGACAAGTTGTGTCCCTAATAATTTTTGGAAGTCCATGGCCTGGTTTTATTCCTTCTTACCTCACAGAGAGCAGTTATATGTGGTTCTTACTGATCCTATTTGCTGGGCGATCTAGAATACTCGCAACAAAGTTACTTTTGATAAACATAAGCTGCACTCCCCCTAGTGAAATCATCTACTTCTTCATTTCCCTTCTTTTGTACTGGGCAGGTCTTCAGAAGGGCGCTGACAAAGAGATGCTGATAGATGGGGTGAACAAGCTCAAGCGCACGGTGGCCTCGGTCTTCTCTCAAGGCCCATCAGGGCAGACTGCTGGGAGACCTCTTCTGATGATCACGGGGGCCTGAAGAAATAAGAAGCATGTTGTGGCAGTTCTCTTTTGCCTGTTGCCGTTTTATGATCTTTGGTGGATTTTCCTGCTTGGTTTTGGTTGTAAGCTTGTCCTTTCAGGATGTAATAAGTACTTCTAGTGGCATCAGGTTTTTTCCCTGTTGGTCGCTCGAGGCCGAGTGTTCTCAGCGGGTTTCCTGATGCTGCTCCAACTCGCTTCTAGTTTCCCTCCCCCCTTTCTCTTACTTTCAGTTTAGAACTGTGGAACTCGGTTATTTCCGTTTAACATAAATGGAAAGGGGTTGAAGCCTAGTTGGACAAAGTATGACGTATGTAACCGCAATTAATGTTGTTAGATCGCTACTGAAATTATTAAAATATACGGTTCACCCTTAGGCTAGCAATAGTGGGAGTATCATAGTTAGTATCATGTATACCATGTTGGTAAAAATCTGATGTGACATGCTAATTAATGAAGAAAAATATGGTAGCGATATCATGTTATGATACGATATCATAGCACATAAAACTAGATATTTTAATACCAAATAGATCATATACACCTAATTATATTAGAATTCTACAAGCAGTTAAAATATTATGCAACAATGATACCTCTATTCAGAAATAAGTGACTTCTGTTTGTCTAGATTCATATGTATCTATACTAAAATGCATCTAGATACATAGCATGAATCTAGACATATCCAAATCACTTATTTTTAAACGGAGGAAGTACTATATAATACTATGCATTAGACGGATAGTATCGTATGCATGATAATAATGTATGATACTCTTCACTATGACTAATCTTAATTTAAACTTTTTGGTGAACTGGTTACTTGCACATGCAACTTTATACAATTCAATATCAGTGACCGATGACATAATAGGGCAAGCTATGCATTTTCCATACCTAAATGTTGTCGCTAGTGATTTTACCTTGTCATTTTCAAACTCTAACTCTGATGGTAGTAGTATGTACAAACTAGGATTTAGCTATTTGCTGCGGATTCAACCAAAAAAATGTGTAAACTAATGCAAGGGAGAAGTCTCCCTCCAATCTTGATAATCTAATTTATCTATTTAGAAACTTAGTTATATAGATGTCTAGCGACCGAGACCCAAGAATTTCACTTCGCCATACAAAACATTTAGTCCATCCTTCGCCACTGTTCAATTTTTTTAAATCACAGCAGACGAGCTATTGTATTTCATTGCAATAGTAGGGGATAGTACAATACTAAAAAGTGGAGGTTATTTAGAGAGGAAGCCGACCAAATCAAAAGTCAACTACTGTTACATCAGCCTGGATCGAATGGTGCCCCTCCGTACTGGTCCACGAGAGGGAGTGGGGCACATGCAAGCCGCCATGTGGCTATCTCATCCTGTATTTTTACTGCGAGAGTGTGCAGAGGCATTTCTTTCTTCTCAAAAATTCTTCTATTGCGCTCCTTCCATATCTCCCAGCATATGAGTTGTGCGACTGGGAATATTCCTCTTTGTTTTTCTCTTGTTTGATTTCCTACCATTGATCTGTACCATTCCTGTATTCTGAGATGCTTGCCAATCCACTTCTGTGGGCATATCGCTTCTATTCTAAATTGGGTCGACATCTTACTCCAAATGGAGATGTTGAATGGGAATTCTGTGAATAGGTGTGACAGTGTTTCTAGGTTCCTTCTGCAAAGTGGGCAGAAGTAGTCATTCTCCCACTGTCTTTGCATTAGCTTGTCTGCTGTAAGGATTCAGTTTAGTATTAGTGTCCATATGAAGAACTTGCACCTAGCCGGTGCCCAACCCTTCTAGATCAGCTTCCTGTAATCTATACTCTCCACCCCCATAAATTGCAGCTGGTAGGCTTCTTTGGCCGAGTATGACTCATTTCCCTCGAACGGCCATGCGATCTCGCCGGGCTCGTTATTTAACTGCACCCCCTCAATCATCTCCCCAAGCCTCAGTAGCTGGGGCAAGTGTTCTACCTCTAGTTTGTGACGCAGGTCAAGCAGCCATGTCTCCCTGTTCATCGCTTTGTGTACCGAGCGGTTCTTCCTCATGGACATTTTGTATATCGTTGGTGCTATTTCAGCCGGTATTTGGTTTAGTAGCCACCTATCTATGCAAAATCTCGCTTTGTGTCCATTTCCAATAGTTATCCTGGTGGCTGCTGCGAAAAGAGCGCGGTCCTTCTTACCGGATGGCAGTGCCATGTGAGCCCATGGTTTGTTTGGATTTTTCCACGTCTGCCATTGCCACCTAAGTCTACGGGCTGCCCCAAACGCGTCCACGCAGTGGACTCCAAGGCCTCCGAGCGCCTTAGGCATGTAGACCATTTTCCCGCTGACTTTGCATTTCCCTCCCTTGCAGGAGGCTTCCCCTGCCCAAAGCCAAGCTCTTCTTCTGCGATCGAACTCCTTCTTTACCCAACCAGGCATCTCGTTAATTGTCATCATATAGATTGCAAGAGATGTGAGCACTGGATTGAGCATCTCAAGCCTCCCTACTTTGCTCATCATTTTCGCTTTCCTGGTAGCTAGGTAGCGGTCAACTTTGTCTAGCAGCATCTGCCACTCAGCCTTGGCTAGCCGCTTGATGGATAAGGGCATTCCCAGATAGTTGCAGGGGAATTGTTGCACCGGTATCCCGATTCCTTTACCAGATCTTCTATGTTCATATTGTGGCAGCTGATAGGCGCGATGGAGCTTTTAGCAAGGTTTGTTTTGAGACCCGTTGCCTTCTCAAAGCTTTCCAGGATTGCTCGAAGTCCATTAAGGTCGGCTTGGGCTGGGTTCAGGAAGACTGCCACGTCGTCAGCGTATAGCGACGCTCTAAAGGTGGCCAGTTTCCCATGAAGCTTGGATAAGATACCTTCCTCCGTTGCGATCTCTAGCAACATGTGCATGGGCTCCATAGCTAGGTGCCTAGGTCAAAGAGAAAGGGGGATAGGGAGTCACCCTACCTTAACCCATGCCGATGTCTGATCATTCGCCCCAGGACCCTATTGACCAGAGCTCTAGTGGTGGCCGAGCGAAATAACAATGCAATCCAGTATATGGTAGGAGTACTATAAGAATCGAGGTGTATATACTCCAAAACCAGGCCAACCGTACCAACTATTAATACAAAAAATAGATGTGGCCCACATCCACCCCATGTATAAGGTCTGAAAGAATTTGGAAAAAAAATGATAAGTTTGAACTATTGGATGAGCTGGCATGCGATTCAATAAAAGGAGCTTACATATGGTCGATTCAATATCACATAATCAACACGTTAATAAAGCAATTGTTGACCAAAGCAGCGTCACATTTTAGGACATATACGGAGCAAATTTAGGCACACCATAAAGGTTACATCGCGACAAGGCCATCCGCGACTATTAAACATAAGCACCGTGTCATTTTTCATTTGGACGATTAGCACAGAAAGGGGGTACTATACAGCTGGGCATACGTAACACGAACACATTACAAAAATGTGAAAATAAGAGTGTCCGCACACGTCGGCAGCAATATATAAATGCTCCAAGGATAGCAAAATGTGCACATGGTCCACGAACAGCGATTTAAATACGGTGGCCTGGCCTCAAGTGCCGCAGCGTTCACATGCCGCGAGCGGTTTCGCACGCCAAGATTCTGTAGATGAAGCCCGATCGCTAACTGTATCTCCGTGTATTTGGCAAAAGAGATACAGTACAGCAAACCTATCATACAGTTTTCGAGTGAATGATTTTGTCCTACGAAACTACGTACGAATGCCCAGAGCTACTCATCAATCGATCGTGTCAACGACCCGGACGGACGGGCCCCACACGGAGTCTGGGATTGAGTGAGAGACCGGTCGAGGGGAGCCATCGCCATCGCCGTCGCCATCAGCCATGCAATGCACGTCGGGCTCAGCACTCATCGGCATGGGCACACATGCCAGTCGCCAGCAGCTTCCCTAGTTCTCATCAGTCTTCCTCTTCTTCCCTCTGCCTCCACGCCACCTTGCCTAGCTTGCTGCAGAAAGTCGGGTCAAATCGAGGAACCGAGGACTCCCCGAGTGTGGATCCGAGGAATTTTTTTGACGCTTTACCAGATGTGACATTTGTCATGTACCGCTTTGTTGTTTGGGATCCAAAACTTCCAGTCATGTACGCAGCAATTCTACCGCCCAAAGATGCATGGTGTAAACAGGGCATGCACTTTTCTTTGTCCATCAAACGGCGACCGGAGACAAAGGTAAGATGTTGTCCATTGCCACTAATTAAGTTTTACTCGAGAGAATGCGAAGACTTCAGTCAACACCTGCTATACAATGCTCCCTCCGTTTCAAACTAGACTCCCTTTTAAGTTTCAGTCCATTCAAGTCTTCTCACAATATCATTTTTACAATTCCAATTATGTTTTTAGTCCTCGCAAAAAAAATATGTTTTTAGTACATAATGTAAACAATTATATTAAAGCGAAAATATAACGCGACACCAGTTGGCTGGAATGGTTTACTTGGAGTTTATGTCTCGGTTTGGATAGCGTGCGACGCATATGGCTTCTAAGAGTCTGATGCACCGTGTGGCATATTTGTCTTTTGTTTATGTACACAAATTAGCTGTTATGACTTATGTGTGACATGTTACACTTCTAATTAGGCTAATGTTTGCTATAAGTTGTGGCTTGTCAAACTTATGTGATTACGCTATCGTTTATCATAAATGTTGGAAAGAAATAGTGAGCTATATGCATCCAGTGATGCGGAAGCCGACAGTAATGAAAGTTTCCAGATTTTAAAAATTAATTGGATTTAAACCACCACGTTTGCGTTTTACTTTTACGCAATGTCGTAAGAGAACTCATTTTTTTAAAGAAATAAGAAAAGCTATTTAACTTCCATTGAGACGGTTTTCCATAAGGAAATAAGTATTCTTGTGCTTGTGTGCCTTGCTTTTGGAGAAAGAAGGAGATAGTATAGTGATATTGAGAGAGGTCGAAAACATTTTTTTCCATACAATCCTCAACGTGAGGATCAGGTTCCAGTATCAGAAGATAACGGAACAACAAGGTCACTGCCTTACTTACAACCCCCGGAACGGCCAAGCAAACTTCCAGTATTTAGTGCTAACTAGTTCTTAAGAAAGATAAACTCATGCTCACCGCACATAGCAAGTGTATCAGCATGAAACAACAACAAAGATAGGAAGCAACTACAAGCAAACACTAGGCTCCTCCATCACAAAAGAAGAGGTTGTCAACATGACAAAGCACCCCACACAAAAGAACATATTCGGTCCAGGTGCTTTCTTTAAATCTTCTTCAGCATGAGTATTTCCAGCACCCCTCTCTTGATTATGGTTGGAATTCGACATATCAAGCAATGGAACTAGAGCATCATCCATTGCAGTTGCATCCTCCAACACATTTCTCTGTAGAACATCAGCCCTAACCCTCAGTGCTTCTTGCTCACCTGCACCATGCAAACTTGTCCAATATTTAATGAAAACACAAGCATACATGATTATATCAATGGGGGAGTTGAGCAGCTTATGTTCAAAGCAAGCTCGATTCCTGAGCTTCCAAATGTCCCAACAAATAGAAGCCAAGGCAGTAATCTGCACATTTCAACTAACTAGGAGATATTGAGTAATCCACCAGAAGTATTTCCAAATGTCCCAACAAATAGAAGCCAAGGCAGTAATCTGCGCATTTCAACTAACTAGGAGATATTGAATAATCCACCAGAAGTATTGAGAAAAGGACCCAGGCCTTGTCTCATCCCCCACTGATTTAGCAACCACACTCTAAACATATTTGGCTGTAGAACTTGAGAAAAATAGGTTGCTAATTGTTTCTTCCTCATCACATAATCTGCACAAAGGTCTCCCCCACCCATTTATTTTTCTTCATGTTAGCTTTGGTTGGAATGGAATTGTGCTAGATGAGCCACAACCAAATCTTGTTTTTGAGTGGAAACTTGGCTTTTTGTAGGTGCTTAAAAATTCTATCAACCCCATCATTGGAGAGAATACATTGATTTCATAGTGAACTTTCCTAATTTTGTCCTCAACCATTTTGGTTTGGCAGTCTCAGTATTCAGTACTACATTCTGTAATGCATCTGAGTTACTAGACAAAACCATCTCCTGAAGTTACACTTCCACCCTCTGCCGGCCATCTCAGGTACTGATATTATCTGATCTTGACAAATATCAAATAAATCAGGAAAATTACTTTTCAAGGGGATGTCTAGAACCTAGTATTATGCACAAAAACATAGGTTGTGCTTCCTCCTTGGTTCACTAATTCCATCCCTGAAAAGTTATGAGGCCTCCAATATCATTCAATAGTTTTCATCTCCATTCATCCAATGATTAAACATTGGCACTATCTATCTGAATATGATAATCTGCATATAGCTTGTGTTCATAAAACCACATAGGTTGTGCATTGTGCTAGATATATGTTGAATATCTCATTGACTAGTGTGTGCTTTCTTCCTATGTTGCCCTATTTATGATTGCACTCTTTTTTTGCTAATGCCAATGATGAAGATGTAGCACATATTCTTCCTATGAGGCCTCCTTTACAACCACATTTTTCGTGCACTTCCTATTGTGGAGGGATTGCCGTCGGGTAGGCTAACCGGACGGGACACTTGTCACCCGGCTGGAGGAATCAATGTTCTGGGAAGAAACCTACAGAGCCAGCTGGTTCAACCCAGGCGGATGCAGGACAAACGCAGGGAAGTCAAGATAACCAAAAGATGTTGGTTCGACTGACTAATCTAGTCGGTCAGGACAGACTAGTGAAGATAGACGGAGAAGACTGAGAGGCCGGATGGTATTGGTCCGGCTGGAGGAGTCTTGTCGGACTAGCACTGCGAGAAGGTGTATCTAAGGAGTGATGCGCTACAAAGTGTGTGCCACGCCCTAGCCTGCATATGGGACGCAAAGGTGACTGAGGCCCGAGGCCCACGTCGAAGACTTTGCTGCTGACGAAGGGAACAGTGTAAACGGATGACGTTGTGCACACGATGTATTGCATGGCGTCAAATGTAGACACGGTCTCAACTCTGTCATATTGTAGGTGACCAGCCGGCTAGGGATCACATGTGGGACCTACCCGCCGGACATACCTATGACCATTGCCCCAGCTCTTTATAAAGGGCAGCGTGTCTCCAGAGAGAGGGTTGGTCTCTGGTAGTTTGCTAGTTCATACAACTCAAGGAGCGTTGTAGTTCTTGTGTTCATCCATATAGCTAGATCGGTCAAGAGTAGGAGTGTTACCCATTAGAGGGCTCTGAACCTGGGTACTTCGAGTGTCCCTCTACGCTTGCTCGTGCCCAATCTCGCCTGCGGACACCATTGTTAGCTTCCATGCTTTCTCCAACCCTCTATCATACCTTCTTAGGTACTATCATTCCATATACGATGATAGTTGGCGCCCACCGTGGGGCAAGATGGGTGCGACCAGAGTCACGTTTAGCATGGGACCCCGCACTTCTGCTGGTGACCATGTGGCTTATAGCCTCATGCTCATGTTGGGCAAGTTCGACTGCGTCATCGACAACGCCTCATGCTTCGTTGGCACCACTTTTCTGGTGGATGACACCGTGCAGTTGTTATTTTCGATTTCATTGCCATTGAATTCCACATTAGAGGTTTTTGTTCCTGTGTCCATCCCCAAATTTTCTTGATTTCTCGACCTCACCAATGCGCGTTGTTGTTTTTCTTTCAAGTTCGACGTCCCTGGAGCACCGGAGCGTATCCATGACCTGGAATGGCACGGGGAACACATTGCGAACAAGCTTTGTCAATGGCTTGACCATGTAATCGCCTAGCGATATATGGCTTACGACAAGAACTTCGTAGAGGACACCGGCCGCAAGTTCCTCTCGTGTCGTTGTGAGGGTATAGCTTCATGTCGTTGGGTACGATGGGTTGATCCAGAGAACCCAATCCACCTCCAACAATCGTTGCACGAGCTCTGGTGGGGCGAGATGGATGACAATAAACGAAGAAGACATGACATGTATGACGAACACATGGATCTGGAATCAGGGAATTGTAGAATCACGCGAATGATCGCGTTCCAGCGCTAAGGGAGTGGTGCGCTAGATTGGCTAGTAGGGTGCAGGCCATTATAAATAGGTTGGACAAGCCTGCTCATAGATGTAATTAGAGTTGGAGTTAATTATGTTGTTAGTACTAGTTCTTAGTACTAATTAATCTTGTAGTAGCTCGAGTAATCTGTTGTGTTCTTTTGTTGGCTTCTTTATTTTGGATAGTGCAATGCCACGACTCGTGCACAAGTACATGTGTACTCATATCTCCCATATATGCAAATTACTATTTCCCATTTTTGGTGCGTTCTTTTGTTGGTTTGCTAGCACTACAACACGAAGCCTATGTGCTGGCGCTTATAGACGCCGAGCACAACCTTAGTTTCCCCGGTCGCGCTGGCGGGGCGAAAAATCTGCTAGGGATAATTTCGTCGGGGATTCTAAAAAGGCGGAGGATTTTTCGGTGTGGAACAACATGATCTGCCGAGCTAGAGCTTCCGCGACGTGGTAGAGGATGCACCACATTACAAGAAACACGGCGAGGCTAATACTTGCCGAGAAATAGTGAAACTGCTTCGCCGTGCTTCGTACACTTTTTAGCGGCACTACTGTTAATTACAATTAGTACAAAGGAAATCATCTAGAAGCGTGTTGATTCGAAACAGATGTTGGATTATATTACGGTATCAAATTTGTTGATAAATAGTATTACATTAATTAAAATACAACATCTAATTATGAGATTTCACTATCTCTTTTCCTACATATCTAATCTCATCTATCCCTTATTTTGGGATGGAGGGTTATGCAACAACCATGCTTTCATGGATTTCTTGATGAGACACCCATCCATCTCTGCAACGCAGTTCTGACCACCATCATCTTCGAGCCATGTGCTACTGACCTCGCCAATGATTTGACCACCATTATCGTTGCGGCGAGCACTAATGACCTCACCAACAATCAGCGCGCCAGGCTTGCTGAGTCTGTTCTGGCCAGCCTCCTGGTCGCGGATATAAAACAGAAACGAATGATAGATTAGCAAAAGAGAAAGAAGATATCAATGAAACACACTTTGAACAAGGGATAACGAACATGGACATGACCGGTGGTGGACTTCATTGAGAGTTGAGCAGATCTGGCAACTTGACAGACTATGGACCGCTTGGGCACATTTGTGTTCGGAGTGGACATAAGGGAAAGCCTTGATGAGGTCTAGGGGTCGGAGTGGAAAGAGGGAGTCCAGATGAGATGCAGTTTTTGGAGGGGAAAGAGGGAGAGGATGAGATCTAGGGTTAGTAGTGGAGTGCGGCAGCATGGAGGAAGAGGATGTGATCCTTAGTTATATAGGACGGGCTTGGTGGATGTCGGTATGGTTAGTTTTGTGGGCTCTATGAGCCTCACTTGTGGGCTAATCGGTACATAAACGAAGAATTTAGCAAAAAAAACTTCATTCCATTATTGGCGTACAAAATGGAAAACATAGCAGAAAGCCTGGAAAGACTTAACAAATCTTACCTACACTTTAGAAATCTTTAATTGCATCCTTAATTAATTATTTGGGGTACAAAACATGGAAAACCACGAACAAAATAGGAAACACTTCACTAGAGGAATCACGTCAAACATCTTTAGCTACTTCCTATAGCTTCCCTTGAACCGGCGCTAGCACATCGACTAAAGCCAGGCACGACGACTTAATCGCGTTTACCTTATATCACCCTTCCTACCTTCCTTCTTCCATATTCTGCTGAAACTCTTGGTCGGACACCTTCAATTTCATGGTCTGGGTAAGCTTCCACGTTGCTAGCAACGCACGAGAAAGCTCTAGTGAGTGTGATTCATCAATACAGTCCACCATGTGGCACTTAGGTGATTTATAGTGGCAATCTAGTCTAATACTAGTTCTTTCCCTTTTGGCCCACACAGGTCGATCTCATCCTTATCAAAAAATCCCCTAGCCTACCAATCCTAACCCTAGACCCAGCTCCACGGCGGTGCTGACACTGGCCACACTGACCTCTGCGGCACGCCTGACCGCACCATCCTCTGCAGTGGTGTTGACCCCGGTCATGCTGACCTCTGCGTCGCGTCGGACCGCACCATCCTCGGTGGCGGTGCTGACCCTAGTTACGCTGACCTTTGAGCCGCGCCGGACTGCACCAGCCTCCGCGGTGGAGCTAACCCCGGCTGTGCTCACCTCCTGCGCCACTCCAGACCACACTGTCCTCCACGATGGTGCTGACCTCGGCCGAGATCACCTCTTGTGCCACGCCGGACCACACCATCCTCCACGGTGGTGCTGACCCCTACCGCACTCACCTCTTGCACCACGCCATACCGCACTGTCCTCTGTGGCAGAGCTGTTCCCGGCCGCATATTCGTATGTCCCCAATCCCTCGAACTGTCGTTGTTTATATTCAGGCATTGGGATTTGTTAGTATATCATTGTTTTATGGTTCACTATGCCTTGGTATCTAAAAACTAAAATTGCTAGGTAGTAAGCAGTGATGTCAAACTACCTTAAACTATCTTAATTTCCATGGTGAAAAACATCAATGTTGAACAACAAAAGTAACAAAGTTCGAAGGTCTCAACAGCCTGTGGCCTCTACCATGTGAGATAAACTTGCTCTTAGTATACATCTCTATCAATACGAGACACATATGTCCGTGAAATGTACACTCTTCAATATAGGTTTGGAAATGAAGTTAACATGACCAATATTCTTTCACTTGTGTTTCAGGTCTCAATATTCTATCACTAGATAAGTACTCCCTCCGATATAGGGTTGGAAATGAATTGGACATGACCAGCTGAAGAAGGAAGACTCTGAAGCGAATTGTTAGAAGTTATAGGCCAGAAATTCCTTACTATGTTTGCACCCTCAAGAAAGCCACAGACTGTAAAAGAAATATGGTAATTCACTTCCCTGTGTAGTACTGTAATTATCTTGAACTCCAACCATGCCTAGTAATATAATAATCTAAATTATTCATGTTTCCCTCTGTAGTGATTCGCATCCGGTTTCTCTAGGAAGTATATCATGCCTTACATATCTGGAGAAACTGTTCAAGCGAAGTCGTGTGATAATGAAACTACTGTTAGTTTCAAATCAAACTAGGGGCAATACGTTCGCCAACACAATCTCCAGGAAGGTGATGTTTGTGCCTTCTAGTTTACAGTCAAAGCGGGTTCTCTGATTGTAACGGTGCATCTTTTGTAGTGGTTTGAACTTGTTGGAATTAGTTGCATATTTTGTAAGTTGTGAACTTGTTGGGTTGAGATGTAATGTATGTATACAATTAATTCTCATGTTAATTTAGCTAATGTTGCATTCTATGTGTTATGAGTTCTTTGTTATGATGTTTGTTAGATTGAGATGTAATATAGATATTAGATATTTAATGGGGGTCGAATTGCCAAATTTCCATATATCATGCTGAAAGATCATGGATGTCGCCTAGAGGGGGGTGAATAGGCGGTTTAAAACTTTTACGAGACGGGCTTAACAATGGCGGAATAAAACTAGCATCCTCTTTTGTCAAGCACAAAGCCAAGATATACTAAGGTTCACCTATGTGCACCAACAACTTATGCTAAGCAAGACAAGCAATAATGTGATAGCAAGATAGATTACTTCAAGCACGAAGGCTATCATAATGTAAAGTGCATAAGTAAAGAGCTTGGGTATAGAGGTAACCGAGGCACGCGGGGATGATGATATTTTACCGAGTTCCTCCCAACAAGGGAGTACTCTCGTTGGAAGGGTGGGTGGTACTAAGACCACCAATGCCACAAGAGGCCTCACCCTATTCTCCCGAGCACCCACCACGCGGCAAGCACTCGTTCCACTATGGGACACTTGAGGGCAGTCACCAAACCCGTACAAGATTGGGATATCTCCACAACTTTATTGGAGGCTACCAATAATTGCCACTAAGGCCTCAATCTTAGGGAGAGCTTGACAACTTAATTGAAGGCCCTAAGAACACGCCACAAAGGCCACACAACCATCTAGGGTCCAAGAGCCCAAGAGGGACAAGTTTCTTGATTTCACCAAGCAAATCCTCCGGGGAGAACACAAACTGATGCACCTAATGTAAATGGCAAGAACACCACAAAGAAGCTCCAATCCTTCACTCTCAAATTCCAACAAAGCTACTAAAGCACTTGGGGGAATAAGATAGGAATAATCAATGGGAGAACACAAAATCCCCCAAGATCTATATCCCAAAGATTCACTCACAAGGAGGTGATTTGGTTTGGTCAAATTGTAGATCTAGATCTCCTCTATATTCCTCTCAAATATTGGCAAGAATAATTGGAGGGGAATAAGATAAATCAAGTTCAAAGGGGTAGAACAAGTGGGGCAAGGCTTGAGCAAAATAGAGGAGGAAGAACCGGGTCAAAAAAGAGAAAGGGGGCTATTTACAGAGGCCCATATTTGTTGCCCGTTGGGGCCAGAAATCGGCCTGGGCCAGTAGTACCGGACTGGGCTGGTACTACCGCACCCGACCCAGGCAAAGCGAGCAAGCTGGGCGACAACAGGTCAATGCGGCAAACTAGGCTGGGGTGAACTGGTGAATGACCTAGCGAGCTACCTAGCAAGAGCGTGCAGGGGATCAGGGCGGGGCCACAAGCACGAGCCAGAGAAGACCTGGTGAGCTGGCACGGTTAACGCGGGCACAACGATCGGGAGCGAGCGAGGCGGGATCAAGGATAGTGTTGGCGAGCAAGCTAGGCGCGCGCGGGAGGAGGCCTAGCAGCGAGCGGTGGCAGCTGAGCTAGAGAGCTGGGCAAGCGCTGGGAGTGGGACGGCCCAGTAGTACCAGCTCGGCTGGGTGGTACCACTGTGATGGGCCGGTACTACCGGCTAGCGCTGCCGCGGGCCAGGCAGAGGATAGGGGCTGCGCGCAGGGGCGGGCGGTACTACCGCTCGGCCCAAAAAAGTCTTTTCCTTTTTCTTTTAAATAAAACAAAGAGGCAAATTCAAATATTAATAACTTGAGCTAGGAAACTCTAATTGACCCGAAACCAGTTTTGTTGGAAAGAGGACAAGTGAGAATCTATCAAGTATTATAATTTGAGATACCTCACTTGGTGAGGATCTAGAAAACGTCCAAGAACAAAAACGCAATAAGATATATCACTACTAGGAAACAGCTTATCTGTGGCGCATGGAAATGAGACTTCTGTGGCGCATATCCTAGTCGCCACTGTTACCTTGCCACTGATAACTACTTCCTGTGGCGCATTTCTTCATATGCGCCACAGGAAGAACTTCAGTGGCGCATTTACATATATGTGCCATAGAAAGCCTATGCGTCACTGACTATATAATTATATACACCATTGATTGTGTAACACGTATTCGAAGTAAAATACGTTCCTGGTGTATAATTAGGTATTTATATAGTATTTATCCAGATGAGTATAAAGTACATTGCACAAGTAGTAGATGCATGAAAACCGACATATATATAATACAAACACTTAGAGCCCAATCGAGATACATATATAGTGTCAAGTGCCGAATTTTTACACAAGTACGAATACAAAGTTCATATCATCTCACATTACAAATATGAAGTGGCCACCGCCGCCTACACTAGGATCAAATAGAATACAACTGCGATAATGGTGAGCAAGAGCATGAGCCCGACCAATATCTTCATCTGGTTCTTCTTCCACATGTGGTTCCTCCACTTGGCTACGGCCTCCTCTCTAGTCGCGTATCCTTTGTAGATGTTGCCGCTGAACTTGTTCACTTGTTTGTGACAATCCTCCCACTCCTCATAGACTCCTAGAACCCTACCCATGTACACCACATACCACCTCGTCGCCATCTCTATAGACGACAAGGCATATTAGTAAAAATACAACGAAAAGAATTAATAAAGGGTTATGATATGTCCATTTTGCATCACTATTCTATGTCTTAATTCACTATTATTCATTGATATATTTCGTATTGAGAGGTGATACTTATGTTATTTCATCTATTTTTGCATGGTTGATGACTTTTGGAGCATGGACCGCTTCAGTCAGGATTCTGATGGAAAAGGTGTTGTTTGGAGGCAAAATTCGTGAAGATCAAAAAATCCGAGAAAATATACGGAAAATCCTATTTTTCCAGAAGACTAAGTATGCCAGAAGATGGAGTGGAGGTGGGCCACAGGGGGCCCACACCACCCCATGGCGCGGGCAGGCCTAGGCCACGCCTGGAGGTGGTGTGGCCGCCCTGGCCCACTCTAGCCTCTCCCCTCTAGCGTATATCATCCCCCCGAAACCCTAAGACTCAGGGAGAAACCACAGAAAGATTCCACCGCCTCTGCGGGGCGGAAAACACCGAGAGAGAAAGATCTCTCCGGCAGATAGATTTCTGCCGGGGGAATTCCTTCCTGGAGAGGGGAGATCGTCGCCATCAACACCACCAGCAAGCTGGAATTCATCGGGATCATCATCGTCATCATCACCCCCATCATCACCATCAGCACCCTCATCACCATCTCCATATTGCTGTAACAATTGAGTTGAATCTTGCCATAGTTCATACGGGAAACTTTCCCGGTGTTGATTACTCTTTGTAGTTGATGCTATTGAGTGAACCATTGAATTATTGTTTATGTTCAGATGGTTATACATCATTATTCCATCTCTGATCATGATCCATATGATGTCTTGTGAGTAGTTTGTTTTTTTCTTGAGGACATGGGAGAAGTCTTGTTGTTAGTAGTGGAGTTGCGTTGAGAAAGATTCAATAGATTGTTATTTAAGTTGTGGTGTACTTCTTCTAGTGGTGTCATGTGAATGTCGACTACATGACACTTCACCTATATGGGCCTAGGGGAATGCATTGTGTTTTTGGCTACTAATCGTAGGGGTTGCCGGAGTGACAAAAACCTGAACCCCCGTTAGAAAAACCATTGCACAAGGGACGTAAGGGTCTTAGAGTTTAAAGTTGTGGTTAGGTTTCTACCTTAATTACTTTCTTGTACTTACGGATGTTTGCAAGGGGTATAATCAAAAGTATGTATTAGTCTTGGATGGGGCGGTACATTAGCACAGGTTCACCCACACAACACTTAGCAAGCTAAAGAAGATTAATCGACTATATGAAGCGAAAGCACTTGACTATATGAAGCTGAGTTTCTTATTTGGTAATGCTACTACCACTGCTAAGGTAGTAGATAAGCCACCACCTGCTGAGAATGATGTTTTCAAAATACCTACAAGAATTATTGATCATGTTATGGATAACTACTATGTTGGGGATGGAACTGTCCATCCCGGTGATCATTTACTCTTTATACACGAATTATGCGGGTTGTTCAAGTGTGCAGGTATTACTACAGATCAAGTTAAGAAGAAGTTATTCTCATTATCACTAAAAGGAAGAGCTGATGAATGGTATAAGCTACTGAAGAATGGTCAAGCTCTGGAATGGGAGGAAATAGTGCCTCTCTTTTATTCAAAGTTTTATCCTCCTAGTGAGATTCATAAAGATCGGAATCAAATATACAACTTTTGGCCTCTTGATGGAGAGAGTACAGCTCAAGCTTGGGGGAGATTGAAGTTACTAATGCTCAAATGTCCCATTCATGAGCTCCCCAACAATATTATTATCAACAACTTTTATGCAAGGCTCCCTCTACATGATAAAGATTTATTGGATGCTTCTTGTGTTGGATCATTCACTCGCATGGAAGAAGAAGCTAAATGGGATCTTCTAGACCGTATTCAATACAATGATGAAGCTTGGGAGAATGACAAAGGTAGAAAGTCAGGTATAAATTATGATTATGAATGCATTGAATCTTTTATGAGAACTGATGACTTTCAAAATATTAGTAATGCTTATGGTCTTGATTTGCAAGTTATTACGAATTGCTTTAGAGTTTTTGCTTCTTATATTGAAATTTCAAAAAGGGGATGGAATAAGTACCATGCACGTTATAAAGATATTGTTTACCGTGTTCCTATTGGGAGCACTGAGTGTTGCATTATTGATCATATCTTACCTGAACCTTATATCGAGAAGATTCCCTTCCCAGATAAGGTAAAGGATCATCCTATGATAACTAATGTAATCACTAAAAGTGAAAAGAGAATTGTAAAACCTGATGAACAAATAAACATTGAACCTGTTGTAGAAATTGTGAAAGACCTTGTCACTAAAAGCATAGAAGACGGGCACATAGTCTTCTGTGAGGATGCTTCTAATATTGTTTCACATCCTAGTAGAACTAAAAAGGCTAGTGTTCCTGTCCTTTCTGTTAGAATTGGTGATCATTGCTATTATAGTTTATGTGATATTGGTGCAAGTTCCAGTGCTATTCCTTATGAGCCTTACAGAGAAATTATGCATGAAATTAGTCCCTGCGAGTTGGAAGAAATTGATGTGGTTATTCACCTTGCTAATAGAGAGACCATCTCTCCAATTGGTATCGTACGAGATGTGGAAGTCCTTTGTGGTAAGATCAAGTATCCTGCTGATTTTCTAGTACTTGGTTCAGCTGCTAGTAAAACTTATCCTATCATTTTTGGTAGACCTTTCTTGAGTACTTGTGGAGCTATTATTGATTGCAAGAGGGAGAAAATCTTGACTAAGTTTGATGGGGAATCTTATGAGTTTAATTTTTTGAAATTTACTAAAGAACCTTGCGAAGAGGAAACCCATAATGAGGATTTTAGAGTTGAACAACTTGCTTCTATCTCTCTTGCTCCTAACAATGCTTTGCAGCAATTTACGGAAGATCACGAAAGTGAGATCTTCATGGAAGAAAGAAATGAGATTGACGAGATCCTCTGTCATCAACCCAGGTTGCTTAAGCATGACTTTCCTGTAGAAGACTTGGGTACCACTTTGCCACCTAAAAAGGACCCGGTCTTCAATCTAAAACCTCTCCCTGATGATCTTAAATATGCTTATATTGGTGATAAAAAGATATATCCTGTTATTATTAGCTCTAAACTTTCAGGAAAGGAAGAAGAAAGGCTGTTGGAGGTTTTGAAGAAACACCGAGGAGCTATGGGCTATACTCTGGATGATTTAAAAGGGATTTCACCCACTATATGTCAGCATTCTATCAATATAGAACCAGATGCGAAGCCAGTAGTGGAACACCAACGATGTTTAAATCCTAAGATGAAGGAAGTGGTAAGGAATGAAGTATTGAAGCTCCTTGATGCTGGTATTAGTTACCCTATTGCTGATAGTGAATGGGTTAGTCATGTTCATTGTGTTCCCAAAAAGGGAGGTATTACCGTTGTCCCCAATGATAATGAAGAGCTTATTCCTCAAAGAATAGTAGTAGGCTATAGGATGTGCATTGATTTTAGAAAGGTCAATAAAGTCACTAAGAAAGATCACTACCCGCTTCCTTTTATTGATCAAATGTTGGAAAGGTTGTCTAAAAAGACCCATTTTTGTTTTCTTGATGGTTATTCTGGTTTCTCTCAAATTGCTGTCAAACAACAAGATCAAGAAAAAACTACTTTTACTTGCCCTTATGGAACTTATGCTTATAGACGTATGCCTTTTGGTTTATGTAATGCTCCTGCTACTTTCCAAAGGTGCATGTTTGCTATCTTTCATGGTCTTTTGTGAGGAAATTGTAGAAGTGTTCATGGATGACTTTTCTGTCTATGGAACTTCTTTTGATAATTGTCTGCACAACCTTGATAAAGTTTTTGCAGAGATGTGAAGAAACTAATCTTGTTCTTAATTGGGAGAAATGCCACTTCATGGTTAATGAAGGGATTGTTCTTGGGCATAAAATTTCTGAAAGAGGCATAGAAGTTGTTGGGGGGATACCCCCGGGTAGGGTCACGTCGTGGTATAAAGGCCGAGTTAGCCGAGGTTCGGAAAGGCCAAAGCAGATGCTGGCCGGGTCACCTCAAGGCAGGCCGAATCACGGGGTAATCCGGACCTGGGGGCGTTCGCCTAACTAGCCCTCATCCGACTTAAGCGGTAAGCCGGAAGTGTATGTCTAACCTATATGCAGGAAAAGGGGGTGGCCGGATGAACCATCGTCCGGGTCGCAGCAACCTTCTAGGAGAAGGAAGGAATCTCGCTGGTCAAAAGGAGCCCCGGTACGCACTGCCTGAGCGAAGCGAGCAAGGACAGGACCACCGGGGCGTGGCCGACAAGCGTGACGATGCCCGTGTCAGCTGACGAGGGCGCCGCAGTGGCTCACGTAGCTAAAGCATAGGTGACGCGGGGGAAAAAGCACCCCGGTCGGTTTACCACTTTGGGAGGAGGCATATTCTTAGGAATATGCCTCCACGTATGCCCTAGGCTGAAACCGAGCCTCCACTATAAAAGGGGGGCTAGGGCTTCAGTAGAGGGGGCTGGCTGTTTTATTCTTTGGACAATTCTGTTAAGGTCTAGGGTTTCAGGTGAGATCTGTGGGTGCGAGTAAGAGAACTTATTCTTCCTCCTCTCGCCAATACAGCTCTAGGAGCACTTGTAACCTTGGAAGGAAATCAATACAAGTTCTTGTGTGGAGAATCACTTCACTATCCCTCCCTGGATTCCCCTAGCGTGTATTAGTCCCCACCTTCAGCCTATACATGGCATCTGCCGTGACACCACCACGACAGTTGGCACCCACCGTGGGGCTAGCGGCGCTAGCAGGGGTCAAGATCCGGACGGGAAACTTCATCGCCACTGGCGAGCGCATCGTCTCCGGGCTCGTCCAGCGCTTTGAA
The DNA here is from genome assembly GCA_910589775.1 of Avena eriantha. NCBI lineage: Eukaryota > Viridiplantae > Streptophyta > Magnoliopsida > Poales > Poaceae > Avena > Avena eriantha. The sequence goes on along the minus strand of OU342746.1, from coordinate 287,153,769 downwards.
GCGCGTGACTTCATCAGCAACAACGCAGGCTGCTTCGGCACGCGCCCTCTCCCGCGCAACGGCATCTTCCTCAAGTTCGGTGCGCACAAGGTCTCTGTCGCGGTGGACGTGTCAGGCGTTCATCCGCGCCACGTCGTCGAAGCAGGCGAACCACCCCTCACTGTGACCCGCGGGGAGCGTACCGCTCATTCCCCGGACCATGCAGAGGTAATGATGACAGCACCGGGTGCGGTTGCGAGCAAGGATCCGACGCCAGATGCGGAGGTGACGCCCAAGGCACCAAGGAAAGGTAGGGGTCCTTCGCTAGAGAGGCCGGAAAACGTGCTGAGAGAGGCAATGGATAGCTTGGCAAACCCTGTAGTATCAGTGGTAGATCCGACTCGTGCACATGCCGAGCTGGAAGAAACTAGGGAGAAAATACTTGAGGGCGCAAAGAAAATAGCCGCGGCTCAGCAGTCGTTGAACATGACGATGCGTGAGTACGCTAAGGCGAACAAAGTTGATACTGTAAAAGTTAAAGGGAGAAATCTCATGAGCGAGATGAACAGAGAAGGTGATGTCGAAATCGAGGAATCAGAAAACTGTTTTTCTGTGGGGCTGCCGAGGTATAGTACCCCGGCCAAGAACCTCAGAGCGGCGGATGCAGCTGCGTCCGAGTTAGAGGGACTGACGGGTGAAGCCCGGCAAAGGCAGCAAGACCGGGTTAACGAGCTGGTTCGGATTGCGAATAGGCAAAACGAGGAACTGCTCAGGGCAAACCCGGAGAGAGCTGGGGCCTACAAGATCGTCCATTCGGCGATGGGTAACCCGAAGAAATCCGCTGGAGCCGCGTCGTCCCCTCATGGCGATCCAAGGAGAGAGGAGGTCGTAACCTCGGCCAGACAGAACAAACAGATTGTCCCGTATGACCCGACACGGGCAGGGAAAGAAAAATAAGCGCAGAAAAATGATGATCGACGGAGTGTGAGCCGAGGCGAAGCTGGCCGAGGTAACCGTGACCAAGGCAATGCTGGTCAAAGGAACGTTGTCAACGGTAATGCCGGGCAACAAAATTCAGCCGGAGCAAGACAACCGCAGCAGCGGAACATGCCGAGGCAAGAGCACAGTGCCGGCCGAGGTATGCAGCAGAAAGGCGCGCCGCAGGAACAAAACCGGTATAACAACGGTGATTCGGAGATGGCAAATGCGGGATACCCGAGACCGGACTATCATGTGATAGGGTCGAGACTAGGAAGCAGGGATTTGATGCCGGACGATGCGAGGTTGAAATTAGATCGACTATATAGGTCGGAACAGATAGAATGTCAAGGCCCACCGGGTCTAGCATGTTTTGGACCCCGGATCATGAAAGAGCCACCAGTCCCGAACTTTCAGTTTCCCAGGGGAACCAAGACCTATGTCGGTACCAAGCCAGAGGATTGGCTGATAAACTATGCTACCGCTGTAAAAATTGCCACAGGCAACCTGAGATGGGCCGTACGATATGTACCCCAGATATTGGAAGGCCCGGCAAGGGTGTGGTTGAACAATTTGCCACCAGGAAGCATCAACTTCTGGATAGATTTCGAGGAGATGTTCATCAGCAATTTTTCGAGTACGTATCAAAGGCCAAATAGGCCACATACCCTACTATGTGCAAACAGCGACCCAATGAGATGGACCGGGATTTTTTGACCCGGTGGTGTACCGTGAGAAATTCATGCGAGGGCGTGATAGAATCACAGGCCATAGCATGGTTTGCACAGGGGTGCATGTATGGAAGCGAGTTGTGGATGAAGTTGCAACCGAAAATGCCGGCAAAGTTGGCAGAGATGATCCGGATCGCAGATTCGTATGCGTTGGGTGACCCGACCCAACCAAGGCTCGCCTCAAATGACTCAAGCGATGAGTACTATCAGAGGGATGGATCCGGATCATCCCGGAGAAATGATTACAGAGGAAAAAGGAGAGATGATCGACCGGACCATCGGTACGGTTCGCACCAAGTAGCAGCCATGAGTCAAGATCAACCCGGAGTAGGGGGTAGTCAGCGCTAGAAAACTGGAGGTCAATGGACCCCAATGAACGATGGGAAGAAAACTTGGACACCGGAGCAAAAGAAGCAATGGCAAGAAAGGAAAGACCGTCTGAGGTATACTTACGAGTCGATGTTGGACCAGCCGTGTAAGTTTCATACGCCAAATCCGAACAACTCAGCGGGTCATACGACGAGACAATGCGAGTGGATGCGCAAGATCGAGCAAGGTGGTTCGGGGAATGCTCAGGCACCCCGGAATGATCAGCCTCGGCAGGAGTTACCTCGGCAGCAATTGCTCTCCGGGGCGAACACGCAATAGCTGATGTTGCCTCCCCCTCCGCCGAGGTATGACAACAATGAAAGAAGGGATGCAGTGCATCAAGTAGAAAATCAGCATCACCCGGATCAGAGGCACCCCGGAAATGAGGGGAGAAACGAGTACAGGGAGCATCACCAGAGCTACTGTGTATTTTCCACAGAGGAAACTGATAGAAAAAGCTTGCAGCGTAGGCATATGGAGGTGAATGTGGTAATGCCGGCAGTGACGAGGTACATGCCTTGGTCCGATCAGGAAATCACTTGGAGCATTAGGGATCACCCCAAGCTCATGCCGAGCCCTGGTTCGTATGCGTTGGTGCTAGATCCTACATTCATTGGGCCTAGCATTAACGTAAGATTCTCAAAGGTACTGATCGACAATGTCAGTAGCATAAATATCATGTACGCGGACACAATGCGCAAGTTGGGTATCTCGGAGAACATGCTCCAGGCCACGAGGACAACTTTCCATGGCATTGTGCCCGGCATTTCTTGCGAGCCCATAGGCAAGGTCCGGGTCGACATCTTGTTCAGCACGAGGGACAATTGCCGAACTGAAAATCTGGAGTTCGAAGTGGTGAACTTAGAAAGCGCGTATCATGCATTGCTCGGAAGGCCAGCGCTGAACAAGTTCATGGCCAGTTGTCATATGAGCTATTTGAAAATGAAATTGCCCGGACCAAATGGAGTAATTACAATTGCTGGGGACTTCCGACATTCGATGGAGTGTGCGTTGTCCGGATCAAACTTAGCCGAGTCACTTGTGATCGCACAGGAAAAAAGGAAAATTCAAGAGGTGGCTGCGTTGGCTCAGTCCGCGCAACAGTATATGCCGGTGCTGAGTAACCCGCATGGAACTGTCTCCTTCCAGGCCACGAAAGATACCAAGAAGGTTCCTGTTGATGACATGTTCCCAGAGCACACCGTAACAATTGGTGCCGGGCTAAGCGATAAATAGGAAAGCGAGCTCATCAGCTTCCTCCGTGAGAATCGGGACATTTTTGCTTGGTCCACGCAGGACTTGCAAGGTGTTCTGAGGGAGTTAGCCGAGCACTCTTTAAATGTGAGACCCGGAGCTAAGCCGGTGAAGCAACCTCTCCGCCGCTTCGCCGAAGATAGGAGGAAAGTCATTGGGGATGAGATAGCTCGGTTGCTAGCTGCAGGATTTATCATTGAGGTCCTCTACCCCGATTGGCTGTCTAAGCCGGTACTGGTGGAAAAGAAAAAGGACGATCCGAATGTCGCAGTAGTTTGGCGCATGTGTATCGACTACACGAACCTGAACAAGGCGTGTCCGAAAGATCCATTCCCGCTGCCAAGAATAGATCAGGCCATAGACTCAACTGCTGGATGTGAATTGTTGTCATTCATCGATGCTTATTCTGGTTTCCACCAGATACCTCTGAATCCGGATGATCAAATAAAGACTGCATTTATTACCCCGTATGGGGCTTATTGCTATCACACCATGCCGTTTGGCGTACGTAATGCAGGGGCAACGTACCAGAGATGTATGCAAAAATGTTTGCACGACCAAATAGGTCAAAATGTACAGGTGTACGTGGATGATGTGGTTATCAAGACCAAGGAAAGCAAAACTCTCCTTGACGATATCAGGCAAACGTTCGCAAACCTAAGGAGGTTCCGGATGAAACTTAACCCGGAAAAATGCACCTTCGGTGTCCCGGCTGGAAAATTGCTCGGCTTTCTGGTTTCCAGCTGAGGTATTGAGGTTAATCCAACCAAAATCTGAGCCATCAAACGAATGGAACTGCCGAAGTGTCTTAACGATGTCCAGAAGTTTACAGGTTGCCTGGCCTCGTTAAGTCGGTTTGTATGTCGGTTGGGAGAGAAAGCTTTACCTCTATACCAACTCATGAAAAAGTCGGATAAATTCATTTGGACGCCGCAGGCTGATGAAGCCTTTACCCACCTAAATAAAATGTTAGCCACGGCGCCAGTGCTAGCCTCACCACTATCAAAAGAGCCAATGTTGCTCTATATAGCCGCAACCAACCGGGTTGTAAGTGCAGTGATAGTGGTGGATCATGATGAGGAAGGTAAGTCAGTGCAAAGGCCGGTGTATTATTTGAGTGAAGTGTTGTCAACCTCAAAGCAGAACTACCCACATTATCAAAAAATGGCGTATGGCCTATACATGGCCGCCAAGAAATTGAAGCACTACTTTGAAGAGCATCCCATTCGGCTCATATGTCAGGCCCCTATATCCGAGATAATGAGTAACAAGGATGCAAGCGGCAGAATTGCAAAATGGGAAATTGAGCTAGATCCTTACGCTCCGCAATATGACCGGAGAGAAGCCATCAAGTCTCGGGCTGTGGCGGACTTTTTCGTGGTCTGGGCCGAGGTACAGTACGAACCACCACTTCCGGATCCGAACTATTGGCGGATGCACTTTGACGGATCAAAAACCAAAACCGGGCTAGGTGCCGGAGTTACGTCGCCAAAGAAGGAACAGTTGAAATATGTGCTGCTGATCCACTTCACCGCATCAAATAACGTCGCTGAGTATGAAGCACTTGTGCACGGGCTCAAGATAACAAAGGAAATTGGTATACGTCGGATTATATGCTTTGGCGACTCGGATTTAGTGGTGCAGCAAGTGTCCGGAGTGTGGGACGCCCTTGATCCAAACATGGCACTATACAGATTTCATGTGCAGAAGATTTCTGGTTACTTTGAGGGATGCGAATTGCATCATGTACCCCGGGTGGAAAATGAGGCTGCCGACATGCTGCCGAAGCTCGGGTCAACCAGACAGGAAATTCCACCAGGTATAGCATTAGAGCACCTCAAGAAACCATCCATCAGGCCATCCCCGGAGTCCGAGTCCATCTACGTCCCGGAGGACACAGAGTCCGGAGCTGCGCCCATGGACATTGACACGGGAAGTGGTGCGCAAAACCCGGGGACTGCTTCGGCAAACCCGGGGACTGCTTCGCAAGACCCGGCGACTGCTTCGCAAGACCCGGGGACTGCTTCGCAAGATCCGGTTGGAGTTATGCCGGTGGATCAGATGGAGATAGACCGGGACGTGTTCCCCGTGCGGCCAATACCGGCTTGGGCACTGCCTATATTTCAATTCCTGAAAGATGGAACGTTACCCACTGAGGAGGTGCTGTCCAGGCAAACACAGAGGAGGGCAAAGGCCTACACGATCATCAATTCCGATTTATACAAAAGAAGTGTGACCAATGTCCTCCAGCGGTGTGTTGACCCGGACGAAGGGCTTGAAATCATCCGAGATATACATCAGGGGGAATGCGGGCATCACGCCTCATCCCGAGCCTTGGTAGCAAAAGCTTTCCGACATGGATTCTACTGGCCAAACGCCTTAGAGCAAGCAGAAGATCTGGTGAGAAAATGTAATGGTTGTCAGAGGTACGCTACAAAGACGCATATGCCAATGTCGGAGCTCAAGACCATCCCAATCACTTGGCCATTTGCCGTATGGTGCTTGGATATGGTAGGCCCGTTCAAACCGGCAAGAGGGAACATGACTCACATTCTGGTAATGGTGGACATATTTACGAAGTGGATCGAGGTAAAGCCTATAAGAAAATGTGATGGAGCTACGGCCGTAACGTTTCTCAAAGATATCATCTTGAGGTATGGTTATCCACACACTATCATAACTGATAATGGCACAAATTTTGTGGAAGGAGCATTTGCTCGTTTCTGCCGGGATAAGAGGATCTGACTTGACGTAGCTTCGGTAGCCCACCCCGCATCGAACGGGCAAGTGGAGAGATCCAACGGATTAGTATTATCCGGGATAAAACCCCGGCTCATTGAGCCGCTGCAAAGATCAGCGGGGTGCTAGATAGAAGAACTACCAGCGGTACTGTGGAGTTTAAGAACAACTCCGAATCGATCAACAAGCTATACGCCGTTTTTTCTGGTATATGGGGCAGAAGCTGTATTACCAGCCGACATAGAGCATGATTCGCCTAGGGTCACCCAATATACAGAAGCCAAAGTGCAAGAAGCCCGACAAAATGATGTTGATCTACTGGAAGAAGCGAGAGAACTGGCACTGTCCAGATCCGCCATATATCAGCAAAATCTCCGACGCTATCATAGCCGGAAAGTGTGCCCCCCGGGTCTTTCGGGAAGGCGATCTGGTGCTCTGGGTAGTACAGCATACTACTAGAATGCATAAATTGTCCCCCCATGGGAAGGGCCATTCATCGTGAGCAAAGCATTGCACAATGATTCTTACTATCTTATAGATGCAAAGCCACAGGAAAAGAACAAGGCGGACAGGTCCGGCGAGGAATCTAAACGTCCATGGAATGTAGCTCTCCTTCGTCCTTTCTACACTTAGCGAAGAAGTGTATGTATCCGGGTTATCTCATATGTCGGTATGTATGTCGGCAATGAGCTTATCAATGAAGTGTGGACACCTCGAGTAGTAACCCGGGGACTGCCTTAATAATATTTGTTGTCTTTTGTTATTTGTGCGTCAGCTAGAATAGGTTATTCTACTTAGCTCGGATTAGTAGTGTGTGAGCACCAAAAACCTAACTCTTCGACTTGCTGCTGTCCAACAAGAATTGGCTTCATGGCAATCAAGAGAACAAGTTTGGAATTGCGCGGCACATGAAAAACGACTAAGGAAAAGAATTTATTCGAGCCGACGTTTGTTTTCTGGACTAACCCCGTATTTATTTTTGAGCTAAGTCTAAAAGTTTCCCAGTATTGTTAAGACAATTTTTCAGGCTCGGATTCGAAAGTTGTAAAACCGAATCAAGGTAGACACGATCCGAGCCAAAAGATTGAACGAACACGAAAAAGAAACTCGGAGACTACGCCCAAGTTAATCCGGCATAAGTACTCAGTAGCAAAATATCACATGTATTTGGAATACAATTCCACCCGGCATTCCGGGGATCTCATGAATTTCCAAGTGTTTTTACTTAGGAGCAGCAGGAGGAAGTTCGGCATCATCGTCGCCCTCTTCGATTTCCGAGGCAGTGTCCTCCTCGTCTTCACCCGAGTCATCTTCAATGTTCTCAACTTCCTCTTCGCCTGCGACTTCCAGGAAGCTCGGACGCTCAGTCCATTCATGAATGGGGGCATATTCAATGAGGCTGTGGGCGCAAGCCTGGCGCCGAGCTACCCACTCCGGGTCATCTGTCCATTTGGACCCGGTGCGCAGCCGTGTGAGGAGGCTGAGATCTATCTTTTCGTACCATGTCAAAACATGGTGAAGGACGGTATTGGCAGCAGCGCGGCCAGCGGATTCTCGCCAGAGGTCGAGCTGGGTCTCAACTTCCGAAAGCCTTTCAGCGAGCTGCGTGATTCTCTCCGGAGCGTCATCGGCAGGCTAGAAGGCGTTGAAGACCCGGACTGAAACATCGAGGAGGTCCCTGCCGTAGTTCTTGATGATTTCCACGCGAGATGACAGGCTGACCAACATGTCCTCCAAGTCAAAGGGAATGCTCTCACCCTCAGCAGTGACCGGGGTAGCTCTTTCTCGACGGAAATTGGCAACAGCAGCACTTGCAATGGCAGTACCCTCTGGAAAGTGGCCTGGGAAACAAGGCAAAGGACAAAGTTGAGAAAATAAGGCATATGAAATAACCCAGAGAAGTAAGGCGGATAAAGGAAAAGAAGTTACGAGAGATGTGACTGTGAATCCGGGTCAACTCCTTGATGCAAGCATCACGCCTTTTTCGAAGCTGCTCGAGCTCAGCATTTGCCGACCCAAGTTTGACCTCGGCTTCCTGAAGAAGCTCACGATTCTTAGAACTTTGGGGTTTGAGGCGCTCGCGTTCTTCGGTGTAATCCTGGCCAACCCTTTTCAGCTCGGTTTGGTGCTGCGCTTTCATCTTAGCCATTTCAGCTTTGAGCTTGGCTATGTCATCATCTTTGGTCCGGAGGAGGGCGAGCTCATCATCTTTCTTCTTCAGCTCGGCTTGGTGCTGTCCTGCTTGTTCGAGAAAATGTAGCATCATGTCAGGCACATGCACACTTTCTTCAAGCAATGTTGAGACCGTGTGTTGGCCCGGCAGAGCCGAGGTATGAATGTTTGCCGAGCCAAGGAGGTAAAATGATGAGAAGCACAGTAAGAACAGATAAGAAGGACGGATCTGCTCCAAGTTCTTTCGCATTATTTTGTTTTCAGCTTCCACCCCAGCTGCGGAAACCGAACAATCAGATTAGTTCGGCAAGTGAAGTGGAAGAAAAATGAGGAAAGGAATGAGAAAGAAATTTACCCCTTTTCTCGTACTCGGCGATGAGTGCAGCCTGTTTCGTGCGAAGATTTTTGTGCGCATCCAACAAGCGCTGGAATTCGACACTTCGGCGGTTGGTGGTCACCTAAAAAAGATACAGAAACTTAAGTCAGCCTAGTGCATGTTTGAAGTGTACTAAAATCCGGGCCAAGTGGAACTTAACCTGGCTCTAGGTGTGTGCATGTTCGAAGTGTACTAAAATCCGGGCCAAGTGGAACTTAACCCGGCTCTAGGTGTGTGCATGTTCTAAGTGTACTAAAATCCGGGCCAAGTGGAACTTAACCCGGCTCTAGGTGTGTGCATGTTCGAAGTGTACTAAAAATCCGGGTCAAGTGGAACTTAACCCGGCTCTAGGTGTGTGCATGTTCGAAGTGTACTAAAATCCGGGCCAAGTGGAACTTAACCCGGCTCTAGGTGTGTGCATGTTCGAAGTGTACTAAAATCCGGGCCAAGTGGAACTTAACCCGGCTCTAGGTGTGTGCATGTTCGAAGTATACTAAAATCCGGGCCAAGTGGAACTTAACCCGGCTCTAGGTGTGTGCATGTTCGAAGTTATCATGGAGCTACGTTAGTTCTATAAAAGAGCATCCGGCCGAGTAACAAGTTACTCCCCCGGAGGCTCGGGGACTAATGGTTATTATCTACAATTTGCAAAGGAGAAACGGCGTACCTCCATCATCCGTACAGCGAGGTTAATGGCCTTGGTGGCGGTATTCACTTGATCAGATTCGTGGATCACCTCGGCCTTGTTCCAGTTGATGACGAACTCCATCAGGCTTGGGGGGTACCGTTCACCTGTGGGAATATGTGGCGTCACCAAACCTTTAGCATGTGCCTCCTTCCTCTCCACCAAGGCAAGGGCGGGGCTGGTGTGCAAAACCAACTGCTGAGCTTCGGTTGGCTCGGCAGGCGCGTCCTTTGCCGCTGGTGTCTTCTTGGGGAGCATAGACTCAAGCGTACGTTGCCCAGGCTCGGCAGTGCTGGGCTTGGCAGCGTCTTGAGTCTTCTTGCCCTTGGCTTGCTGGGAAGAAGAAGCCGTAGCAGCGGTTTTCCCCTGCCGAGGTTGAGAGGACTCGGAAGATGCAGAGGAACTGGGCGCTGGTACTTTCGTTGCTGGACTTGGTGCCGGCCCTGATGTTTTCGCTGCCAGGGTTGGTGCTGCTGCCGAGGTTGGTGTTGGTGCTGTTTTGGCTGCTGGTACTGGAACAGATGCTGAAGTCGAGGTAGCTTTAGTGGCTCCTGGTTGTGGCGTCTCCGAGGTAGTGGCTGCCGTTGTTCTGGTTGGGCCAGTTTCCCCCGCCCCAGGATGATCCGGAGCGGCCGCAGAGCTTTCCGGAATAGGGCTCAGCGGACGTGACTCGTCGTCACGACGGGGTGAAGGACTGGCCCGGAGAGGCGACGAGATACTGGATCCACTCTGAGGGACCTCCACCGGAGCCCTGTGAAATCAGGTAATGTCAGAAGGAAAATTATGACAAACTAAGGAAGAACGAGTTACAGAAGAAAGAAGGACTTACGCATCCGAGGTTTCGGCTGCTCTGGGTTTCTGAGCCCTTCATGTTGGGGCCTTCTTTCGCCTTTTAGTAGGCTAGGAAGGTCCGGAGGAAGAGCTTGAGGAATCCCCGCGCTTTTTCTTCGACGCCACCGGAACTGGTTCGTCCGTAGCGAGGGGAGGATCCTCGTGGATATGGCCACCGGCATGAGCTGATGGCAGAAAAGCAAAAGAAAGGGGGACAGCCTCAAAGGGTTCAATTATCTCGATATCCGAGTAATCTTCATCATCGGGCCAATCTCTAGTAGAAGAGAAGTTACCCGTGGGTCGTTTCATGGCGTCAGTCATGGGGAGAAACATCTCTTGGTCTGTCTGTTCCATGTCCGAAGTCTCCCGGTCCGGTGCCCACTTAAGGGTCGGATCTGTGTCGTCCTCGAGCGTTTGCTGAAGGAATAGCTGAGGAAAAGAGTAAACAGACGAGTCAAAAATGCAACAATAACAGACATGTAACTGGTCTGGGGTAAGGTTGCATAATGAAACTTACCATGGGAGGAAGCCGGTCACGGCAGAAATGCTCAATCCCCCAAGTCCAGTCAGAGGAGAAGTCCTTATGAGTGGTGAAGAGAGCCTTAACCCGGCGAAAGATCTCCGTGTTGTTCAGTTCGAAAGATGAAGTCCGGTTGGGATCGCGGCCGTAGCTCATATGGCACACCTTGTGGGTGCGCTTCTGGAGAGAGGAGATTCGGTTGTGCACGAAAGTGATCATCGCATCCTCGTTGCGCAACCCGAGCTCCTTTAGCTCCGCGAACCTCTTATTCACATGGTTGGCCAGGGCCGTAGGTTTCCTCGGAACGGCGTCCCACAGATCCGTGTTCGGCGGACCCGGGGTATAGGGGAGCAACTGGATCAAATCTTCGGTGCCCGTGTTCCGAACGTAAAAGAACGTCCGGGCCCAACCTTTGCAGGATTCTAGCCCTGTGACCCGGGGGAAAATAGAGAACCTCCGGGGTGAGATGGAGGCCGCTCCGAACTGAGTGACCGCTTGTCCTCCGGATCAGTGTGAACATCTGGAATAACGTTGCGGTGAAGGGCGAAAAACCAGATCCACAGCTCCTTTGTGGGCCATAATCCGGCGTAGCCTTCAATCGTAGAAGCGAAGGCAGAGAGAGAAGTAATGGCATTGGCTGGAAGATGGTGCGGCTGGAGATGGTAGGTGCTGAGCCAATCATGGAAGAAATCACTCACCGGGAGTCCGGAGCCCCGTTGAAAATGAGACAGGAACACAACGAACTCCCCGAGGTTGGGCGAAGGAGCTAGCTCGGCGGAGGCGAGGCGAGCGGCGACGCCGGCGAGGATGCGTCTGGTCCGGTAGAGCCAGTCCAGATTGTCCTGGCAAACCCAGGATCCGGCCCATGCGCCGCGGTCCGCAGCGGCGGTGTCCTCCTCCATCTCCTGCTCAGCAATGGCGAGCTCTTCTTCCGCCATCTGCTCCTCGAAGCCCTCGCTGGCGCTAGAGGCGGCGGGAGACAGTGGCCTGGATTGGTGAGGACCCGTAGCGGGGGATTGGCGTCGCAGTGATGGAGACGCAGAGGTGAAACGGAGAAGTGCGGCGGCGACGCTGTTTTTTGGCAGTGCTGCGGTGGCGCGGTCGCGAGGAAGACGAAGGGGAATAGCAGCGGGCAGAGGCGCGCGGAGGGGGAAAAATCTTAAGGAACGCACCCCTCCGCTATTTAAGCACCCCCTTCAGGGGTGAGTGGGATCGCACCCTGTGGAACGGCCACATGCTATGGCCGTGTATTACCCGTCCGGACCAATCAGTGAGGAGCCACACGGAAGGCCACAGGGCGGATAGAATCCTGTGACATGACGCACTGATGCGGTAAATGAGGGGGCAGGCGTGACGTGACCTGCGCACAGTGATAACTGACGATTACTGTGGCGGTTACTGTATCGTCCCTTAAAATAAGACAACATAATGATTACCCTTCACATGGGCTAGCGTACGAGAGAAGGAAGTAAGACCCGGATAGAGCTGTGGTAACCCGGCCGGCAAGTGAAAACTTGCAATGTGCGAAGGGAACGTAAATCCAAGCCGTCCGAGGTACAGAGGTAACTCGGCTAACAACAACATGAGCATAAGATGGAACCTGGTGTGGCCTTAGCGGCCAAGGCGGCTAAGACCGCACCAGCTTCGGGGACTAATGTTGGGGGGATACCCCCGGGTAGGGTCACGTCGTGGTATAAAGGCCGAGTTAGCCGAGGTTCAGCAAGGCCAAAGCACATGCGGGCCAGGTCACCTCAAGACATGTCGAATCACGGGGTAATCCGGACCTGGGGGCGTTCGCCTAACTAGCCCTCATCCGACTTAAGCGGTAAGCCGGAAGTGTATGTCTAACCTATATGCAGGAAAAGGGGGTGGCCGGATGAACCATCGTCCGGGTCGCAGCAACCTTCTAGGAGAAGGAAGGAATCTCGTTGGTCAAAAGGAGCCCCGGTACGCACTGCCTGAGCGAAGCGAGCAAGGACAGGACCACCAGGGCATGGCCGACAAGTGTGACGACGCCCGTGTCAGCTGACGAGGGCGCCGCAGTGGCTCACGTAGCTAAAGCATAGGTGACGCGGGGGAAAAAGCACCCCGGTCGGTTTACCACTTTGGGAGGAGGCATATTCTTAGGAATATGCCTCCACGTATGCCCTAGGCTGAAACCGAGCCTCCACTATAAAAGGCGGGCTAGGGCTTCAGTAGAGGGGGCTGGCTGTTTTATTCTCTGGACAATTCTGTTAAGGTCTAGGGTTTCAGGTCAGATCTGTGGGTGAGAGTAAGAGAGCTTCTTCTTCCTCCTCTTGCCAATACAGCTCTAGGAGCACTTGTAACCTTGGAAGGAAATCAATACAAGTTCTTGTGTGGAGAATCACTTCACTATCCCTCCCTGGATTCCCCTAGCGTGTATTAGTCCCCACCTTCAGCCTATACATGGCATCTGCCGTGACACCACCACGACAGAAGTTGATAGAGCTAAGGTTGAGGCAATCGAGAAGATGCCATGTCGAAGAGACATCAAAGGTATTCGTAGTATCCTTGGTCATGCTGGTTTCTATAGGAGGTTTATTAAAGACTTCTCTAGGATATCAAAACCTCTCACTAATCTTCTTCAAAAAGATGTACCTTTTGTTTTTGATGATAATTGTAGGGAAGCTTTTGAAACTCTTAAGAAGGCTTTAAATACAGCCCCTATTGTTCAACCACCTGATTGGAGTTTACCCTTTGAAATAATGTGTGATGCTAGTGATTTTGCTCTAGGGGTTGTCCTCGGGCAATGTATTGATAAAAAGTTAAACATTATCCATTATGCTAGTAAGACTCTAGACGCTGCTCAAAGGAATTATGCCACTACTGAAAAGGAATTTCTAGCTGTTGTTTTTGCCTATGATAAGTTTAGGCCCTATATTGTGGACTCAAAAGTAACCATTCATACTGATCATGCTGCTATTAAATATCTTATGATGAAGAAGGACGCTAAGCCTAGGCTTATTAGATGGGTACTATTTTTACAAGAGTTTGATCTACACATAGTAGATAGGAAGGGTGCGGAAAACCCTGTAGGTGATAATTTATCTCGTTTGGAAAACATCTCTTTTGATCCTATGCCTGTTAATGATAGTTTCCCAAATGAACAGTTACCCGCAGTAGGGGTGAGCTCGCGAGGAAGCCTTTGGTATGCTGATTATGCTAACTTTATTGTCTCCAAGTATTTGCCTCCAACTTTTACAGCTCAGCAAAGAAGAAAGTTCTTTTATGATTTGAGGCATTATTTTTGGGATGACCCACACTTATACAAAGAAGGAGTTGATGGTATTATGCGAAGATGTGTTCCAGAATATGAACAAAAAGTGATATTGCGTAAATGTCATGGTAGCGCCTATGGAGGGCATCATGCAGGCGATAGAACTGCACAAAAGGTACTACAATCAGGTTTCTACTAGCCTACCCTTTTTAAAGATGCAAGAAAATTTGTTTTATCTTGTGATGAATGTCAGCGTGTTGGTAATATTTCTAGACGCAATGAAATGCCTATGAACTACTCTCTAGTTTTTGAACCTTTTGATTGTTGGGGATTCGACTTTATGGGTCCTTTCCCTCCTTCGAAGGGTTACACTCATATTCTTGTTGCCGTTGATTATGTTACTAAGTGGGTAGAAGCCATTCCTACGAAAAGTGCTGACGGGGAAACCTCTCTAAAAATGCTTAAGGACGTTATCTTTCCTAGGTTTGGAGTGCCTAGGTATCTCATGACTGATGGGGGTTCTCATTTCATTCATGGCGATTTTAGGAAGACCCTCGCTAAATATGATGTTAATCATAGAATTGCTTCAGCTTATCACCCGCAAACTAGCGGGCAAGTAGAGTTATCAAATAGAGAAATTAAATCTATCTTGCAAAAGACTGTTAATAGGTCTAGAAAAAACAGGGCTAAGAAGTTGAATGATGCTTTATGGGCTTATAGAACTGCTTACAAAAATCCTATGGGAATGTCTCCTTATAAAATGGTTTATGGGAAAGCTTGCCACCAACCCTTAGAATTAGAACAGAAAGCTTACTGGGCAGTGAAAGAACTAAATAGACATTGTAAGCTCGCTGGTGAGAAAAGATTATTTGACTTAAGTTCTTTAGATGAATGGAGAAGTGAAGCCTATGAGAATGCTAGGCTCTTTAAGGAAAAATTTAAAAGATGGCATGACAAGCGAATACTTAAGAGAGAATTTCATGTTGGTGAGAAAGTTCTATTGTATAGGTCTCGTCTCAGACTTTTTGCAGGTAAGCTACTATCAAAATGGGAAGGACCTTTCGTCATTGAAGAAGTATACCGTTCAGGAGCAATAAAAATTTCTTCTCTAAAAGATAATACTACACAAGTAGTGAATGGACAGCGACTTAAACACTATATTGCTGGAGATTCTTACAATGAAGATGTTGATGCCTTTCAAGTTATAACTCTAGAGAAATTCATTGAGGACCAAATTCAGAGACCTGCAGAGTCTGTTTTCATGTAGGTAACAGTTCTGATAAGAAAAGTTCCGCGAAAATACAATCCAACTATATTTTTGCAGTTTTTAGTCGATAAGGGAAGTTTTGAAGCGAAAAAGGGACGGAACCGGAGCCGGGGTGGCCCACACCACCCCATGGAGCGGGCCCAACCCTAGCCGCGCCACCAGGTGGTGAGGCCACCCAGGACTTCGCCTCCGACTAGTTTTCTCCTAGTACCTACCTTTTGATATGAAACTTCGTAATATATAACCCCCCGGATCTTCCGAGGTTCGTATATCATGTTTTCGTCGTGTTTTTGTTTCGATCCGTTTCTGCCAGGTAGAATCCCTGATTTGGAGCCACAGTGTCTTCCTCTGGATCATCCAAGGGAGATTCCTTAGAATATATCATCAACCCATACATGAGAGAATTGAAGATTCATCCCAAGGAGTTGTTGCTCGAAGGTGGGGAGGTCCGGATTAAAGAGGTTCAAGGCCCTAAAGGTGAAGGAAGTCTGGAGGACAGGATGGAAGCACTAGAGCAAGAAGTCTTTAGGTATAAGAAGATGGCGGAGCGCAAAGTGGATATCATCCATAAGATTTGTTCTGAACTCATCACCGAGCACCAAAAGGAGACTACTGAACTCAAAGACGAAGTCCTCTCACTCCGCCAAACAACCAACGAACTGCAAGCATAGTTCTATGACGTTCAAATTCAAAACTGTGAGTATGAGGCTAGGTTTAAACGCATAAGTGCTGCTGCAAGTTTCAGGATGTTGGAAACCACGATGTCCTTTGTTGATGGGAAGCCTTTACCCTGGAAGACGGACGAAGATGAGAGGATACCACTACTACGATAGGAGTAATTCATCATCAGGTTTGGCATCCCCTTGGTTTGTTCCAAGCTTGGGGGAGTGCCACGGTATCACATCACAATCTTCTATCTTTTTACCTTTTTAGTAGAGTCATATCATGAATAAAGGAGTTATTATGTAGTATGGTTTGCATTATGGAAGTGTCCCCTCTCTCGTTAGTTATGTATCCCTTGGTGTGAGTTTCCGTTATGGAATATTAATGAGAAGTTCTATCATTCACTCTTTTGCATAGCTTATGTTAGTTTTCAATTAGTGGTTATATGATTGATCTTGTTGTTAGTATTGGTATCACTTTGGGATCATTGAGTTAATTTAGTTAGTTTTGGCAAACCTGGCTCAGTCAGTAGCAACACTTTTTGAGAGTTGAAAATAAAAAGATAGAAGTACTCTAAAGAAAAATAATTTCATCATCTTTCTTTCTTGATTTGCTCATAAGTCTAGTATTCTCTAGTTAAGATCTTTTGTGCTTTTAAGGAAGATTGCATGTTTGTATTTATCACTTGTATGTTTGTTTGTTTCCTTCAACTCTTGTACTTGCTACCCAGCCTTGCTAGCCAAAAACCTGTACTGAGAGGGTATTCTTCTCGTGCATCCACTCCTTTAAACCAACCTTTGCCATTTGCGTCCACCATACCTACCTAGTAGCATTATTGCTATTCCAAGTAAATTCTTGTTTTGTCTACCTCCCAAATTAAACTTGTTATGTGAAAATTAGTGATTAAAGCTCTCACGAACTTGATGGCACACTTTACTTTCTTGCATTTAATAAACTTGAACCATTGTGATCACCTATGTTGCGTATATGCTTGCGTTTTGTAAGTTGTGAATTAGCAGAACCATGCTGTCATGGGGAACGCTTTCAACATTGCACTGGTACTTTGTACCAAGTTGATATCATGTTCTTTTGTCTATGGATGTCGTCGGTGTGAAATGAAAGGGGAGCTTCTAAGTCCATGGAGTTATGCATATGTGTTAGAGAAACGCCTGGGCCGCTGGTCTAATCCATGCTGACATGGTGGAAACCTGCAGCGTAACCATAACGAGTATCTATGAAGCATTCTTCTTATAAAAAAAGAGATTGAAAAAAGGAGAAAAAGAAAAGAAAAAAAAGAGATTATGAAAAGAGGAAAGAGAGAAAAAGCACCATATTCCCATGGTAAATAAGAAGATTGCTGAGATGCTTGTTGTCTGCTTGCCTTGTCATTTTGATATGGGGATTCTTCTGTATCATCGGGCAAGGGGTACCCCTTTGGCGGTTCTCTATGATACACATATGCTTACGATGGCAAGAACTTACCGGTGACTGAACTTGAGTAGCATGAGGAGCGGCCCTCGTATTCAAGGGACATGAGATTCTCAACTTACAACTTGTCAATGCATATCCTCATTTTTGATCACTTTCACCTTAACCACATTAAAGATGCCTATGATAGGGGCAATGAGAGCTGAAAGCTAGCAAGTATCATAATTTTTGGGAGCTCTTTATGAGACTTGCAATCCCTGCTTCCCTCTTGAAGGGCCTTTCTTTTACTTTGTAGTTGAGTCAGTAAACCTACTCCCTTCTATATCAGCAAGTATTTTGAGTTGATGTGTTTCATTCATTCATATGATGATTTATGCAATCATGTTTCTTATGTTCCTTGCTTTGCACGTTGCTCTTATCTTGAAGTTTACTACTTTGAAAGCTATCATTGAAAAGTCAGCTTTTTGTGAACTCCAGCAAATTATCAACTATTCTTCGACCAAGAGCTAAGTTTGCCATTACCAATTATGATTCACTTTATGTATCTTTATTGTGTTTCCTTTACTCATTGCAAGTTGAGTTGTATAATAGTGAGTTGTCTTCTATTATGATCTATGTATTTGATGAATGTGATGCTTCTTGTCCGTATTCTTTTATCGACTCTTCACTCCATAAACTTGAGGCCATGTTTATTGAGCTCAGTTTCGCTTGGGGACAAGCGAAGTCTAAGCTTAGGGGGAGTTGATACGTCCATTTTGCATCACTATTCTATGTCTTAATTCACTATTATTCATTGATATATTTCGTATTGAGAGGTGATACTTATGTTATTTCATCTATTTTTGCATGGTTGATGACTTTTGGAGCATGGACCGCTGCAGTCAGGATTCTGATGGAAAAGGTGCTGTTTGGAGGCAAAATTCGCGAAGATCACAAAATCCGGGAAAATATACGGAAAATCCTATTTTTCTAGAAGACTAAGGATGCCAGAAGATGGAGTGGAGGTGCGCCATAGGGGGCCCACACCACCCCATGGCGCGGGCAGGCCTAGACCGCGCATGGAGGTGGTGTGGCCGCCCTGGCCCACTCCAGCCTCTCCCCTCTGGCGTATATCATCCTCCTGAAACCCTAATACTTGGGGAGCGACCACA
The DNA here is from genome assembly GCA_910589775.1 of Avena eriantha. NCBI lineage: Eukaryota > Viridiplantae > Streptophyta > Magnoliopsida > Poales > Poaceae > Avena > Avena eriantha. Next base: position 287,135,388 of record OU342746.1, on the reverse strand, counting down.
GAAAGATTCCGCCGCCTCTGCGGGGCGGAAAACACCGAGAGAGAAAGATCTCTCAGGCAGACAGATTTTTGCTGGGGGAATTCCTTCCTGGAGAGGGGAGATCGTCGCCATCAACACCACCATCAAGATGGACTTCATCGGGATCATCATCATCATCACCACCATCATCACCATCAACACCCTCATCACCATCTCCATATTGCTGTAACAATTGAGTTGAATCTTGCCATAGTTCATAGGGGAAACTTTCCCGATGTTGATTACTCTTTGTAGTTGATGCTATTGAGTGAACCATTGAATTATTGTTTATGTTCAGATTGTTATACATCATTGTTCCATCTCTGATCATGATCCATATGATGTCTTATGAGTAGTTCGTTTTGTTCTTGAGGACATGGGAGAAGTCTTGTTGTTAGTAGTGGAGTTGCGTTGAGAAAGATTCAATAGATTGTTATTTAAGTTGTGGTGTACTTCTTCTAGTGGTGTCATGTGAACGTCGACTACATGACACTTCACCTATATGGGCCTAGGGGAATGCATTGTGTATTTTGCTACTAATCGTAGGGGTTGCCGGAGTGACAGAAACCTGAACCCCCGTTAGGAAACCATTGCACAAGGGACATAAGGGTCTTAGAGTTTAAAGTTGTGGTTAGGTTTGTACCTTAATTACTTTCTTGTACTTACGGATGTTTGCAAGGGGTATAATCACAAGTATGCATTAGTCTTGGATGGGGCGGTACATTAGCACAGGTTCACCCACACAACACTTAGCAAGCTAAAGAAGATTAATCGACTATATGAAGCGAAAGCACTTGACAGTCTTCCCATGTGTCCTCGAGAACGTTTGGTCATCTTAAGTAATACAACCGGCTTGTCCTTTGCTGCATAAAGGATTGGGCCACTTGCTGCATTTATTCCTACTGTCTTTTATTTACTCGTACTTTGTTTACTTGCTATATCGAAAACCCCTAAAAATCCGTTTGCTAAGTATTTGCAGAGAATTCCTGATCCATACCACTAACCAGCACCTTCTGCTCCTCGTTGGGTTCGACACTCTTAATTATCGAAAATACTGCAATACACCCCTATACTTGTGGGTCATCAGGTTAACATCCATATATATATATGTGTGTGTGTGTGTGTGTGTGTGTGTGTGTTCACAGAATATAAAACAAAGGATCCATAAACCTAAAAGATAGATCATCATAGAAGCAATAAGTTCAACGACAACACGACCACAAGGTAGTTTGAGTCTAACAACAATGACCATTTCGACCACAAGATAGTAAAGTTTATGACACACACACTAATACAGCAGGCGTCCATCAAGAATATACACACACTGGATCATGCTAGAGGCACACATCGATCATGAAGACTTCTTCTCGCTTGGCTTCGGGAATGGTAGATAACCCTCTTTCGTCATCCACGTCCTTGTGTCACCCTGCTTACGGAGGCGTTCTTCGATCTCCCTCTTACTCAACCCTCTCGCTTGTTGTAGGGAACCCCCCTTGTGTTGACATCTTCAATGATGATTTGCGACAACTTCACCTGAATGCGATGGAAATCTTCTCTAAGATCATCATCGTCGATTCGCGCCAAAGTTTTGGCCCATCCGCGGAGACTAGATGGCAACGTTAGGTTCTAGCAATCCCGAACATAGCATTTAAGGTGATGGAGGACGTAGAAGGCCTCCTTGGCACCAGTACTCGACTGCTTGACGCAGGGGAACTCGAGCACATGCTTCAACACGTGTTTGCCATCCTTGATACATTCCCCCTTATCTACGAAGGTGTATCCCTTCTTGGTGTAGCCCTCGAGGGCCTCATTGAGAACACCCCTTATTCTGGTGTAGTCTTTCTTCTTCGTCAAACTCCTCGAGTCAAAATACATGGCTACCGAATACCTCGGGGCAAGGACGATGAGTGTGCAGTATTTGTCTCTGCGCAACACAATTGGAACGGAATGTTGGAAAAAGAGCAAAGGAAGAAATCTATAAGAAATGCATAAGTTACGGCGGAGATGAGCGAGTGTGTGTACTTACTCGGGAAAGAAAGGCAAAAGAAGTGTCTCCTTCCTCTTGTTGTCCACCATGAACTTCTCGACGTCGCCTTGGTCCGTGTCTCTGATCCTTCGATCAACTGGCTGTCCCGCATGTAGTAGGGATCCACTATCGTGACTTCTGGGGTACTCTCTCTCTTGATCTTGATCGCCAGATTGAGCGCATATAGGTGGACCAAGTTATAGTCCAGTCGTTTCGTGAGAAACAGCTTGAATATGTCCTCGTACGCTATGAAGAATATATCCGCGGGTGGTTCATCGATGAAGCCCACGTCCAATGGAACCTTGGCCGTGAAAACCGGGTAATTTGTATCTTTGTCTTTAAGAAGGAGTCCCTCTAGTGTCTTGACACCCTCGTGCAAAGTTAACATGGCTCCAACCGCAATGTGGATCATATTCGGAGTCAATATCGGATCACCAGCTACATGCACTCGGGGCAAGCCATATTGTGTGGATGGTACGACGACAGCGTCCTGACCCCGGATCTTCTTCGGAAGAGGCTGGCTCACACCCTTCTTATTAATATTATTACCTCTCTTCCTATAGTGTTCTTCTTCACAACAGTGTCGGCCACTGCCATCTGCTCATCAGCCGCCTTTCGGAGTGTGTTGGGGCTGAAAACCAATCCCGGTTTCTCTTGTGGTGGATCGATGTCCGGAGGCATCTCTTGAGAAATACCATGGAAGACCAGGTGATGCGTGCATGTATTGGGCCAACCAGCTTGATGGTCGTCGCGAGCTGTGAAGGGTTCTTCATCCACAGAAGGCATACACAATACTTTGGCGGCGCCGGTGTTGATGAATTCATCAACGTTGACCAATTCATCATCAGCTTCATGGGTGCCATCATGTGGTGGTGGTAGCGGGGGGACGATGGTTGCGACACAACATCTTTGCCATGTGGCGGTGCACACACTGCCAAGATTTGCTGGTGAAGGCTGGTGGTGGTGACGACGGTGGCTGCTAGCTTCTGAGGTGGTGGCCGGGCGATCGATCGAGAGTTGGCACCGGTGCTCCCCCCTCCCGCAAGATGAATCTAGGTCTTCGGCCCTGTCAAGGGCCAGTTGTAGCATTCTCCAAGGGTCTTGTGTTCGTCGGCTCCCTGAGGTTGAAAGGGGGGTCCATGTCATCGCACCCTGGCAACACCCGAGCCAACCTGACCCTCATCACGTCATCATCCATTGGATTGTTGTGCATCGTGTGTCTCGCCGGTTGTAAGAGAGTGCCCTTGGCAACATCCTTCAACTCACCGCCGACATCTTTAAGCAGGAGTACCCAAGAAGTGTCCTAAGGCAAAACATGTTGTTGGGCGTCATGAGATGGCAGCAGTCATGCATCAAAGGCATAAAGGAGATGATGTGCACTAACTAATTAGTTACCTTGGTGATGGCGTGGAGCTTGGCTAATGTAGAGACACGGCCAATGCCGGTGGCCGGCCTATCATCATTTGCAATCTCCCGCTCGGGTGCCTCACGAAGCACCACCGCTGTCGGCTGCGCCTTATTGGTATCTTTGGTGGGAGGAGGCGTCGGTGTGACCAAAACGAGCGGCTGCGTCCTGACGTTGACAACTGGCGGGGTCACCAGGTCCGGCGACACGATAACATTGATGCCCAAGTTGCTGCCGCTTAAGCTAGGCAGATGTATCGGTGCCTATCGACCTCCCACATTCCAAGCAGTAAACCCCTCGAAAAACTCAGGGGGGATCATCGAGCGGAGCTTCTCTTCCACTAACTTGTCCACCGTTTTCTCTTCCACCGTCTTCTCCTCCAGTGTCTGCACCTTCATCTTCAACTCTTCAACAACGGCTTTGTCCTTAGCTGCCAACTGGTTCTTCCTCTCCCTTCTTTTCTTGGCGTCCTCTTTGTAGTACTGATGTCTACGCACTTCTATTCTTGTAGACAGTTGTTGGGCCTCCAAGTGCAGAGGTTTGTAGAACAGCAGCAAGTTTTCCCTTAAGTGGATCACCCAAAGTTTATCGAACTCAGGGAGGAAGTGGTCAAAGGTATCCCCTCTCAAGCAACCCTGCAATCAAGATACAAGAAGTCTCTTGTGTCCCCAACACACCCAATAACCTTGTCAGGTGTATAGGTGCACTAGTTCGGCGAAGAGATAGTGAAATACAAGTGGTATGGATAATTATAAGTGGTAACGGTGATAGAAGATAACTTGATGGTGTGGAAAAGACTAAAGGAAAACTGAAATAAAGATGGAAGTGGGCAAACATGTAACAGATCTAGTAGCAAACGTTGTTTCAATGCTTAGAAACAAGGCCTATGGATCATACTTTCACTAGTGAACACTCTCATATAAATATATCATCTTTATGATACTACGCTGAACTACTCTCCGGTTGGACACTCTAATCAACGGTAGGGCTATAACAGCACACATCAAAGTAAGTCTTTCCCATCTAGAAAACCCCACACTGTCACCTTGAGCACTAGATGGTTCCAACAAACACCACAATTCCATAAAGACATCCAACTCCAAATATTACTCATAACAAGTATTTGTAATCTCTAGCCTAAGTGCCACCATGGTGTTCACGCTGTCACTTTCACACACATGGGGAGAGCAGAGATCTATTAAAGCACTTGAGTAGCAAAGTAGATCTATAGATTACAAGCTCATGATCACAATATGATCATGCATAGAGAGAGAGATGAACACATAGCTACCGGTAGAACCCTTAGCCTCGAGAGAGAACTACTCCCTCCTCATCATGGGAATCAGCAATGGTGATGGAGATGGTGGTGGAGATCGATGGAGATGGCTCCGGGGGCACTTCCCCGTCCCGGCAGGGTGCTAGAACAGAGACTTTCTGTCCCCTGAATCTCCCCTTCGGTGGCGGCGGCACAGCGGAACTTTTCGTGGATTTCTGATTGACGATTTAGGGTTTTGGTATCGGGAGGCATCTTATAGGCGAAGAGGCAAGGTCGGTGGGCGGCCAGGTGGCCCACACCATGCCCTGGCGTGGCCTACGTGGACCCGCGCCTAGGGGTGGTGTGGCCACCCTATGGCCCCTCTCCGACTCTCTTTCTGGCTCCGTGAGTCTTCCGGGAAAATAGTAACTTTGGCTTTTGTCCTGTCCAATTCCGAGAATATTCATTTTCTGACTTCCAGAACCAAAAACAGCAGAAAACAGGCAACTGACACTGTGGCATCTTGTTAATAGGTTAGTCCAAGAAATCATATGAAAAGTACTCCAAAGTGTGGACAAAACATAAGAAAGTAGATAAAACCAAGCATGGAACATCAAAAATTATAGATACATTTGCAATGTATCAACATCCCCAAGCTTAACTCCTGCTCGTCCTTGAGTAGGTAAGTGATAAAAAGAAAGAATAATTTTTGAGGTGACATGCACGATCTTAAACTTGATCAAAGTATTTGTAAAACACTCAAGGCTGGGATCATAGTACTTCAATCATAACATGAAAGACAAAGTTCTAGCAATAAGACAAAGAAACTATGTTGCAACATTAAAAGGCACAAACAAAAGATTCATTAATAACAATGCTTTGCAAGACGTTTGTTTGTTTCACATAAATAAAACATAGCATAATAGTATTCAGCTTGTCCATCATAGAGTAGCAAATATAAATGCATAGGACACCTTCAAAGTTCATAAGAGTGACTAGATACAATAGTTTAAAACAAGCAATATCAAAGTATACATTAATCAACTAGTCTTGGGACAATGCACATAGAACTAAGAATGGCCACTATGCTCTCAAAGTAGGTGCATAAAGATAGAAGGTGGAGACTCAATATAATGGTGGAAGAAAGACCTTTGTAAAAGGAAGTAGGGATTCAAGTCTCATAAAGAGCTTCCAAAAATTATGGTACTTATAGCTTTCAGCTCTCATTGCCCCTATCATAAGCATCGTGAAGTGATTAAGGTTAAAGTGAACAAACTATGGTGTACATGCTTGACAAAGTATAAGTTAGAAATCTCATGTCCCTTGTATACGAGGGCCGCTCCTCATGCTACTCAAGCTTAGTCACCGGTAAGTTCTTGTCATCGTAAGTACATGTGTATCATAGAGAACCGCCAATGGGGTACCCCTTGCCCGATGATACGGAAGAATCCCCATATCAAAATGACAAGGCAAGCAGACAACGAGCATCTCAGCATTCTTCTTATTTACCATGGAAATATGGTGCTTTTTCTCTCTTTCCTCTTTTCATAGTATCTCTTTTTTTTCTCTTTTTTCTCAATATAGGACTCTTTTTTTATAAGAAGAAGGCTTCATAGACAGCTCATTATGGTTACGCTGCAGGTTTCCACCATGTCAGCATGGATTAGACCAGCGGCCCAGGCATTTCTCTAACACATATACATAACTCCATGGACTTACAAGATCCCCTTTCATTTCACACCGATGACATCCATATACAAAAGAGCATGATATCAACTAGGTACAAGTACCAAGTGCAATGTTGAAAGCGTTCCCCATGAAAGCATGGTTCTGCTAATTCCCAACAAATAAGTGCAAGCATATACAACATATACGACACAATGGTTAAGGTTTATTAAGGGCAAGAAAAGTAAAGTGTGCCATCAAGTTCGTGAGAGCTTTAATCACTAGTTTTCTCATAACAAGTTTAATTTGGAAGGTAAACAAAAGCATGAATATACTTGGAATAGCATAATCTAGTAGGTAGGTATGGTAGACTCTTTGGAATAACTTGGTTTAGGGAGTTGGATGCATCAGTGGAACTCATACTTTGTTGTGGAGGCTAGCAAAAGGTTGGGAGCGACAAACTAAGAGAGCAATAATGGCCATAATCATGCAGAGCAACAAAACATCATTGATCAAAGCATAAAGTGATACTACAAGTTGAAAACTAAAGGATCATAGAGGCTTTGGTGACTTGAGATAGTCATAACATGGTGTGAGCATGCGCCAAGTCAACCCAAATAAAGCATCAAAGGAGAAGACCACAATACTATGCTTTAATATGCTAAAACAACGCATGATTCATACAAGGCACATTAAGCAATCTCAATTGTTTATAACATGTAATGCTACAACAAATAATACTAAGCATAAAGCCAAAAAAATATCAAGCATGGCATGACAAAGCATAGGCCACAGTCAAAAACGAGCTCTTTTTACCACATGAGCATGAACCTTCCTACTCTTTTCCAAACCAAACCAAACTATTTGAAAACCAATGTATGAAAGAGGGGGTCCAACCAATTTATTCAGCAAACTAAGAAAACCAAGCAAATGAAAAAAAAACGAAAACTAAAAAGAAGACGCTCCAAGAACAACACAACTGTGCATGAAACAATAAAAATGAAGCATTTGGACGAAACCTGGGATTTTTATTGATGAAGAGGGGGGTGCCTTGGGCATCCCCAAGCTTTGACGCTTGTACTTCTTGGATATTTCTTGGGGTCACACGTGTGGCATACCCAAGCTTGAGCTTTAGTCCATCCTTCATCTCATTACTCATTCCTTCCATACACCTGAAATTTTTCCTTCATACAAAACTTCACACAATCTTTATTAGCAACATTAGTGCACTCAAGATAATAAGTCTTAAGGTTCAGTTCTAACACCAAATAAACTTCCATTAAAATATTAGCTACTGTAGTACTTCCCTTAAAAATCTCAGTTCCCCAAAAGAACTCAAAAAGGAACCAACAAGAAGCAAATGCAGAAAATGGCAGAAATCTGTCAAAACAGACCAGCAGGTAAAGACGAATTTTTTGGAACAGCTTCTGTTGCTCAAATCAAAAAGTGTTGTACTAACAAAAGTTAGATAACAACCTGGGTCAGAAGCAGAAAACTTCACGCCTCAAAAAGACGTTCAGATATTTTACATGAATTTTTACAGTGAAGTACTTAAATCTGTTTCGGGACAACAACTTTCCCAATCATTACTTCTCTCTCATTAGAGGTTCCTCTTGGCACAAAAAGCAAATAAATAGGATAAGGAGCGGTTATTACAGAGGTAATAACTTCCAAGACTCATCTAAAACTTTTGGGTTATCTCCCAATAAGTACTTTTCTTTAACGCCTTTAAGTTAGGCATGATAATTTGAGAGGATGCTCACAGAAGACATATGAATTGAAGTAAGAGAGCATCAAGAAGCAAATATAAAACACATTTGAGTCTAACCCACTTCCTATGCATATGAATCTTGTAAATAAACAAGTCATGAAAGCACAAAGCAACAAGCATAGGAAAGCAAAACAAGTGCAACTTCAAGACTTTCAAGATAAAGAGGGGAAACCTAATATTATTGAGATACATAAAACCATGTTTCCCTCTCTCATAATAACTTTCAGTAGCATCATGAATAAAATTAACAATATAACTATCACATAAAACATTCTTATCATGAGCCACATGCATAAAAGAATTAATACTCTCCGAATAAACATAGTCATTCTTATCAATTGTAGTGGGAGCAACTTCAACAAAATAGCTATCATTATTATTCTCATCACCATAGTCATCAAATATAGGAGGCATATTGTAATCATAATTAATTTTCTCCTCAATAGTAGGTGGACTGAAAATATCATAATCATCATTGTAATCATCATATATTGGAGGTTTGGTATCATCATAAGCAATAGAATAGCTATCTTCCAAAGCTGGGGAACTAAAAAGATCATTTTCATAAAAACTAGCTTCCCCAAGCTTAGACTTTTCCATAGCATTAGCAATAATGGTGTCCAATGAATTCATACTAACAACATTGCTATTAGCATCCAAATAAAATTCCACAGGTTTTTTAATTTTCTCTTCAAACACTTCATGTCCTAACTCAAGATAAATACTATAAAGCTCTCTAATTTTTTTTGTTTTCCACTAAGCCTAACTAGTGAAAACAAGAAACAAAAAGACAAAATTGCAGAATCTAAAGGAAATAACTTCTAGCACTCACACCAGAAAATAGGCGTTTGCCGTGGGAGGTTCTTCTTCTTTAATCCTCCGGTGTGAATACCTTTTACCTTTCCTCCCCGGCAACGGCGCCAGAAAATAGCTTGATGTCTACGCACTTCTATTCTTGTAGACAGTTGTTGGGCCTCCAAGTGCAGAGGTTTGTAGAACAACAGCAAGTTTTCCCTTAAGTAGATCACCCATGGTTTATCGAACTCAGGGAGGAAGTGGTCAAAGGTATCCCCTCTCAAGCAACCCTGCAATCAAGATACAAGAAGTCTCTTGTGTCCCCAACACACCCAATAGACTTGTCAGGTGTATAGGTGCACTAGTTTGGCGAAGAGATAGTGAAATACAAGTGGTATGGATAATTATAAGTGGTAACGGTGATAGAAGATAACTTGATGCGTGGAAAAGACTAAAGGAAAATTGAAATAAAGATGGAAGCGGGCAAACAAGTAACAGATCTAGTAGCAAACGTTGTTTCAATGCTTAGAAACAAGGCCTAGGGATCATACTTTCACTAGTTAATACTCTCATATAAATATATCATCTTCATGATACTATGCTGAACTACTCTCCGGTTGGACACTCTAATCAACGGTAGGGCTATAACAACACACCTCAAAGTAAGTATTTCCCATCTAGAAAACCCCACACTGTCCCCTTGAGCACTAGATGGTTCCAACAAACACCACAATTTCATAAAGACATCCAAATCCAAATATAACTCATAACAAGTATTTGTAATCTCTAGCCTAAGTGACACCATGGTGTGCATGCTGTCACCTTCACACACATGGGGAGAGCAGAGATCTATTAAAGCACTTGAGTACCAAAGTAGATCTATAGATTACAAGCTCATGATCACAATATGATCATGCATAGAGAGAGAGATGAACACATCGCTACCGGTAGAACCCTTATCCTCGAGAGAGAACTACTCCCTCCTCATCATGGGAATCAGCAATGGTGATGGAGATGGTGGTGGAGATCGATGGAGATGGCTCCGGGGCACTTCCCCGTCCCGGCAGGGTGCCAGAACAGAGACTTTCTGTCCCCTGAATCTCCCCTTTGGTGGTGGCGGCGCAGCGGAACTTTTTGTGGATTTCTGATTGACGATTTAGGGTTTTGGTATCGGGAGGCATCTTATAGGCGAAGACACAAGGTCGGTGGGCGGCCAGGGGGCCCACACCATGCCTTGGCGCGGCCTAGGTGGACCCGTGCCTAGGGGTGGTGTGGCCACCCTATGGCCCCTCTCCGACTCTCCTTCTGGCTCCGTGAGTCTTCCGGGAAAATAATAACTTTGGCTTTTGTCCCATCCAATTCTGAGAATATTCATTTTCTGACTTCCTGGAACCAAAAACAGCAGAAAACAGGCAACTGGCACTGTGGCATCTTGTTAATAGTTTAGTCCAAGAAATCATATGAAAAGTACTCCAAAGTGTGGATAAAACATAAGAAAGTAGATAAAACCAAGCATGGAACATCAAAAATTATAGATACATTTACAATGTATCAAGTACTCCTTGAGCTTCATGCTCATATCGAAGCCAGACACACGGCCAGCTGAGGACGGCGGCAACCCCTTGTCCCTCTTTTGGTAAGCATTGGTCGCCCTGTTGAAAACCGTGTCCCACGGCTCTGTTGAATCCTGGGACGACTCTGTGGTAGTAGTGTTCAGTTCCTCCTCCTACAGAGACAAGGAAAGGTGAACCCATTTAGATTCTTGGCTTAATTATTTTAATTAGAACGCAATAGACTTGAGATCGGCGATAAATTCCTTACCAGATTCTTCTCGAAGTCCTTCACCTCCGGATCGTCGGTGATGAACTCCCCTGTTTCCTTGTCCAAGTAGTAGCGGGCCCGAACAAATTGCCTAAGCTGCAAGTCCGTGATTTTAATACAAGGGTTGTCTTTACCAAGGCGTTCAAGCTCGGCATCCTCCTTGTCCCAAATGGCCTATTTCCCCCTGTAATCGCTGCTTCCAAGGCGGTGGTTACCTATGTTCTGTTCCCGCATACTCCTTCCCCATTTGGTCCATTTTATAGCGTCAGCGGTAGCTATATCTGCCTTGAATATCTTAAACTCCTCTTCGTCGAGCATTGGATTTTTCTTACTAATAACCTCCCAGCTTTCACCTTTGTCAATGTTAGTCTTCACCCGGGTTTTCCAGCTGCTCAAGGCGTTGCTCATCTTCGTGAGGGCTAGTTTGTTCACTGGGTTCTTTCTCTCGAGGTTTCTACACTGCTCTAGGAATCTGTATCGCTTGTGAAGCTTCTTAAGGAGGTTATCGACCAAAGCTGCATTGTCAGCATGTCTGATGTACTTCGTGTTGATCGACATGCTTTCTCCGATGATGCACCCGAGTTGTAGGCCGTACCCTTTAGCAATCACCTCTAGCGCAATGGGTAGGCCACTTTCTGTGACCTCAGTGAACTCATCGCAGACGGTGGCAAGCACTGGCACCTTCCGCTCCTTCCGTTCCTTCTTCTTCTGAGAAGCGGTCGGGTTGCTGCTACCGCCATCCGTGCGCTCGCCGCCATCTGTGCGGGCGCAGCCATCGGTGGTGTCCTCCTCTTCGCCGCCGCCGTCTCTAGTTCCATCGTAGTTGTCTTTGTCCCCCTCGTAATCAGGATCTCCTCCCTCATTGGCCCCAGCAGCTCTGGCGACGGTCGCCTCCTCCTCCGATGGTGGTGTCATCCTCATCGCCTCCTCCTCCTCCTCCTGTTGGGACCCCCACCAGAATGACTAGTTGGCTTGTCTAGCTTGTTCTTGGACGCTGATCATGTGCTTAGAAGGGCTGGCCTCGTTGTTGCTCGACATGTTTGCACTACTCTATTAAAAAGAGGCAAAAAGTTAGCACAAATCTCGGCCGAAAAATTCGGCATGACTTTGCTAATTTTTTAACCTTGGAGTGCCCATTTATCAACCGAAACGGAAGTGAATTGACACTTCGGGAGAAATGGGCAACTCAAATGAAATCCCTGCAAGACAAAACACCCCATCCCCATATTGACAGCCCCATGCATTGACCCCAGCATCATCATCCATGCAGCCCCATCCATCATTCATGCAACAGTATAATAGATACATGTATAAGAAGAACTTAAAAAACTTAAAAGGGTACACCAAATAATATATAAGCAGTATATATATCAGACATGTGCTTCTACTGAATGAAAACTGAGTAGCAATTATAGTACATAGAGACACACACATGCTCTCTTCTTCTTGCACACACAGGCTTGCAGACAGAGAACAATACAACAGGGCCACTGTAACAGTACAACAGTACACACACATGCTTGCACACACACACACAGGCTTGCAGACAGAGAACAGTACACACAGGCTCTCTTCTTCTTCATATTTCTGACACCTCAATTTTCATACTATGTAAACATATGTAATCACATTTCAAGATACTAGTACTGTAATTAAAGGGCCACTTCATTCAGAGACACAAGTGACAGATAGCTACAAGGTAATTTTTTCTTGTTTCCTTGGTGTTTTCCTGGCCTTTGCCATTGTACAGTTTTCCCTCAATTTAATGCAAAAGGGAGCTCCTCCTGTTTCGGGTCCAATAAAAAAAGTTGAAAGGTGCAAGCACCTGAACCTTCATGCTAGTGCCTTGCATTTAAATAGCTTAATAAAAATGAAAAGGTGAACATGACAGTTTCAGGTTCAATTCTCATAGCAAGTTTCAGGTTCATCATTTACCAAAAGACAACCGGCAGGACCTAGCGATTTTGATTGGTCAAACTCAGCACGGGTCTTAGTTGTTTGTGGATTTGTGCTTCTGTGTCTATACAATTCAAGCTACTTCACTTGAGACAAGTATATAACAGTCTCCTGCTGAACATGACAATGTAACAGTTTGGGGGCAATTCACTCACTCAATCATCATCATCATCCAGTAAAAAGGTAGTACTTACTAGAGTAAATAAAGACAAGTAGTTAAAAGACAAGTGGGGAGTGAAGTGTGGGAGAGAGACGTGTTAAAGCTAGCTATGGTCTATGGCTGCATGGTGTTGTATTCTAGTGTAGGTGTGTTGTGATCATGCACATGTTAACTTACAGCAGGTCACTGTCATGCTACCACCAGCCACCAGGGCAGGGCAGAGCAGAGCATATACCTCTGATGGGCAGGGCATTTGATCAGCACCTTTAAATAAATAAATTAGACAAAAACAAGCAAAACCTAATAAATATCCTAGGAACCCTCCCCTATCTTAGCAATTGAAGATGGAATTCAAGGCTGTGAAGTTGCTCCCAGTCCATCAGTAAGAAGTGTGTGAGCATGCAGGCAGGAACCAAGTCAGCATCTTAAGATGCGATTTAAGGTTGTGGTGTCATCTGGATGAAATAGGTCTTTGTCAATCACCAGTGTTTTTAGGAGGGCAGCACATCACGCATGTTAGCAAGTTAAGACATGTTTAGGTATGTATGTGGTACAAGAAGTGTGATTGGATGTTTTTTGTGTGGAAATGGTACGGGCTGATGTAGATGAATCAATGACAAGAAGAGGACATGATGATGAAGGGAGCACCCGAGGAGCCGTATGATTAGCTAAAAATGTGGTTGCAGCCATTGTGCATATATGCATGTGTCTAAGATTGATGTTGATGACAAGCACTCACTAGTGGAGTACTAGTATGAATTGTCTGCAAGCAACAAGGATCAATGTGCAGGAGCTAATATGGTAGAAACACGTTGTGAGCATCAGAGGGGGGTGTGAGCAATGTGTTGTGAGCATCAGAGGGGGGTGGGGGTGGGAGGGACGAACCATGCTCTGGTGCTGCGGCTGCGGTGGTCGACGACGACGAGGGTGGCGGGCTCCAGCACAGAGACCTCCTCCGATGGCTCCTCCTTCACGGGATGCTAGGGCTTCGGCGCGGCGGTGGCTATGGCTCCGACAACAAGGGCGGTGGGCTCCGGCGCGGCGAATCCTCCTCCAACGGCTCCTCCTCCACGGGCTGCTAGGGCTCCGGCACGGCGGTGGCTAGGGCTCCGGTAACAATGAGGGCGGCGCTAGGGTTTGCGACGATAGAGAGGCGACATATTGGCTAAGTGTGGATCGAGAGAGAGAAATGGGGGATTAGGGGGAGAGGCCGAACCATTCTGTGGCTAAGTGTGAAAGTTCTATGGCGCATTCCCACAGAATGCGCCACATAAGTTGGAACTTCTATGGCGCATTCTGAAGGAATGCGCCACAGAACTTCTTGACATAGTACAAAAAAGCGTGGTGTCCTAGTGGTCTTCCTCGCTTGCTCTCGCCTGGGGCAGCCAGGTTCGAATCCTTGATGTCTCACGCATCTTTTTCTTTTTTTAAATATTTTTAATTACATACATATGCATATTTATTCAAAAAAAGCAAGAACATATACATATATGCATATTTATTCACATATGCATATTTATTCAAAAAAAAGCAAGAACATATACATATATGCATATTCATTCACATATGCATATTTATTTTAAAAAAGCAAGAACATATACATATATGCATATTTATTCAAAAAAGCAAGAACACATATGCATATTTATTCACCCCCCCGAATCATATATATATATATGTGTGTGTTTGCTTGTCACACACAAATGTGAATTTGTATACCCACACGAATATCACATTATATGTTTTAGTCTCTAACTAATACCCACACTAATATCATATTATACCCACACGAATTGATACACCAAAAAGTCACACAATTGCTAGTGTCTCTTCAGAATCTTCTTGCCCTTTTTCGTCGCAGTTGAATACTTTAGCCCGTGCACTTTGAGATTTCTTATTATGAATGGATAACCTTTAGTAGGTAGTGTGGTCTTCCTTCTTACTTTAGTAGTAGTAGTAGGCATGTCGAAGTACTTGTCGAATTCCTCTTCGATCTTCGGGTCACCGTTTTTGTCGAAGTTTTGCTCGTTGGCGGCTCCTTCCATTCAGATGATGCTCCTCTTGCCCCTCCTAACTACAACACGGTTGGGCTTTGACGGGTCGGTAATAAAAAAGCATTGATCAACTTGGCTAGCGAGTACCCAAGGCTCATTTTTTGCGGAGGCATTCTTCGTTGATTTGGCATCTGGTATAACCATTGTGGTGAAATACTGGCCTTCTTTTTCCACGTTCTTGGCCTATCTAACACGGAACATCGGTACGATCTCTCCACAGTAGTCGAGCTCCCATATCTCCTCGATCCTTCCGTAGAATCTTTCCATGACAGTAGTCTCATCATCAGCAAAGGATAACATAGTTACTCCTGAGTTTTGATATTTGCTATTCCTGTCCTTTTCCTCGGTGTAGAATCTGTAACCATTTATGTCGTATGACTGATAGGTCCTTAGGTTGTGCCCTGGGCCCTGCGACAAGGAGAATATGAGTTTTTGATCTTCCGTAGAAGGCGTCTGTGGGGGATTGTCTAGTTGCCTTTCCTTGAACCAACCCATTAAGCTGGAGTTGTGCTCTCTGGTTACGTCTCCCTTCTACCTCGGTCGGCCCTGGTCGACGTACTCCTGCTTGATAAAGCTTCTGTGCTCTTCGACCCAAGGGCCGACCACTTCAATGTGTTGTAGCGCGACTCGGTGTGCCCTTTCAAAATTAGTGTGTCGACCATCAATGTCGACATGCAGTGAGCGACAACCCTCGCGGTGACCATATCCACCGAGCCTGCCGAGGTGCTTCTTTGTGGGTATTCCAACATGCTCGTTCTCGGTGGTTAGATATTTCGGGCAGAAGGAGATGCACTCGTAGATCAGAAAAGCCCTTAGCTATGCTTCCATCTAGACGGGACCTGTTGCGAACGAATCCTTTGATGACACTGTTTAGCCTTTCAAATGGCATCATGTTGTGTAGGAATGTCGGCCCGAGCTGGATGATGTCGTCCACGACATGTATAAGCAGATGCACCATGATGTCGAAGAATGTGGGCGGGAAGTAAATCTCAAGCTCGCATAGTATCATCACGATCTCTTCCTATAGCCTGTCGAGCTGCTTCACACCGATCGACTTCCTAGATATGACGTCGAAAAAGTTACAGAGGCCAACCAATGTCTCACGGACATGCTCGTCCATTATCCCACAGATCGCAACAGGGAGTATCTGCGTCATCAGCACGTGACAGTTGTGAGACTTCATACCGCTGAACATCTTCTTCGCCATGTCCAGATATTTGCTTATCTTCCCCGAGTAACCATGAGGAACTTTCACTCCTAAGAGGCACCTGAAAAACTGCTCGAGCTCCTCCAGACTCAAAGTGAAGCAGGCAGCGTGAAGCACCACCTCATTCTTCTTAACTCTTTTGCGGCGACCTTGAGTCCCTTCCGTCTGATCATCATCATCATCACTATCAGGGTACTGAAGATCTTTCTTGATGCCAAGCAATTTAAGGTCCTTTCTTGCTTTCGGCCCATCCTTGGTCCTCTCCGGCATGTTCAGTAGAGTGCCAAGCAGACTCTCGGTAATGTTCTTCGTGATGTGCATTACATAGAGGGTATGGGGAGTGTGAAGTACCTTCCAATACGACAGGTCCTAGAAAACAGACCTTGCTTTCCATACACCCAGCAGCGGCGTTGTCCTTGGTCGTTTTTTCCAGGCGCAGGGCAATCTACCCAATTATTCAAAAGCTCCTCGATTTCTTCGCCGCTCCTCGGACGCGGGGCTCTTTCGAGCTCGTCCTTACCATTGAACAGGTCACCACATTTTCTCCATGGGTGATCCATGCGGAGCCACTTTTGAGTACCTTGGAAAACGGTTTTCAAAGACCCGGGATCCCTTGGTAGCTAGAGATGCGATGTCTCATCCATGACTTGACTCATGCATTGAGTTTATGGTTCACCTGGGCCGATACATATGCGTAACCAGGATAGTCCTGCACGGTCGTGAGCAACGCGGCTCTCAGATGGAAATATTCTTTAGTGTAGGCGTCCCACGTACGGGCCGGCGTCTCCCACAAGCTGGATAACTCCTCTCTCAATTGCCCGAGATACAGATGCATATCGATACCTGGTTGTTTCGGCCCCTGAATAAGAATGCTCATGTGTACATACCTTTGTTCGTGCATAGCCATGGGGGCAGGTTGTACGGCCATACAAACATGGGCCGGGTGCTATGCGTGCTACTCTGGTTTCCAAAAGGATTGAGTCCATCGCTGCTCACACCCAGCCTGACGTTCCTTGCATCTCCCCCGAACTCTTCGAACTCGATGTCTAATGCATTCCACTGGCTAGTGTCTAAAGGGTGTGTCAGGATCTTGCCCTTCTCTGGATCATCTTCGGGTTTCTCTCTTTCCGCGTGCCATTGCATGAGCTTTGCTTCCTTAGGATCTACGAAATATCGCAGATGGGGGGTGATAGGAAAGTACCATACCACTTTTCGAGGAACTTTCTTGTTCCCTCTCTTGTACCGTCCTTGGCTACACACCGGACATGTGGTTCTATCCACGTACTCGTTCCGATAAAGTGCGTAATCATTGATGCATGCGTGGTATTTAATGTGTGGTAGGTCGAGAGGGCACACGATTTTCTTGGCCTCCTCGATACTTGTTGTCAATGTGTTCCCCTTCGAAAGTCGGTCGTGCCAGTATTCCATGTTCATGTTGAAGCTCACATCAGTCTAGTTGTGTTCGGCCTTCATATCCAGAGCCTTGAGCGTTACACTCAAACGTGTATCCTCGGGGCGACACCCAGGATACAATGGAGTCATCCCATCTACCTCCATTTGGGCCAGCTTGGCTTTCTCTCTGGCTGTAGCTTTGCCGTTGCTCGTCTTCTTGAGGAGCAGTTCTTGAACATGAGGGTCCTGCAAGACCGAAGTTAGCAGCGTCTATGTGTTCACGTCTTCTCCTTCTTCATGACATCTCCTTCTCCATGCTGATCATGCCCGCCGGCATCTCCTTCGTCATGATGATCATGCCTGTCGGCATCTCCTTCGTCATGATGATCATGCCCGGTAGACTCTTCGTCTTCTCGCCCGCCCACGTCTTCGTGACCACCATGTCCTACCGGTGCCTCATTGAGGTCGCGCATGAAACCGCACCTGAGCAGGTGACCCTCCAATTATCCAGATTCAGGGTCGATCCAGCGCTGCAGTTTGCATGTTCGACATGGACGTCTTATCACGGTCCTGTTGTTCAGAATCATGTCCTCCTTCGCGTCTTTCTTGTACCTAGCAATTCGACCTTCGCTCACCGTGAGGACCATGGTTGCCTGAGCGGTCAAAACAGAGAGTATAGGTGAGAACCACACCATATGAACACACACATGCATGAATGCTAGCCGGAAAAAAAATTCGGCATGACCTTTCCTAAAATTAGGACATATGGGTAGTGCAAAAATTTGCCGAAATGGAAATGAATCAACACTTTGGCAAACATCCATGCAACCACACCGGCCGGGACAACAACAAGCAAGCAACAAAAAACTTCCTCCCATTGCAAACATTCATGCACCACACAAGCATCGTCTCGCCATGGATCGCACACACACACCGCCCGCGCGACAAGCTTCACCTACATGTTCATGGCCAAGTACTAACCTACTAGACACAATAATAGCGAGACGAGACCGCGCGATGAGAGAGTGTGGACAAATATATCTACAAGTTGGTGGAGAGGAAATTAGTAAACAAATAGAGATGTGAGAGAGAAAAGTAAGGAACTTTTAGATCTACAAGTTGGAGGGAAGCTTCCACCTACCAATCTATGGACTAAAGTAGGTTTAGTTACAATAAAATGGAGAAACTATGGGAAAAATGGGGTGTGAGGGAGGAGTAAGACGAGTTGGGAGGAGGTAGAAAGGAAGAGATGTGAAATGGGTGGTGGTGGATAGATAAGGTGGGAGCTTTGTCACCTTTTTAACATGGATCTGGACGCCCTCATCTGTGGCGCATATGGAGGAAATATGCCACAGATGCTCAAACTTTTGTGGCGCATAAGTCCATATGCGCCATAGAACTTATGGTACAAGGTAAAGTGGTAGGACCTAGGGTTAGGTTTATGTGGCGCATGTGAGGATATGTGCCACAGAAGTGAAACATATCGGTGGCACATATCCACAAATGCGCCACAGATCGTGGGTGAATTAGATTCCGTGGTGGGGCCCTCCTCCATGTTCTGTGGTGCATAATAAATTATGCGCCACAGAAGAGGCAACTTTTGTGGCGCATATCTCATTATGCGCCACAGAACTTAGATCAACCCACCCCGGCTGGCGGGTCCCACCAATCTTCTGTGGCGCATATTGTACGAAATGCGCCACAGAACTTCTAGGTTTCTGTGGCGCATGTTTCCTAGTGTGCCACTGACAAGTCGATGTGGCGCATGGATTTACATATGCGCCACAGATTAACTTTCTTACTATAGGCTATTTCCTAGTAGTAAAAGGAAAATCCGTTTTTGATAAACAATAGCTTGTTATGAAGAATACCACAAGCTCTATATCCTCACATGGATAAGACCAATAAACAACCAAGAAAGATGATTCTAAGAATGCAAAGGTTTGAGATCTCTCTGAATGATATGATCGAGTTACTCAATCAAGAGTCCCTCTTGATAGTACGGTTATCTATCCTAAACCCAGTCTCCCAACTATCAACATGAGACCGGCAAAAGGGAAAACCTATCACGCCTATACCTTTGCCTTGAGAAATCCACTTGAGCACGATGTAGACAATCTTGTCCTTCTCAAGATGGACACCTTTCTTGTTTTCTCTTGCTTGCACTTGCTAGATGAAGACTTGCACTTTGCTCCCCCATACACCATCGGGAAACCTTTACTTTGACCTTGTCTTCATCGATCCATGAGCACCTTGGTATGACTCCAAAAGACCCAAAGCCCTTGGTCAAAGCTTCTTCTTCCTCATTTATTCCACCTTGTTTCCAACACATGGTCCAAGCGACGCCAATGGACAAATCCTATGAGTGCAACTTAATACAAACATAGTCCATAAAGATTGTCATTAATTACCAAAACCACACATGGGGGCCCACATGCTCTTTCACATGCGCCGACAGAGACATTACGAGGCATTCCTGTTATGCCGTAGTCTCAAAGATGCCATGACATGTAAGTAGTGTCGTGCTACATGGGTCGTGGCGTAAACACCTTGATGCCATGGAAGTCCCTAGTGATAATCCGAATGCAGTGGTTGCGAACATCAACATGGCTCAAGAATCCCTTCTTGAGGAGGCCTTCGAGTTGGTTTCAACCTAGAAGGAGCTAGAGAGTACTCTACATGAGTATAACCGCACCCATGGTTTCACCTCGGCTAACCACAAGCCTAGCCGATGTGGACAGGTTCGGCTCCACGGGTAGGAATTGGCGGCCTGTCTGGAGGGAGACAGTGAGAAAACCCTGCTTCCCCCATCATATGGCCTACTTACAGTACGCCGATCAAAAACCTGCACGCAGCGCGAGCCGCTATAGAAGAGCTACCCAGCTTGGAGGGCAAGGCAAGAGCTAGTCAAGAGCACCGAGTGTAAGATTTTCTCGACATTACTGATCAGCAGGCTGAGGAGGTCATGCGGATGCAAGTAGCCGGGCCGCCCGGAGGGATCCGGATGACTGGTTGGAACGAGACACGCCACACCTAGAAGTCCTCCTCCCCTCATGGAGGCAAGGCCCGCATCAAGCCAGAGAGGTGAAGCCCACCCGAACGCGCCTCTTAGGCCGGGTAGGGCCGCCCAATCCAGTCTTGCTAGATGCACGGGTGCTCATCGACCTTCGGATGCAAGATCGTGTCACGAAGGAGGAAGATTCTACTAGGCCGGTTTGTTTCGGACCGCGCATCTGGAACGAGTCGTTCCTTGACAAGTTCACCCTGCCTCAGGACACACCCAAGTATGAGAGCGGCATGAAACCAGAAGGTTGGATGACCAACTATGCCACTGTAGTCAGTATCGCCCATGGCAATAAGCACATGGTCGTGTGCTACATCCCCCTCATGTAGATGGGTTCTGCTAGAAGCCTAGAACTTAGCTTAACAGACTCGCACCCAATAACATCAATGCTTGGGCAGATTTTGAGAAGTCTTCATACGCAACTTCACTAGCACCTACAAGCGTCCGGTTCGCCCTCGCGACTTGGCCTAGTGTGTCCAGGGAGAGTGTGAATTGGATTGCGAGTATCTGGCCCGATGGATAGATATGTGCAACTCCTATGAGGGGGTAGAGGAGAAACAAGCCATCAGGTTCTTCATCAAGGGGTTCCATCAAGGCACCATGCTTTGCCACCGACTACTATGTGACGAGCCGGTCACCATGGTGGAGCTCATGACTATTGCTAACAAGTATGCTACAGCCGAATCGGAAATGAACAAGTCTCTCCGGGTGAATACTAATGGTCGGCTGGTGGCAACCGAGCTGGCTCAAAATGTTAGCTCATCTAGGCAGCCACAGGGCAACACTAACCGTTACCAACTGGCATGGGGTGATCACGTCAATGCCCATGGTTAATGAACTTGGGTTTTGAGTAAGAGCCGTTGGGACTTCGTTGGCTAACATGCAAACACACGGGGACACGAGGTTTACCCAGGTTTAGGCCCCCGGAGGTAAAACCCTACTCATGCTTGTATGTTCTTGATTAATGAGGATCTGAAGGATTACAAGGATGTCGAGATGGCGATGGTGCACATATGAGATATGGAGGGTATATACGTGGGAGTGTTTATTACCCTTCTCTTCGCTCCCTCCTGGCCCTTATATGGTGGAGTCAGGTCTCGGGATACGTGTGAGTCAGTTACAGGTCGAGGGAGGAACCCTTAACATTCCTATCTAATCATGTCATGTCCATAAAGGAGTCTTGTCCTTCATGGGATCGGCCTCTCCCAAATCATCCTAGGCTTAACCATCCCTGGCAGATTATCACGTGGACTTTCCGCTAGGATAGACCAGATAGGCCAATGATAGGTACCCATAGGTAATACCTACATCACCAAGGCAAGCATCCGGCTGATCAACAAGATCCCTGGTACCATTCAAGGAAACTGAACAATGTGGAGGGAGAGACGGCTGGAGATGGCAGCCAGAGATAGAAATCTGGCAACCGGTAGTGGAAGCCCAAGTCCACCTGCGAGCAGATGTTTGAGGGGTCGTGGAAGTTCCAAAGTGGTCCATTCAAGATGGCTACGTACACCACCTAGCAGTGCAGCTAGACCCGGCAGATGAAGGAGCAAGATGTCTTGCCGCCTCCTCCCCCACCTCCTCCTAGCGGACCTCCCCCATCACCGGCTAGACTATCTGACAATGTACAATGCCTATCCGCAACAGTATACCAACTACCACATCTTCGTCTCTAAGCCGGACGACAAGCATAGCTAGCGGAGGCACATAGCGGAGGTGAATGCTATTATCCCCCAGTTCCCCAATACCTGAACTAGTCTGAGACTCCAATCACCTGGCGTCATGAGGATCAGCCGACCCTCTTGCCGAATCTAGGAGGCTATGCAATGGTGCTTGACCCCCTCATCATCTCTGACAAGCATACTTGTCACTTCTCACGTGTCCTTATTGATGGCGGTAGCAGCCTCAACCTGCTCTACCGTGACACAATGAAATACCTGGGATCGAGGAGAGCCAATTGCATCCCACGAGCATTGTTTTTTATGGCGTTGTGCCAGGAACCCCGTGCTCACTGTTGGGCAAGATCCGGCTGGATGTCATATTCAGTTCTAAGGAGAACTTTTGGGGCGAGCCAATTTGGTTCGAGGTGGTGGACCTGAGCAGCTCCTACCATGCTCTCCTTGGGTGCCCCGCCCTCATGAAGTGCATGGTCGTCCCCCACTATGCATATCTCAATATGAAGCTGCCGGGGATGAATGTTGCGATCATCATTTCCGACTGCTACAAGCGGTCGATGGAGTGTGCCTCTCAGAGCTCGAAGATAGCCGAGTCCTTGGTTATTGCTAAAGACAAGATCTAGATCACACGCAATGTTGCATTGTCCTAGCAATAAGTGCCAGCTGGCATGAAGCTAGCTAGAGATATGGCTTTCCAGCCATCCAAGGAGATGATGCAGATCATGCTTGACCCCTCCGATCCAGGCAAGTGCATCACCATCGGAGCCGGCCTCGACAGCAAATAGGAAGGCGCGCTTGTCAACTTCCTCTGTAAGAATCAGGACATCTTCGCGTGGTCTCAAAAATACATGCTAGGTGTTCCGAGGGAGTTCTCCTACAAATCACTTTATGTGCGGCCGTATGCCAAGCCGGTCAAGCAGCCCCTTTGCCGTTTAGTGGAAGACAAGAGCAAGATCATTGGTGATGAGATCACCTGGCTGCTCGCAGCCGGGTTCATCGTGGAAGCATACCACCCAGTCTGGTTGGATAACCTGGTCCTAGTATTGAAGAAGAAGAAGAAGAAGACCTAGCATATGAGTATCGACTACATCAGCTAGAGCTGGGTTCATCGTGGAAGCGTACTACCCGGTCTGGTTAGATAACCCGGTCCTAGTGTTGAAGAAGAAGAAGACCTAGCATATGAGTATCGACTACACCAGCTTGAACAAGGCATGCCTAAAAGATCCCTTTGCTCTGCCCCATATCGGTCAAGTTATCGATTTTACGGCCGGCTACGAGCTATTGTCTTTTCTGGCCGGCTATAATCAGATCGGTTAAATCCGGCTGACTAAAGACATCATTTATTGCCCTGTATGAGGCTTACTACTATGTGACTATGCCATTCGTCTTGAAAAATTCAGGCGCTACTTATCAGCGTTGCATGCAAAAATGCTTACACTCGCAAATTGGTAGGAATATACATGCCTACGTCGATGATGTCGTGGTGAAGACCAAGGAAAAGAACACCCTCCTCGATCATATGTGCGGGACATTTGCAAACCTCCATCAGTACCAGATGAAGCTGCACTCAGAGAAGTGCGTCTTTGGCATTCTAGCCGGCTAGCTCCTCGGTTTCCTTGTTTAAGAATGAGGGATCGAGGCGAATCCGGTAAATATTGCAGCCATCGAGAGCATGCGACCACTGACTAGCTTACTTGGCATCCAGAAGTTCACCGGGTGCTTGGCCACCCTCAGCCGGTTCGTCAGCCAGTTGGGCAAGAAAGCTCTTTCGCTCTACCAGCTGATAAAGAAGACAAACAAGTTCACCTGGACTGCGCAGGTGGATGCCGCATTCCACAACATCAAGCGCATGCTATCTACATCACCAGTATTGGCCACGCCGGCTGAAGGATCAGATGATGCTCTATATAGCAACCATCAGCCTAGTCGCCAACGTCGTCCTGGTGGTGGAGTGCCACGTGGTAGGCAAGTTCTAGATGGTTAGAGGCCCATCTACTACCTGAGCGAAGTGTTATCCCTTTCCAAGCAGAACTACCTACACTACCAGAAGATGTATTATGGTGTGTACCTAGCATGCAAGAATCTTAAGCACTATTTACGAGAGCATCCGATTAAGGTGTTGTGCACCGCTCCACTCTCAAAGATCATCGATAACAAGGACCTCTATTTGTTGGGTGGACAAATGGGATATTGAGCTAGCCACCTACTCCATCCAGTGCAAGCTGAGGATCACCATCAAGTCGCAAACTCTAGCGGATTTCCTGGTCGACTGGACCGAGGCCCAATATATGCCACCAATTTCTGACTTCGACCAATGGTAGATGCACTTCGACGACTTGAAGATGCGCAAGGGCTTGGGAGCCAGAATTGTGCTCACTTCACCCAAGGGATACCGACTGGAGTACGTGATCTAGATCCACTTCACTTCATCAAATAATTTGGCTAAATATGAAGCATTGGCAAATGGACTCCGCCTCGCCAAAGAAATCGGCATTCGTGGGATCCTCTCCTTTGGGGATTCAGATTTGGTGGTGTAGCAAGTTTCCAGAGATTGGGATGCCCGAGATGCCAATATGGATTTGTACTGGTTCTACCACTAGATGCCTGCTTTGAGGGGTGTGAATTCCATCATGTCCTCGAGCCATCAATAAAGCGGCTGACTCGCTCGGTCGAGCCGAATCCACCAGGCAAGTGATTCCACACAGAGTCTCTCAGGAGAAAATGTGCAAGCCCTCCATCACCCCGTCTCCAGAATCCGACTCCATAGTCTGGGCGGTAGACCCGGGGGATGCCGGATCCGCGAGCCCGTAGCCGCCCGCTAGTCAAAGCGGCTCAGGGGGTCCTGGATCGGGGCTCCCACCCGGCCATACGCTAGACATCCCCCAGCTAGTGCATGAAGTTATCTTCATCATCTGGGAAGTGCCCTCTTGGGAGCAACCCTACATGGGCTACCTCATTAGCGGAGAGCTTCCGGAGGACGAGGTGGCGTCTAGGAAAATTAGGAGAGGGGCGCATACCTACACCATTATCAACCAAGAGTTGTACAAACGCAACGTCTCTGGTATATACCAGCGATGCATCGATGTGGAAGAATGGTACCAGCTGCTGAAGGACATTCACCAAGGAGAGTGCGGTCACTATGCCTCATCTAGAGCAATAGTTGCCAATGCGTTTCGTCACAGTTTACACTGGCCTACCGCACTCAAAGATGCATAACATATAGTCTGTGCATGCAATGGGTGCTAGCATTTTAGCCAGCGGAAGCACATGATGGCTGCAGTGCTCAAGGCGATTCCCATCACATGACCCTATGTCGTATGGGGTATCAACATGGTCGTTCCCTTCAAGAGGGCTCGCGCAGGCATGAGCCATCTATTGGTTCTAGTGCAAAAGTTCATGAAGTGGATCGAGGCAAAGCCCATCCAGAATCTAGACGGTGCCACGATCGTCACCTTATTCTAGGACATCATCATATGGTTTCGGTACCCCATAGCATCTTCACGGATAATAGCACGAACTTCTCTAAGGGTGTGTTCACTCGCTTCTGTTGTAACAAGGGGATTAGGCTGGACTTAGCATCCGTCATGCACCCGCAATCCAATCATCAAGTTGAGAGGTCAAATGGCCTAGTGTTAGCTAGCATGAAGCCCCGTTGATCGAGCCTCTGCAACACTCACCCGGTTGCTGGATCGATGAACTTACGACTGTGTTGTGGAGCCTGCACACCACTCCCAACCGCTCAACCGGCTACACTCCGTTCTTCCTCGTCTACGGCTTGGAGGCAATCCTCTCGGTGGACATTGAGTTCAACTCGCCCGCAAGCTCCTCTGCACAGAGAAAGAGAATCAATAGGAGCGAGAAGATAGTGTGTACCTCCTCGAGGAGTCCCGCGAGCAAGCCCTATCAAAATCGTTTTTCTACCAGCAGAGCCTGCATCGATATCATTCTAGCGGATTCGACCCGTCGCATTACGAGAGAGCGATCTGGTGCTCCGACTGGTACAAGAAACGAAGGGCATTCATAAGTTTTCACCACCTTGGGAACGACCCTTCATCATCCGCAAGACACTGCACAACAACTCCTACTACCTCATCTACGCAGAGCTGCCGTGCAAGAACAAGATGGACAAGTCAGAAGAGGAGATCAGCTTCCCTGGAGCATGGCCCTGCCTGTTTTACACCTAGTCGAATGGCAATGTATCTATCCCTAAAACCCTATGAATGAATGAAAGATTTGGAACCCCGAGCGATCCGCGGGGGCTCCTTGGCAGATATCCAAGATATCTCATGCTTTATTTTTAGCTCCGGCAACCCCTAACCCAGGGGCTTGTCGGTTGGCCCAACCTGTTGTTCTGTAAACCGTCTTAGTACCGTGTGTGGTGCCAAAGGCCTACTCTTTGTCTCAGCTACAGATCGCAACCCGGCTATACGGCTAGCAATAGAAAAAGGCAGAGGCACCCACACCCAAAAAATGATGAAGGTGAAGGAGATTTGCCCTAGAGGAAAATAATAAAAGGGTTTTATTTTCATATCTCATTAGTTCAGAATAGTTTTATATCATGATATAACTATATCAATCAGAAACATTGATACAGGTGTGGTATATAAACAAGCCCAGGTCCCTAGTAGCCTCTATTCAACTAGTTCATTGGGCAGCTGATGATCAAGGTTTCCTGATCATGGTGCTATGAAAAGAAAGCCAACTAACAATGAAGTCATATCATCTAGAATGATGTGATGGACATTTCCCACCAATGATTGTTGCAACATGATCAAGTCACCTAGTTCATGTTGCAATTGTCAAAAATAGAGTGTCCTAATCCTTAGACTATGAGATCATATCAATCAGTGTCACCCAAGAATACTTTGATAGCATCAAACGTCACTCGGTTAAACGGTGATCATAAAGGTGTGTTTAGGTATCCAAAGGGGCATGTAGAGGCATTACGCATCAAGATAGGGATGTGTTCTCCTGTGTGACGGAAAGATACACTAGGCCCACTTGGTGAATTACATCCATAAGTTGCGCAACGTATGACTAGGTCACGAGTATGGAATTTCATGGGAACGAGTAAAATAGTACTTGTTGGAAACGAGATTGAACAAGGTATCATGATACTGATGATCAAACCTCGGACAAGTCTTGTATCGCGCAACAAAGGGAATTGGACATATTGTTTCAGGTTCGACACGATGCTGATTCGTGGAGTGCATAGGGGTCAACATGGGCATCCCGGTCCCACTGTTAATCATGGATAGAGATCATGTCTATAACATTCCCGAATCTTAGGGAAACACGCTTATGGGAGATACGATGCTTGGAGATCCTCTTGAGAGATGGAATCACAAAAGAGAGAGAAATCAGAATCATTTCGGAGATATCCGAAGTTGTTCGGAGAAAGAAGGAAAGGAAAAGGCCGAAAGGATTTTCGGATAAATGGAAATTTATAATATGCTTTTACTATATGTTAATTATGAATTAACATATACTAAATAAATACTTAAATTAAAATTTGTAAAGCAACTTTATCATTAGGCCAAAATCCTGGAAGAAATTGGCCTAGGAGAAAGCCGCGGAAAAAGGCAAGAAAAATAGCAGCAAAAGGCAGAAAACAGCCCACGTAGGCAATAGATAGCTGCCACCGCACGGGGTGGACTGCAGCTGCCGGCTTCCGTCGCGGGCCGCCCAGCCCCTTGGCCCATGCGAGCGCGCGGGAGGGAGTTGGCTGCCTCACGGGCTGGACAGGCGGGCCACGGCCTCCCGGCCCATCATGGGCCGCGGGGGTGTGGGCTCGCACGGGGACACGCGGGCGCACGGTGGGCCGCACAAAGGCCCACCTAGCCATAGCTCTCCTCCGCCTTAGGCAGTTGGCCGCACCAGGCCACTGTGATGAAGGTAGCCCACCCGGGTCGCTGGCAGCCGCGCTGGGCGCTGGCGCCTGACAGGCTGCAGGTGGCGACCAGCCCACCCGGCCGGCAAGATGGCAGCAGCTGCTGGTTATTGGGATGGCCGCCCCAAGCCCCGCTGGTTGTTGCCCTTTATTTTGCTCATTTCCTTTATTCTTTTGTCCTATATGGGACATCCAAAGGGGAGGGTACACCCCCTCCGCCTATATAAAGGGGTGCCCATGGGTGGTGAAAAGGCATGTATGCCCCATGTGTGGTTTTGGTAATTAATGACAGTCTCTATGGACTAATGTGTAAATTGAGTTTCACTTGTAGGTTTGTCCATTGGCATCGCTTGGACCATGTGTTGGTTTCAAGGTTGAAAAAGAAGATGCAATATCCAAGGGCTTTGTGCCTATTGGAATCAAGTAGAAGAAGAATATAAAGTATGTCTTGAAGAAGAAGAAGATGGATTTCCTTATAGCAATCTTCAAGACATCATCAAGAAATTAAGTGCAAGCTCAAGGAGCACCATCTCTAGAAGATCTCATGGTTGAAGCTTACCATCCTCGGCAATCATGGGATGATGAAGACAAGTTCAAAGATGAGGTTTCCCCATGGAGTATGGGGGAGCAGTTCACAAGTCTTCAGCAAGCAATAGCAATTAAGAAAGGTGATGCTCAAGTCAAAGGTATGGTCTTGATAGGCTTTCTATTTTACTGGTCTCTTTCAAGAGGGGCTCTCGAGTGGGTGACTCGATCGCATCTTTTAGAGAGAGCTCAAACCTTTGCATACATAGCATCATCTTTCTTGGTTCTTGTTTGGTTCTTGTACATGTGAGGATCTAGATCTTGTGGTTATCTTCATAACAAGCTCTAGTTCATCAAAAACGCATTTCCCTTGCATATCTTATTATGTTTTTGATCTTGCGAGTTTTCTGGCTCCACACTATGGGAGATATCTCACATATATATTCTTGGTATTTTCTCCCTTGATGATACCCAATATTTCGAAAAAATTGGTTTTATCTATTTGTTGGATTCGACACATCGTTATCTTTCTAACAAAATTGGTTTCATCTCATTTGGAGTTCGGATGCGAAAGTTATTGCAGTTTTGGTTTCCGAAGTTTCCTTGATTGGAAGTTCCAGCTCTCCACCGGTAGTACCACTAGGGCATGTTTGCCGCCGGTAGTTCAAGTGGAAGTTCCGTCCTTTGTTCCGATGCCCATAGGATGCATTCAATAAGGTTTCTGTTTTGTAGAGAGCTATTTGACGGAACTTCAGTCGGATTTTCTGGCGGTAGTACCGTCCCCGCTAGAAGTTCTGATGGATGGCGGTAGTACTGACCAGGCTCGCTTATCTGTTCCTCGCATTGTTGTTTTGTGATCGTTGGCTAGGTGCCACCAGTAGTACTGCTCCCCCACCGGTACTAGCGGTCGTGCACGATTCTGTACATAACGGGCAGATCAGGGAGCCCTTTAAAAGGAGCTCCCCTTCCCCTTTGTGGGCTAACTTTCTTTTCTTGGTTCTTGGCTTTCTCTCTCTCCTCCATTGTTTACCTTGAAGAGCTTAACCTCTCCCCTTCCCCCACCTATGATTCTTTCATCTATTTGAGGGATTTGAGAGAGGATATCTAGATCTACAACCCCCACCAAACCAAATCCCTTCTTTGTGAAGGAATCCTTGGGATCTAGATCTTGGATAGTTTTGTGTTCTCCTCTTGTATTCTTCCTCTCTTATTCCCCCAATAGCTTTAGTAGCTTTGGTAGAATTTGAGAGTGAAGGACTTGCCTCTTGCATTTGGTGCATAGGTTTTAGTTTTCCTCGGAGATTCAGCGAGTTCAAGCTCTTGGGCTTGTTTCTGTTGGGTTCTTGGAACCCTAGACGGTTGTATGGAGTTGTGGTGTGTTCTTGAGGTCTTGAATTGAGTTATGAAGCTTCATCAAGCTTGTGGCATGTTTTGGCATTGTGGAGCTTTTGTGGCGTTTCTTGGGAGCCCCTCCAATTGAGTTGTGGAGATTGCCCCATCACACCCCTCCAACAGAGACTTAGCTTCTTTGGAAGTGAATGATACGTCCATTTTGCATCACTATTCTATATCATAATTTACAGTTATTCATTGATATATTTCATATTAAGAGGTGATACTTATGTTATTTCATTTGTTTTTGCATGGTTGATGACTTTTGGAGCATGGACCGCTGCAGTCAGGATTCTGATGGAAAAGGTGCTGTTTGGAGGCAAAATTCGCGAAGATCAGAAAATCCGGGAAAATACATGGAAAATCCTATTTTTCCAGAAGACGAAGAAAGACAGAAGGGGAAGTGGAGATGCGCCACAGGGGGGCCCACACCACCCCCTAGCGCGGGCCACCCCAGGCCACGCCACCAGGTGATGTGGCTGCCCTGGTCCACTCCAGCCTCTCCCCTGTGGCGTATATTATCCTCCCGAAAGCCTAAGACTCGGGGAGCGACCACTGAAAGATTGCGCCGCCTCTACGGGGCGGAAAACACCAAGAGAGAAAGATCTCTCCGGCAGACAAAATTCTGCCGGGGGAATTCCTTCCTGGAGAGGGGAGATCGTCGCAATCAACAGCACCATCAAGCTAGACTTCATCGGGATCATCATCATCATCACCTCCATCATCTCCATCAGCACCATCATCACCACCTCCATACCGATGTAACAATTGGGTTGAATCTTGCATAGTTCTTAGGGGAAACTTTCCCGGTGTTGATTACTCCTTGTAGTTGATGCCATTGAGTGAACCGTTGAATTATTGTTTATGTTCAGGTTGTTATACATCATTATTTCATCTCTGATCATGATCCATATGATGTCTTGTGAGTAGTTCGTTTTGTTCTTGAGGACATGGGAGACGTCATGTTGTTAGTAGTGGAATTGTGTTGAGAAAGATTCAATGGTTTGATATTTAAGTTGTGGTGTACTTCTTCTAGTGGTGTCATGTGAACGTCGACTACATGACACTTCACCTATATGGGCCTCGGGGAATGCATTGTGTATTTGGTTACTAATCGTAGGGGTTGCCGGAGTGACAGAAACCTGACCTCTCGTTAGGAAACCATTGCACAAGGGACGTCAGGGTCTTAGAGTTTAAAGCTATGGTTAGGTTTCTACCTTAATTACTTTCTTGTACTTGCGGATGCTTGCAAGGGGTATAATCACAAGTATGTATTAGTCCTAGGAAGGTCGGTACATTTGCATAGGTTCACCCACACAACACTTAGCAAACTAAAGAAGATTAATCAATTACATGAAGCGAAAGCACTTGACGATATTCCCATGTGTCCTCGAGAATGTTTGGTCATCTTAAGTAATAAAACCGGCTTGTCCTTTGCTGAATAAAGGATTGGGCCACTTGCTGCATTTATTCTTATTGTCTTTTATTTACTCATACTTTATTTACCTGCATTATCAAAAAACCCTAAAAATCTGTTTGCTAAGTATTTACAGAGAATTCCTGCTCCAAGCCACTAGCCAGCACCTTCTGCTCCTCGTTGGGTTCGACACTCTTACTTATCGAAAATACTGCGATACACCCCCTATACTTGTGGGTCATCAAGACTATTTTCTGGCGCCGTTGCCGGGGAGTGAAGCGCTATTGGAGAGTGGAACTAGTAAATGAAATTTCTATTGTGAGTATTGTTTACTTCTGTTAGTTGCTTTATTTCAATATGGATAATTTGCTGAGTTTCTTATTTCGTAATGCTACTACCACTGCTAAGGTAGTAGATGAACCACCACTTGCTGAGAATGATACTTTTAAAATACCTACAAAAATTATTAATCGTGTTATGGATAACTATTATGTTGGAGATGGAACTGTCCATCCTTGTGATCATTTGCTCTTTATACACAAATTATGCGGGTTGTTCAAGTGTGCAGGTATTACAACAGATCAAGTCAAGAAGAAGTTATTCTCATTATCACTGAAAGGAAGAGCTGAAGAATGGTATAAGCTGCTGAAGAATGGTCAAGCTCTTGAATGGGAGGAAATAGTACCTCTCTTTTATTCAAAGTTTTATCCTCCTAGTGAGATTCATAAAGATCGGAATCAAATATACAACTTTTGGCCTCTTGCTAGAGAGAGTACAGCTCAAGCTTGGGGGAGATTGAAGTTACTAATGCTCAAATGTCCCATTCATGAGCTCCCCAACAATATTATTATCAATAACTTTTATGTAAGGCTTTATCTTCATGATAAGGATTTATTGGATGCTTCTTATGCTGGATCATTTACACGCATGAAAGAAGAAGCTAAATGGGATCTTCTGGACCGTATTCAAGATAATGCTGAAGCATGGGAGGATGACAAAGGAAGAAAGTCAGGTATAAATTATGATTATGAATGCATTAAATCTTTTATGGGGACTGATGACTTTCAAAATATTAAAAATGCTTATGGTCTGGACTCTCAAGCTATTGCAACTTATTTTAAGGCTTTTGCTTCCTATATTGAAGTGCCTAAAAAGAAGTGGAATAAGTATCATGAACCATATAAAGATGTTGCTAAGTGTGTTCCTGCAAGAAATACTGAAGTTTATACTACTAATCATGCTTTACCTGAACCTTACATTGAGAAAATACCTTTCCCAGTTAAGATAAAGGAACATTTTATAATAGCTAGTATGGTTAATGAAAGTGCAAATAAAGCTATTGAACCTGATAAAAAAATAGAAGATGAACCTATAATAGCAAATGTGAAAGACTTTGTCACTAAATATGTGGAAGATGTACACACTATCCTCTGTAAGGATACCCCTAATATTGTTTCACAAAGTAGTGTTATGAGAGTTAGTGTCCCTGTGTTTTCTGTTAGGATAAGCGCTTATTGATACAATAGTTCTTGTGATAGTTATATTATTAAGTTTATGCATGATACTGAAAGTTATTATGAAAGAGGTAAGACTGTTCTTATGCATCTCAATAATATCAAGTTTCCTCGTTTTATGCTTAAAGTCTTTATGTTGCACTTGTTTTGCCTTCCTATGCTTGCAGTTTCTGGTTTCAACAATTTGTTTGTTTACAAAATTCCCTTGCATAGGAAATGGGTTAGACTTAAACATGTGTATTTTTGCTTCTTGATGCTCTCTTTTACTTTAATTCATATCTTATGTGAGCACCATTGAAATTATCATGCTCATCTTAATGGCTATAAAGAAAGAGCTTTTTGGGAGACAACCCAGTTTATTCTTGCTTTCAGCTTGTTTTTTGTTTCTTTGAGTCTTGGAAGTTATTACCTCGGTAATAACCTCTCCTTATCCTTTTTGTTTGGTTTTTGTGTCAAGATCAACCTCTAATGAGAGAGAAGTAAGATTTGGGGAAGTTGTTGTCCCAAAACAGATTTTTGTGCTTCACCGTAAAAATTCATGAGAGATCTCTGTACGTCGGATTGAGCTGTAATTTTCGGTGCTTCTGACCCAGGTTGTTATTTAACTTTCGTTAGTTTTGCACTTGTTTATTTGAGCAACAGAAGATTTTCGAAAAAATTGATCTTTACCTGCTGGTCTGTTTTGACAGATTTTGTCACTCTTGCATTTGCTTCTTAAAACGATTTCCTTTTTGCATTATTTTTGGGTTTTCGTACGGAGTTGCTTTAGTAGCTTATGTTTTGATTGATTTCAGTTGAAATTGAACCTAAAAGGTTTATTACCTCGCTTACACTAATATTGCTAATGAGAATTGTGTGAAGTTTTGTGTGAAGAAATTTCCAGGTTAGTGGAGAAAATGGTGTAATGAGAAAGTGAAAGGTTTCATGACTCGAGCAATATGAGTATGAAGATGAAGATATTGATGTTATTCAAGTGGTAACTCTGAAATTTTTTATCGAAGACCAAATTCAGAGACCTGCAGAGTCCGTTTCGAACAGGTAATAGTTCTGGTAAGGAAAGTTCCGCGAAAATTCTGTCAAATTATATTTTTGGAGTTTTTATCCAACAAGGAAAGCTTCGAAGCGAAAGAGGGACGGAAATGGAGCCAGGGAGGCTCACACCACCCCTGGCGTGGGCCCCCTGGTCACGCCAGCAGGTAGTGTGGCCACCTCGGCCTCCGTCTCCGACCCGTTTTCTCCCAGTACCTTCCTTTTATTGTACAACTTCTTAATATATAATCCCCCAGATCCCCCCGAGGTTTATATATCATGTTCTTGTCATGTTTTCGTTCCGATCTGTTTCTGGCAGGAACTATTCTTGAAAGTTAGAAGCACGATGGTGTCCGCCAAGGATAAGGGAAAGGAGCCTATGGAGGAAGACCTCCAAGACCCCGGGTAGGAGAAGGAGATCAAGAGTGAAGATGGAGAGGAGGCAAAGCACACCGGCACTACCATTGCAAGCATTGGAGTGGTGGCAAACCCTGCTAGGATTATGTCAACTAGAGGGAAGCCTCCTCATCACTGTTTGGCTCCACAGTCACTTCCTCCACACACCAAGAATCCTTTCCATACCCTTATCCATGAGCATCAATACCAGAATATGCCCAAGGAGAAACTACCCTCCAATTGGGATTTGCCTCGTTTTAGCCATGCAGGGAAAGAAGACTTCAAGGAGGAAGAGTGGGGAAAGAATCGCAAGAGCTAGAATTCTCAACCCGACATGATCATGAGCCGCATTGAGTAAAACTCACAGTTGATTCGTAATATCACCTTCGAGATTGAGGACTTGGGGAAACTAATCAAAGAGCTCATCGAGAGAATACCACTACCACCGAAGGAGTAATTTGTCATCAGTTTTTGGCATCCCCTTGGTTTGTTCCAAGCTTGGGGGTGCCGCGGTATCATATCACTATCTTCTATATTTTTACCTTTTTAATAGAGTCATGTCATGAATAGAGAAGTTATCGTGTAGGATGGTTTGCATTTTGGAAGTGTCCCCTCTCTCCATAGATATCTATGTATCCCTTGGTGTGAGTTGCCATTATGGAATATTAATGAGAAGTTCTATCATTTACTCTTTTGCATATCTTATATTAGTTTTCAATTGATGGTTATATGATTGATCTTGTTGTTAGTATTGGTATCACTTTGGGATCATTGAGTTAATTTAGTTGGTTTTGGCAAACCTGGCTCGGTCAGTAGCAACACTATTTTTGAGAGTTGAATGAAAAAGATAAAAAGTACTCTAAAGAAATATAATTTCATCATCTTTATTTCTTGATTTGCTCATAAGTTTAGTATTCTCTAGTTAAGATCGTTTGTGCTTCCAAGGAAGATTGCATGTTTGTTTTTATCACTTGTATGTTTGTTTGTTTCCTTCAACTCTTATGCTTGCTACCTAGCCTTGCTAGCCAAAAACTTTTACTAAGGGGGAATACTTCTCGTGCATCCAATCCTTAAACCAAAACCTATGCCATTTGTGTCCACCATACCTACCTATTAGCACTATTGCTATTCCAAGTAAATTCATGTTTTTATCTACCTTCCAAATTAAACTTATTATGTGAAAATTAGTGATTAAAGCTCTCACGAACTTGATGCACACTTTACTTTCTTGCACTTAATAAACTTGAACCATTGTGCCCATCTATGTTGTGTATATGCTTGTGCTTTGTAAGTTGTGAATTAGAAGAACCATGCTATCATGGGGAACACTTTCAACATTGCACCGGTACTTTGTACCTAGTTGATATCATGTTATTTTGTCTATGGATGTCGTCGGTGTGAAATGAAAGGGGAGCTTGTAAGTCCATCGAGTTATGTATGTGTGTTAGAGAAACGCATGGGCCGCCGGTCTAATCCATGCTATCATGGTGGAAACCTGTAGCGTAACCATAATGAGCATCTATGAAGCATTCTTCTTATAAAAAAAGAGATAGAGATTGAGAAAAATAAAAAATAAAAAAGAGATGAGAAAAGAGAGAAAAAAGCACCATATTCCCATGGTAAATAAGAAGATTGCTGAGATGCTTGTTTTCTGCTTGCCTTGTCATTTTGATATGGAGATTCTTCCGTATCATCGGGCAAGGGGTACCCGTTGGCGGTTCTCTATGATACACATGTACTTACTATGATAAGAACTTACCGGTGACTAAACTTGAGTAGCATGAGGAGTGGCACTCGTATTCAAGGGACATGAGATTTTCAACTTGCAACTTGTCAAGCATATCCTTATATTTGATCACTTTAACCTTAACCACCTAAAGATGCCTATGATAGGGGCAATGAGAGATGAAAGCTAATAAGTATCATAATTTTTGGGAGCTCTTTATGAAACTTGAAATCCCTGCTTCCCTCTGCGAAGGGCCTTTCTTTTACTTTTTAGTTGAGCCAGTAACCTATTCCTTTCTACCTCAGCACGTATTTTGAGTTGTTGTGTTTCATTCATATGATGATTTATTCAATCATGTTTCTTATGTTCCTTGTTTTGCACTTTGCTCTTATCTTAGTGTTTACTACTTTGAAAGCTATCATTGAAAATCAGTTATTTGAGAACTCCTGCAAATTGTCAACTATTCTTCGACCAAGAGCTAAGTTTGCCATTACCAATTGTGATGTACTTTATGTATCTTTATTGTGTTTCCTTTACTTATTGCAAGTTAAGTTATATAATAGTGAGTTGTCTTCTATTATGACTTATGTATTGATGAATTCATGCTTCTTGTCCGTATTCTTTTATCGACTCTTCACTCCATAAACCTGAGGTCATGTTTATTGAGTTCAATTTCGCTTGGGGACAAGCGAAGTCTAAGCTTGGGGGGATTTGGTACGTCCATTTTGCATCACTATTCTATATCATAATTTATTGTTATTCATTGATATATTTCATATTAAGAGGTGATACTTATGTTATTTCATCTGTTTTTGCATGGTTGATGACTTTTGGAGCATGGACCGCTGCAGTCAGAATTCTGATGGAAAAGGTGCTGTTTGGAGGCAAAATTCGCGAAGATCAGAAAATCCGGGAAAATACATGGAAAATCCTATTTTTCCAGAAGACGAAGAAAGCCAGAAGGGGAAGTGGAGATGGGACATAGGGGGCCCACACCACCCCCTGGCGCGGGCCACCCCAGGCCACGCCACCAGGTGGTGTGGCTGCCATGGTCCACTCGAGCCTCTCCCCTCTGGCATATATTATCCTCCCGAAACCCTAAGACTCGAGGAGCGACCACCAGATTGCGCCACCTCTACGGGGCAGAAAACACCGAGAGAGAAAGATCTCTCCGGCAGACAGAATTCTGCCGGGGGGAATTCCTTCCCGGAGAGGGGAGATCGTCGCAATCAACACCACCATCAAGCTAGACTTCATCGGGATCATCATCATCATCATCACCTCCATCATCTCCATCAGCACCATCATCACCACCTCCATACCGATGTAACAATTGGGTTGAATCTTGCATAGTTCTTAGGGGAAACTTTCCCGGTGTTGATTACTCCTTGTAGTTGATGCTATTGAGTGAACCGTTGAATTATTGTTTATGTTCAGGTTGTTATACATCATTATTTCATCTCTGATCATGATCCATATGATGTCTTGTGAGTAGTTCGTTTTGTTCTTGAGGACATGGGAGACGTCATGTTGTTAGTAGTGGAATTGTGTTGAGAAAGATTCAATGGTTTGATATTTAAGTTGTGGTGTACTTCTTCTAGTGGTGTCATGTGAACGTCGACTACATGACACTTCACCTATATGGGCCTAGGGGAATGCATTGTGTATTTGGTTACTAATCGTAGGGGTTGCCGGAGTGAGAGAAACCTGACCTCTCGTTAGGAAACCATTGCACAAGGGACGTCAGGGTCTTAGAGTTTAAAGCTATGGTTAGGTTTCTACCTTAATTACTTTATTGTACTTGAGGATGCTTGCAAGGGGTATAATTACAAGTATGTATTAGTCCTAGGAAGGTCGGTACATTAGCATAGGTTCACCCACACAACACTTAGCAAACTAAAGAAGATTAATCAATTACATGAAGCGAAAGCACTTGACGATATTCCCATGTGTCCTCGAGAATGTTTGGTCATCTTAAGTAATAAAACCGGCTTGTCCTTTGCTGAATAAAGGATTGGGCCACTTGCTGCATTTATTCTTATTGTCTTTTATTTACTCATACTTTATTTACCTGCATTTTCAAAACCACCTAAAAATCTGTTTGCTAAGTATTTACAGAGAATTCCTGCTCCAAGTCACTAGCCAGCACCTTTTGTTCCTCGTTGGGTTCGACACTCTTACTTATCGAAAATACTGCGATACACCCCCTATACTTGTGTGTCATCAGTGAACTTCGGGATAATAAAGCATCGTCCCCGCGTGCATCGGTTATCTCTCAACCGAGCCCTTTACTTATGCAATTTACTTTGTGATAGACATCGTGCTTGAAGTATTATATCTTGCTATC
The DNA here is from genome assembly GCA_910589775.1 of Avena eriantha. NCBI lineage: Eukaryota > Viridiplantae > Streptophyta > Magnoliopsida > Poales > Poaceae > Avena > Avena eriantha. Next base: position 287,096,887 of record OU342746.1, on the reverse strand, counting down.
ACCTTGTTGTTTGTCTTGCTTAGCATAGGTTCTTGGTGCACTTAGTGAACCTAGTGGACATAGGTGTTGGCTTAATAAATTAAACGTTAAGTTTTATTCCTTATTTATAAGAGCCTAAACTGTAATAATTTTAAAATGCCCCCTCTAGGTGACATTCATTTCCCTTTTAAGTGGGATTAAAATACACCAACAAGATATTCTCAAAGCCTTCTTTCCTTAGAGAAAATCCCCCTCTCTCTCTAGTTGTCTTTGCGGTGGCACGGTCCTAGGGAAAGGACTGTACGTGCAAAGTCAATGCATCTGAGGCACGACGTTGTGCTGCAGGGATTCCGCCAGGAGGTCTACTTCCACAACCTCGACATGGATCACGAAGTTCGGGAGTCATTGTATTGCATTGTATGTGTGTGATAACTCGGGGGGCTGCACTTTTAGCGATTGGCCATCGTGCAAGGACCTGGACAAGAGGTGATGTGCGAGGATCTTCACGACCTTGAGGTCGGATGGGTACGACTACCTAATCCACGCTCCTACATGAGCGTAACGCTCTCTCGGTCTTCAAGGGTACGTTACCACTATCTTCATCCATTACTCTATTACTTTTAGATAGATCCTTGGGTATTCAGGGCCTTTCGCGTAGTATTTTTTTGTTATCTGGTGTAGAAACCCTATAGAAGGACACGGTAGTTTGGACGATCTGGCTAAAAGCGCTTAGCTCGTACATTTCTGGCTGCTAAATCTCTAATTATGTGTGATGCCTGTCAGCTACCCCTTTTATTCCGGCTGCATACCGCAACCCGACACACCAGCTAGCAAGGGCACAACGTAAACAACAGAACGCATGGGAAGGCGATTAAGTGGTTGGGCATACGCGAGCTAGTTTTTCAATATATGGGCACATCGGTTAATCCACAAAACAAGCCTTATACGTTAATATGCTAACAACACAACTTTTATTTGTTTTTTGCACGACCTACGGCGTAACCGTCTAACGATGCCGAGCCGGTCGAAGGACAATGTGCAGGTTCAAGTTTAGAAGTAGTTGTCTTTGTCAACTACTCCAAAACTTGGGGGTGCTACACCCAGTGAGTGCGCTCGCGCGTCCCCACTGGAAGCATGAAGTTCCTCCCGACTGAGGGAGTAGAGTAGCATATAACGAGACGAGGCTTGAAGCCACATTTTTTTAGTAAAATATAGATAAGTTTCTGAAATGGATCGTATGGGCACCTAGAGGGGGGTGAATAGGTGCTACATCAATTTTTAATTCTTTTTCAAATTTAGGCTTAGCACAAAGAAAAATTCTCTAGATAAACTAATGTGTGGAATTTCCCTATATGCAAACCTATCTACTAGCGAGTAAAGAGCGAGTGGAAGAGGAACGAGTGAACCGAAGTGAAGCACGCGGAGACACAGGATTTGTTTGACCACAGTTCCTTCCTTGTTAAGGGAAGTACGTCTGCGTTGGAGGGGTGAGCGGTACTAAGACCACCACGCCACAAAAGGCCTCACCCTGTTCTCCGATGGATCTCGCCACAACAGGCCTGGTCCACCTTCCACTATAGGTACCCTTCGAGGCGGGCACCGGCGCCTTTACACAACTAGCGGGGCAACAACTCCACAACAACTTGGAGGCTCCTGAAATGACAACAAGCTGCCACAAGAACAAAGTTGTCAAATACAATAACAAGATCTAGGTATTAACAAGAATACTTGATCAGGGATTTCTCCAAGTGAATGGAGAGGAGTTGAAGCGCTTGATTCTTGATGTTGATGATGAACTTCTCCTCCTTCAATTCCACCAAAGATCAAGACCTTAGGGTGGTTGAAGTGGGAGATCGAGATTTAGAGCTCTTGCACAAGGTCTGGTCAAATTCAAGTGAATCAAGAGTTTTGGACGTTGGGGAAGAAGGGGTACTTATACCCACTTCCAAAAACCAGCCGTTGCACACTTTGGGGGCCGGATTATCCGGCCCAAGTGGGGGCCGGATTATCCGGTCTGGGGAAACTCCGCCCTAGACTCGGAATCTCCGGCAGAAAATCCGCCCCCTCATAGTGAGACACGCCGAGCTTGCCCTTGATCATCTTCTAGGGGCCGGATTATCCGGTCCTATGCGAAGGCCAGATTATCCGGCCTGGGGAAGAAAAACCGCCCCAGTTCGGATTTTCCGGGAGAAAATCCGACCGGATACCGAGCGACGCGCCTTGGCTCCTTTTGCTCGAAAACTGGGGGCCGGATTATCCGGCCCTTGCGAAACCCGGATTATCCGGCCTGGGGAGGAAAAACCGCCCCAGTTCGGATTTTCTGGGAGAAAATCCGACTGGACATAGAGCGACGCGCCTTGGCTTCCTTGAGAGATGAGGTAGGCCGGATTATCCGGCCCTTGGAGGGCCAGATTATCCGGCCCCCCTCAAAACTTCCTGCACACTTAGCACACATGAAAAGTCTCTATAGTATTGTTATCTAACACGCAAAACAAAGGAAAACATGAAATGTTCTTTCAATCTCCCCCTTTTTGGTGTTAGATGACAATACCAGGATTTGCAGGAGAAAGACACAAGACAAACAGAGATAACTATGAAAGGGACTCCCCCTCAATGTGTGCATAATAGAGTTTTGCATTGGAATACAAATGCACACAAATAGGTGAATCTATTCCATAGACATAAGGGCAAAAGCACATACCACCGAAGTAGAGAATAGGCATCCTTGACAAAAATCACAATTATTATTGGATAACCATTATGAGCGCGTGCCTTCCGTGATAAACCTCCAGCAATAGGATATGAATAGATATAGCCATGAGCATAATCCATGATATGAAGTCCATAGGTACCATCTAGACAACCACATAAAGTCTCCAGACACCCACATAAAGTCTCAACCACAAATCACAAACCACGAATTTAAAAGTTCTAAATGGGCATAAGCAAGAAATAACGAATAAAAAGTGCAAGTGCTTATGCCCGACCCATGCAAATCCACGGACAACCTAATAGAACTACTTCTCCCCCTTTGGCAGCGAGACACCAAAAAGGGAGAAGAGCAATGCTAGCGCCCCATGGGATCACTCATCATAGTCCTCGTCCTCTTCTGCATGCTCTTCCTCATCCTCATCCTCAAGTTCCTCAGTGTCACCTTCCTCATCATCAGCATCAGCAGCAGGCGCTTGTAGGTCTTGGAAACACCGGAACCACTTGTGAGGAGAATAAGGGAGATAGCAAGGCGATAAGCATACACACAAGTCCAGGAGAGAGCATGGAAAAGGTAGTCAAAAAGTTCATAGGACAAAACTACTCAATGCATACACATAGTGAAACTGAAGCAGAATTGAATTTGTTAGGCCAGATTATCCGGCATGGCTAGGGGCGGATAATCCGGCCCTGGCAGAAATTTTCGATTTCACCAAGAATGCATGCAAAAAATTAGATCGGGCCTAGAAACTTTAAAACTACGAGTTCTATGCGAAAACACATCCTTCTAGACAACGTTCCACCCAACAAGATACACATCTAGCCAAAGATGGGGAGAGAGGGAGTTACCCTCACTCATTGGAGGAAGAACGCGGAGGAGAAGGTACCCGGAGGCGCGGAGAAGAAGATCCGGGGAGGCCCGGAAAATCCGGTGGCCAGAGAGGCTCCGGGGAGGGTGAGGGGCGATAGGCGGCGGCTGGGAAGAAGGAGAGGGCTGGGGGAGAAGTGTTGCTCGATATGAGCCCTTCCCCCTGAGTCCTGCCCTTTAAGATCGAATCCGCCAGGGCCGGATTATCCGGCCAACACTTGGGCCGGATTATCCGGCCTAAATTCTGGGATTCTGTTATACAAAGAACCAGGCCCGCGCGTCCCCAAACAACACCCCCACAAGGTGTACAAGGGACTTGCGTGTAAGAATAGATGGCTTAGGGGTAGGGAAGGCTTAGGATTGAGAAAGCCAAACTGAGATGGTACTAGACACTCAAAATTGCAAAATCCAAATCAAATAAAAGCCAAGATTGAGTGTGATTCCCATAAGAACATGAGAGAGGAAATAACATCCAAAAAGATCCAATTCTCCACAAGGGAGAGGGCGGTGGCCGAAGACACCTTGTTGGAGTGTATGGTGTGACACCGCGAAGATATATCTTGGGTTCACGACCAATACTCATCAATAAGATCACATATCACAACATGATATTAAGAGAAATGATATAACTTGCTATTGGCATTATGGGGGGAGGGTTAGCCAAATAAGTTAGGACCACACTCCCCCTATATCCATACCCACACCTAGACCAAACAAGGATTGAGACGTACGAGTGAGTGCATGGGTAATCAAGACAAACTCCCAGAATCAATGATATTTAGCTCATTCCTCAAATAGCAGAATCTTGCTTCATCAAGTGGCTTTGTAAAGATGTCCGCCAGTTGGTTCTTCGTGCTCACAAAAGATAGATCAATATCGCCTCGAGCAACATGGTCACGAATAAAATGATTCCGAATCTCAATATGCTTCGTCCTTGTGTGTTGAACTTGATTGTACGCAATTTTGATAGCACTTTCATTATCACATAAAAGAGGCACTTTGTCACAATTAACACCATATTCCTTTAAAGTTTTCCTCATCCACAATAATTGAGTACAAGCGCTGGCAGCAACAACATATTCAGCTTCAGCGGTGGAGAGAGATATACAATTCTGCTTTTTGGAGGACCAACATACAAGAGATCTTCCCAAGAATTGACAAGCTCCAGAAGTGGATTTCTGATCATCCTTATCACTAGCCCAATCTGAGTCAGTATAACCACATAAAGAGAAATTGGAGCCCTTGGGATACCAGAGACCAAAGTTGGGGGAATGAACCAAATATCGAAAGATCCTCTTAACCGCCACTAAGTGGCTTTCTTTAGGAGCTTCTTGTTACCTTGCACACACTCCCACACTCAACACAATATCGGGTCTAGATGCACAGAGGTAAAGAAGAGAGCCGATCATGGACCGGTATACCTTTTGGTCCACATCTTTACCGTGAGGGTTGAGTTCGAGATGACACTTTGTTTGCATCGGAGTAGCGACACCATTTAGATCCGTCATCTTGAATCTCTTGAGCATGTCTTGGATGTACTTTTCTTGATTAATAAAGGTTCCTTCTCTAAGTTGCTTGATCTCGAATCCAATAAAGAACCGTAATTCCCCCATCATAGACATCTCAAACCTGTCAGTCATAAGCTTTGAAAATTCATCGTTAAAAGCTTTGTTAGTAGAACCAAAAATGATATCGTCTACATATAGTTGGCATACGAAGAGCTCCCCCTTAACCTTCTTAGTAAAAAGAGTGGGGTCGATTTGCCCAACTTCGAAGCCACGATCTAACAAAAGCTCTTTAAGGTGCTCATACCACACACGTGGGGCTTGTTTAAGGTCATAGAGTGCCTTATCGAGTTTGTAGACATGGTTCGGGAAGTTAGGATCCTCAAACCCCGGGGGTTGCTTTACGTATACCAACTCATGTAGAGGACCGTTAAGGAAGGCACTCTTGACGTCCATTTGTTGCAACTTGAAATTGTTATGAGCAGCATAAGCAAGTAGGATACGGATGGACTCAAGGCGAGCCACAGGTGCATAGGTCTCGCCGAAGTCGATGCCCTCAACTTGGGAGTAACCTTGTGCCACAAGTCTTGCCTTGTTCCTCACAACAATGCCATTCTCATCTTGCTTGTTCTTGAAAATCCACTTGGTGCCGATAACATTGCGGCACTCTTTGGGTTTCTCCACTAGTTTCCAGACTTTGTTGCGCTCGAAATTATTCAATTCTTCATGCATAGCAACAACCCAGTCTGGGTCTTCAAGAGCTTCAAAGACCTTCTTAGGTTCCACCATGGAGATATGAGCTTGATGCTCACCAAAACTGGCCAATTCTCTTCTTGTAGACACCCTTCGTCGAAGATCACCAACAACCTTGTCGAGAGTGTGACCCCGCAACTCAAGGTTACGATCCGCCCGAGCCTTAGATTCAAACTTAGATGAACGAGCTCCTTTAATAAGAAAGAAACACTTACACCCGAATACCCGAAAGTATGAGATGTTGGCTTGTTACCGGTAAGTATTTCATACGGAGTCTTGTCCAAAATCTTGCGGAGGTATAAACGGTTGGATGAGTGACAAGCAGTAGAGATTGCTTCAGCCCAGAAATTATATGGAGATTTGAATTCAGCCAACATTGATCTTGCCATGTCCATTAGAGTTCGATTCTTCCTCTCGGCTACACCATTTTGTTGAGGGGTGTACGCAGCGGAATATTGATGTATTATCCCCTCTTCACTTAGGAACTCATTTAAGGTGTAGTTCTTGAACTCTGAGCCGTTATCACTCCTTATAGCCAGAATGGGGACGTTGTGTTGACGTTGAACCTCGTCGGCGAAGTCGATGACAGTTTGTTGAGTTTCACTCTTCAACTTGAAGAAATAAACCCAAGTGAATCTTGAGTAATCATCAACAATCACAAGACAATACTTCTTTCCACCGAGGCTTGCATGAGATGGAGGTCCGAAAAGATCCACATGAAGGAGCTCCAAAATCCTTTTTGAAGAGATAATAGTTTTCCTTCGATGAGGAGAATCATGCATTTTCCCTTCAACACATGCCCTGCAAACACGATCTTTGGCAAAAGAGACATTTTATTTTAGTCCAAGAATGTGGCCACCCTTGTGGAGACTTTGCAAAGTTCTCATATTGACGTGGGCTAGTCGGCGATGCCATAGCCAACCCGCATCAGCCTTTCCGAAAAGACACATCGGACCTGTAGTGGTTTTCCCTGAAAAGTCCACCACAAACAAGTCGTTTTCGACATATCCCACGAAAGCGACTTTTAGAGACTTGCTCCACAAGAGTACCACCAAATCAGCATCAATGTAAACTACAAAGCCCATCTTACCAAGGGCACGAACTGAAAGTAAGTTATACCCGAGGGTCCCAACAAGCATGACGTCCACGAGAGAGATATCGTGAGCCACCACAACTTTGCCGAGACCCAATACCTCAGATTTTGACTTGTCACCATAGGAGACGGTAATGTGATCAAGGTTTGGCCGCATCTCCGTGATGATCTCCTTGCTTCCGGTCATATGACTCGTACAACTGTTATCGAGTACCCATTTAGACCCACCGGAAGCATAGCCCTGCAAGAAAATTACTTCTTAGTTTTAGGTACCCATTTTTCAATGGGTCCTCTCATGTTAGTAACAAGGGTCTTGGGAACCCAAATATACCAAGGAATGTAACAATCATAAGGACCTACATAACTACCATAAACATCACCATAAGAATCACAATATAGTTCGAAGTTAGTATTGTTGATCCCTGCAAAACCATCATAATTAGTCTTGTCATTGGTAATGTTGCTAGTCTTCGATTGAACAGTCTTCTTCTTCTTGTTGTTTTTCTTGCTCTTTATCTTGGGTATGTAACCAAGACCTTCTTTACTGTTGTTTGTCCTTTGCCTGCTCAGTATCTCATCAACAACCCCTTTACCTTTGTGTTGAGAACTCCTTGCAAGATCTTCTTTTCCAAAGGATGAAGAGGAGGTACTTGGCACATCATACCGTTTCAATTGAGTTTGGAGCTGGTCATGAGACTCATTTAGAGTAGAATGATCACTCTTCAATGCCTTGTGAGCACTTTCAAGATCATCAAACTTCTCCAAAAGTCTAGCATGAACAGCCCCAAAATTAATCTTTTCTTTCTTTAGTTTCTTTACATTGGCAAGAGCATGGTCACGTTCTTTAATGAGCTGAGCTACAGCTTCTTCTTGTGACTCCTCTAGGGATTCGAGTCTTTCTTCCAAAGAAACTCGAGTTTCCTCTTCCTCTTCCAAGGCATTCTTCAAAGAGGCTAGCTCCAAGGCATCTTCTCTTTCAATTTTGCCCTTTTCTTCAAGGAGATCTTCGGCTTGAGCAAGTTGACTCATAAGAGCATCAAAATGGAGTTTGTGATCACCTTGTAGGTTAGTGATAAAAGTATCCAAGGCAATAACTTCTTCTTTCATTTCAAGACTGTCATGATCATCCATATCCAAAATTATGTTAGTCTTAGGAAATGAGGAGTTAGAAGTTGATACCTCGGATCCTCTTGCCATTAGACAAGTGGCGTTGTTGTTGATGACGTTCTCGTTCGGCGAGTCGAAGAGAGAGGAGGGAGTCGATGTGGTGGCTATAGCAGCCACTTCGCGGGAACTATCATCATCCACTTCATCTTCACTTGCGGAGGAGTATTCCTCTTGAGCTACAAGGACCATCTTGGGTTGCTTCTTGAAAGGGCCATTCTTCTTAGCAAACGGCTTCTTCTTCGGAGCTTTGGATTTCTCTTTGAGGATGAGCCTGCCACCATTGTCTTCTCTATTTTGATACGGACACTCGGCTACAAAGTGCAGTCTAACTCCACAGTTGAAGCAAGTTCTCAACCTTGGGCCACTTTCTCTTCTTCCATTTGACCCATTCTTGCGCTCAAGTTCAGACTTGGCTTTGGCAGGGTCCTTCCAAAAGTTCCTTGCATAGAATGCCATGTACTCACCATGAGCACGTTTGACCTCATCGGGGCAGTCCATGGATACCCTCTCAAAAACTCCTTCATCGTCCTCTTGCTCAACAACATTGGCTTTGAGAGCCATATTGACACCCTTTTGCATTCCAATGGCCCGAGCACGGACATCTTCAGCATTCTTTGCCGCCACTTTGAATGACGCCATTTCTTGCATGACTTCATTGGATGTCATTTGATGATAGTTGTGTGTACCTTGCAAGCTCTTCAAATCCGTCGGTTTGAAAGGCATTAAGGCACTCACATACTTTCTTTTTATCCATGCATCATCAATGTGAGTGGCCCCATGCCTCCGAAATGTTGTTGCGATGCCCTTGAGTCTTCTATACATGTCCTCATGGTTTTCACCATCCAACATGTAGAATCCCTCAGCTTCGTTACTAAGGGCATCATACCGGTTTCTTCTCATGCTTTCATTTCCAACAAAAAGGTCCGTAAGAGCATCCCACGCCTCTTTAGCTGTGTTGAGATGTTCAATGTGTGGCATGTCCTTGGGACCCACACCCAGCTGTATCATCTGGAGAGCAGTGGCATTCAACTGGCTATCCATAACTTCCCTTCTTGTTAGATTGGTTTGATCTCCAATATGAAGACCTTATTCAATAATCCTCCACAATTCAATAGAGGAGCTGCAAACATGAGATTTCATTAGAAAATCCCATTGGTTAAAAGAAGATGCGGTGAGCTTGGGTGGATCACCCCTATTGTTTATATGAGGATGAGGGATAGGTGGGTCGAGGGAATATACGTGGCGAACCTTACTATATTCCTCCTTACCATTTCCCTTTTTGGAGGTGGAGCCATTTAGTTTTTCACCTTCCACATCATCATCCTTGGATCTGGTGTTACCCTTTTCCTTAGATGATGGTGTGGGAGCCTCAGACTAGGATGGAGATGGGGCTATGGATGATGTAAGGCGAGCAATCATTTGATTCATCTCCTCCATCTTGGCCTCAAAGGATTTCAACAAGGTTGTTTCCAACGACTTGAGATCATCCATTGTGACCTTATCCACAGCCTCATTTCCATCATCCCTGGTACCCATACTACTCTTAGGCGGTTAAGCCCGAATTAAGAGCCAGGGCTCTGATACCAATTGAAATGGATCATATGGGCACCTAGAGGGGGGGTGAATAGGTGCAACACCAATTTTTAATTCTTTTTCAAATTTAGGCTTAGCACAAAGGTAAATTCTCTAGATAAACTAATGTGTGGAATTTCCCTATATGCAAACCTATCTACTAGCGAGTAAAGAGCGAGTGGAAGAGGAACGAGTGAACCGAAGTGAAGCACGCAGAGACACATGATTTGTTTGACCACAGTTCCTTCCTTGTTAAGGGAAGTATGTCTGCGTTGGAGGGGTGGGCGGTACTAAGACCACCACGCCACAAAAGGCCTCACCCTATTCTCCGATGGATCTCGCCACAACAGGCCTGATCCACCTTCCACTATAGGTACCCTTCGAGGAGGGCACCGGCGCCTTTACACAACTAGCGGGGCAACAACTCCACAACAACTTGGAGGCTCCCGAAATGACAACAAGCTGCCACAAGAACAAAGTTGTCAAATACAATAACAAGATCTAGGTATTAACAAGAATACTAGATCAGGGATTTCTCCAAGTGAATGGAGAGGAGTTGGAGCGCTTGATTCTTGATGTTGATGATGAACTTTTCCTCCTTCAATTCCACCAAAGATCAAGACCTTCGGGTGGTTGAAGTGGGAGATCGAGATTTAGAGCTCTTGCACAAGGTCTGGTCAAATTCGAGTGAATCAAGAGTTCTGGACATTGGGGAAGAAGGGGTACTTATACCCCCTTCCAAAAACCAGCCGTTGCACACTTTGGGGGCCGAATTATCCGGCCCAAGTGGGGGCCGGATTATCCGGTCTGGGGAAACTCCGCCCCAGACTCGGAATCTCCTACAGAAAATCTGCCCCCTCACAGTGAGACGCGCCGAGCTTGCCCTTGATCATCTTCTGGGGGCCGGATTATCTGGTCCTATGCGAAGGCCGGATTATCCGGCCTGGGGAAGAAAAACCGCCCAGTTCGGATTTTCCGGGAGAAAATCCGACCGGGTACCGAGCGATGCGCCTTGGCTCCTTTTGCTCGAAAACTGGGGGCCGGATTATCCGGCCCTTGCGAAACCCAGATTATCCGGCCTGGGGAGGAAAAACTGCCCCAGTTCGGATTTTCCGGGAGCAAATCCGACTAGACACAGAGCGACGCGCCTTGGCTTCCTTGAGAGATGAGGTAGGCCGGATTATCCGGCACCCCTCAAAACTTCATGCACACTTAGCACACATGAAAAGTCTCCATAGTATTGTTATCTAACACGCAAAACAAAGGAAAACATGAAATGTTCTTTCAGTTTCGAAGTAGTTGTCTTTGTCAACTACTTCGAAACTGAGGGGCTATACCCACTGGGTGCAATCATGCTCCCCCAGTGGAAGCAATCGATCGTGTCCGGTTGGAGGAGTTTAGCCTGATAAAAATCATAAGATAAGAAGGAACGAAAGATGTGTCGGGAAGCAAGTTATCCCATCCAGTTGAAGGAATTCAGCCGGATAGAAGGTATTGAGGAAATAAAGAAAGATAGAAAGATAAGTTTCGGGACCGTCCTGCTAAGGGAATTCAGCCGGATAAGAAGATGTAAAATAAGTAAAAGACAGATAAGTTTCGAAGCAATTGTCTGTGTCAACTACTCAAAAACTTGAGGGCTACACCCAGTGGGTGTGCTCACGCGCCTCAACTGGAAGAGAGAGCCCTGTCCGACTAAAGGTGTCCAGCTGGAAGACTAGAGTCGCAAGACGAAAATTTTACCCAATGGGTGGAGGCAAAAAACACAAGTGAAGAAAAATTCAAAGGCAAAAGCAAGTTGTATAACATAAATATAAGGGGAGTCGAAGCTCTCGCAAGGTTCACAAAGTTACATGTTCACAAGATAAACACAGAAAGATAAAAGTTTATACAAATTCACCTGGCATCCCGGGGATCAGTTAGCGGCTAGGCCCTTGCCCTGAGGATGGTCCTCCGCTCCTCCGCCCGCCGGCTGACACGGTATCCGCTTCTGCGGCTGGTGCGCTCGACGTTGCGGTGGCATTCACTCTAGGCTGCGTGATGGCTTTGACGCCCAACTCTTCGTCAGCGTCTGGCTCAAACTCGATGAGTACCTCGTCGACATCCTCGTAGCTGGCAATCTTGATCGCAGTAGCACGAAGTCTCGGGTGGGCCTAGCGCATGGAGGCGTTCTTGGCGTCGGCTCGGAAGCCACCAACAAGCTTCTCCAGCTTGGCATCTTTGTACCATGGTAGCATCAGCGCCAGGGCCATTTCAGCTCTAGCGCGCGCCGCCAAGTTGCACAGCCAGTCAACCACAGCTGGCACTTCCATGATCCTCCCCACCAGTAGAGTCATGGTTACCGAGGCAGCTTCATCTGGCTAGAGGAAGTCGAAGAGCGAGGTGCTTCCCTTGCAGAGCTCGGGGGTCTCCTCGCCCATCTAGGCGACTAGCTCTTGCACGCAAGGCTTTTCACTTGGCCAGTCCTCCTAGAGACGACTAAACGCCAGCGCATCTACTCCGGGATAATAAGCTATCAGCAAAGTCAGTGTCGCTGCAAAAACCGGATGATGAGAAGTAAAAAAGAACATACCTTTGGCGGTTTTGCCGACTTCCACGAGCTCGTTCAACAGAAATTGCTCGTGTTCTTTAAGCTGCTTCACCTCCATTTCCTTCTCCCGACACTCCATGTTAAGAAGGTCGAAGGATGTGGCCCGGCTGGCGAGGACCTCCCCATGCTCCTTCGCCGTTGCCTCCAACTTCGTAACTTTGGAGTGGAATTTTTTGTTTTGGAGGCAGAGGGTGGAGTTCGACTGGCCAAGTCAATGGCCTTCGTTAGCCGGTCATTCTCCTGCTGGGAGGTGACCATAAAAGCTGCAAACCCAGCCAAAAATCAAAAACCAAAGAAATGAAGAGAGAAAAGGACAAGTTTGGCACTTACTCTGCAGCATGCCCGAGCTCCTAGATCAGTCCGGCTAGGCTAACCTAAAGCAGTTTCAGCTCCTTCAGGCCAAGCTCCAAGCTCATTTCCAAGTCCTTGAGCAAGGTCAGAGATGAAGACGGACGCGTTTCTAGCTTGCCATCCATATAAGTGGCAGCCTCATGCTGCGCCAAGCTCCACTCCATGCCCATCTCCTTGTCGGAGTCCTAGTCATCCACGATGACCAGCTGCTTACCCACGGCCAAATCTCCATTGCTTGATCCAGAAGCCATGGTGTTCGGAGGAGCTCCGGTGCCATGTCCAGCTTCCTCCATAGCCGTGGTGCTTTCCGGAGGAGCGCCAGTCTCTTGCCTGGCTCCATTAACCGGCCCTTGGTTCTGTTGCGCGGGATCTTTCTATAAAGGATAAGGGGGCGCGGTGATGTTCAGATCCTGGTAAACCGGTGAAGTGTGAGGCGGAGAGGCCATCGCCGTGCGATCTAGTCTAGGCACGCTGAAGGCGATGGCAGCGCTAAGGAGAGAAGCAAGTGAACCATGAGCTAAAACTAGCAAGACAGGGGAAGAAACAAAGAACCAAAATTAAAAGATTGAGGTGGAAAGAACTTGCACTGGGACGATGGGAGCAACCCCCCTCCTTAGTCCGCCTCTAGTTGGTCGTGATACACCGGCTCAGCCCCTCTTCATGGCTAGCTCCACTGCCGCGGATGACCGGATGGAGCTGGTTTTCGCCGCTCGAGACCCAGAGGGAGCTCTCCCTCGTGCGGGTGTGGGTCGTCCTCGCGGTCGTCAGCCTGGCTCGGGAGCACGTCTCCTTTGCCGTCAGAATCCTCGTCGGCTCGCCGCATGTGCGATTCGGGCAATTCAGTGACAAAGAAGGGTTTTATGTTCTCGTCCTCCTTCCTTAATATGTAACTGAAGATCTGTATCGAATAAGAGACATCAGTCGGAGAGGCAAATGAAGCAAGCCGGATAGAATGAGTCAGATAGAAGAGAAAGTACTTACTCGAGGGGGATAGTTCACACGTAGAAGGGAGCCAACCCGTAAGACCAGCCATCCTTGACCTTCTCTTTGGTGATCATCTAGAGTCACTCATGGAGGTTGGTGAGCAGAGGATCGCATCTGGATAGCCAGGTAGGGTCCAGCCTCTCGGAGTACTAGCACATCTTGTGTGCGTGGCACTGGAATCGCATCATCAGCCGGGTCATCTAGCTAAGGGTCACGTCCAGGGCAGTCAAGCTGGCTGTGACGAGGTTCTGTATTCGGTTCAGCATCTCGTCGCTCTCCTCCTTGGAGCCGACAACCTTCAGGTTCTAGTTCTTTTGGCTGGATTCAAGGTTGTAGATGGCTGGGAGGTTGATGCGGTCTTCAAAAGTCAAGTTCTTCACATAAAAGTAAGACCGCTGCCATAGTTTCACAATGTCATGCAGCTAGAACTTTGGGTTGTTGGTCTGTGCTTGCAAGTACATGGAGGCGCCACCCCAGGTGACCAGGGAGCCCTTGGGCCACTTCGTCTGCACCCGATAGAACAAGAGTTGGCAGAAGAGACCAAGATCCGACTAGATGCCAAGATATCACTCGTAGAAGGCTACAAAGTGCACAAGGATACCAATGGCGGTGGCGCCAAGGTGATGCAACCAGAGATCAAAGAAGGAAAAGAAATAAATCATGAAGGGGTGGATGTGAAGTGCCAGCCCGCGGGCCAGCGCGAAAGAAAGATTACCAGCTCACCCTCGCCAGGTTTGGGACCTCCTCCCCTCCGATGCGAGCCGTGCCTCGACCTCCTCCGCCGATGGGTGGACGCGAGACTTGTGGTACTTTTTGATCTATCCGGCGGTGATGGTGGAACCGCACCAGGCACCACACTCCTTGGACATGGCTTCCGCTGCTACGAGTAGCGGGATTCGGTTACCCGTCGTCACCGAGGACTAGATTTGGGTGGTGCAGCGAAAGCAAGGAGCAAAGAGCGAGAAGAAGAGAGCAGGCATAGGTGAGCGCGAGGAGAGGATGCGAGGAAGGGGGCGCATGCGACCGTCCACCACTCCGGTCGCTATTTAATAGCGGGAGAGCATAACTATCCCGCGCGCCGCGTGGCAACCGCTGAATCACACCCCACCTTCCTCCATCGCTTAGATGTCGTGCGCCAGTGCTGAAAGCGTAGAGAATCTGATGGCGGTTACTGAGGCGATAGACCAATGGGACGCGGCGTTGCACATGGCAATGATAGCCATCGATCATGGCTGACGTTGGTGCCAACGTCTCTAGGCAGGCCAACCGTTGAGGACCGCCAATTCCTAGTCGGATAACCATTTGATTTTTTAGGAGCCCGCATGAATTTCCCTCGGAGGTGAAATCAGTGCGCGCTTGGGGGATAGTGTTGGGGGATCGCCCCCCGAGTAGGCTAACCGGACGATTTACTTGCTGTACGGCTGGAGGAATCAATGTCAGAGGGAAGAAACCTATAGAGCAAGCTGGTTTGACCCAGCCGGATGCAGGATAAATGTAGAGAAGTCAAGATAACCAGAAGATGCTGGTTCGACTGACCGATCCAGCCGGTCAGGCCAGACTAGTGAAGCTAGACGGAAAAGACTGAAAGGTCAAATGGTGTTGGTCCGAATGGAGGAGGCCAATCGGACTAGCACTACATGAAGGTGCAGATAGGCATGATGCTGGACAGTGCACACCACTCCCTAGCTTGTAGATGGGACGTAAAGGAGACCGAGGCCCGAGGCCCACGCCGAAGACTTTGTTGCTGATGAAGATAATAGTGTAAACGGCTCACGATGTGCACACGATGTATCGCATGTCGTACAATGTAGACAGTATATCCACTCTGTCATACTGTAGGTGACCATACCACGCCCTAGCCTGTAGATGGGACGTAAAGGTGACTAAGACTCGAGGCCCACACCGAAGGCTTTGCTACTGACGAAGGGAACAATTTAAATGGCTCACGTTGTGCACACGATGTATCACACATCGTTCACTATAGACACGATCTCCACTCCATCATACTGTAGGTGACCATACTTGTGACTATTGCCCAACCCTTTATAAAGGGGAAGTGGTGCATCCTGAGAGAGGGTTGGTCTCTGGTAGTTTGCTAGTTCATATAGCTCAAGGAGCGTTGTAGTTCTTGTGTTCATCCATATAGCTAGATCGTGCAGGAGTAGGAGTGTTACCTTTTAGAGGGCTCCGAACCTAGGTACTTCGAGTGTCTCGCTACGCTTGCCCGTGCCCAATATCGCCTACGGATGCCGTCTCTAGCTTCCCTGCTTGCTACCACCCTTTATCATACCTTCTTAGGTGCTGCCATTCCATATACGATGACACCTATGGTTCTGGTGGCTTTAGCCATATATATTGTGTGTGATTATTTTTATGAAGCTTATATCTTGCATTGGTAACCATGCATTGTTGCTTTTTCCGCACCATATGCAGCTAGGTATCCCTGTGGAAGTTCCTAAACACTAACCCACCAAGAAAGCAAAAGGAAGCCCCCCACAGTTGGGGCATTTCCACGAGAAGGTGTCCCCAACCCGCTTCGTGAAGGTGCTAACGACACTTGGGTTAGGATATCTTCTTCTCCCTAAATCCTTCAT
This sequence comes from Avena eriantha, assembly GCA_910589775.1. NCBI lineage: Eukaryota > Viridiplantae > Streptophyta > Magnoliopsida > Poales > Poaceae > Avena > Avena eriantha. Next base: position 287,080,725 of record OU342746.1, on the reverse strand, counting down.
GCCATATCTAGGCTGGTGCATGCAAAGATCACCGTCAAGATCTCCAACGGATGCCTATGGGACATGAACCTCAAGGATGTCAATGGAAAAACGGTCATCGAGGCGGGTTGGTTTGCCATTGTGCATGACCTGCAGCTTGGTTACTTCCTCTTGTTCAAGAAGTTGAATCCTAAGGAGTACAGAGTTGTCATCTTCGACTACTAATGTTGCGAGGTGTTCAAGCTGTGCCATCAGCACCCAGATGACATGGCGAGAATCATTGAACTAGATGAGGAATGACTGGTTCGTCATGTGGGAATATGTGTCATTGGTGCTTGAAGAACTTTATGTTAAGTTAAACGTGTGTCATTCTTACCTAAACTGCTATCGGTCAAACTATATGTCGTACTCTATTAACTTCGGTACTCTATCTAGTATGTTGTGTGATATTCATGTTTTGATTATATATGTCCTTGGAGTTCTTAATGCATTATTCTCCATGTTCTTTCTTGTGCCCAGTAACCTCGCCACACTAAAGAAGAAGGTACCATAGCGGCTATCGGAGGACAACCAAACAGACATTCCTTGTACGTTGCTGGACAATGCGTGCAACCAAATAGCTGCACACCCTACTGATAATGGCTAACTAACATCCTACAAACGAATGCAAGAACTTGGCCTTTTAGCCGTTCATGCATGGGCATACCCTAGGGGCTGGCCCTAATGAGCTCCAAGAAAGGCTCAGGCACCAAACGTGCCCTAAGTCATTTCTAGCACTCCTTTCTGGGTCTAATTTCTTATAATAGTTTTACCTAGTGGCGGAGACAGGGGTGGACTAGCACGGCCCTGCCCTGCCCTGCTTGCAGGATTTCTGTGTATATCCCCTGTTTTTTTACTAAAATCCCCTCTATTTTCTGCATTTTAGTATTTTGACCCTCTCTAACCGTTTTCAATCAAGTGAAGAAATCTTTAATCGGCCCCCTCTCGAAAAACTTTCTGCATCCGCCCCTGGTTTTACCGGCACACTTGTCATGATATTAATTCGTGATTAAAATTAGTCTGAAACTGGTCATTTTTTAAGGAATTCTTAAATTGGTAATTATTCCAACCATCTGTTCAACAATTCTGAAGCAGACCATGTTTAGGCCTGCAACTGCAAGACCAGAACGGCAGAGCAAATGAACCGAAGCAGCCGTGGCTCTCTAGGGGGGCGGGGATTTAACGCAGGGTGTATCGGTTGTCCAATTTGCACGATTCACCGAATCCCAATTCGAGCTACAAGTGAGACAGTTTGGAGTTGCAGCTTCCAACTGGTACGCGTGGTCGTTGATCAGTAAATGTCGCGAGAGGGATATCAGCGCGATAGCGTCAGTGTCAGTCGGCCACGCGCGAGGCAGCGACGAACGACGCTGTCGACGAGTTGAAGTAAATTCGATCCCGTCCAATCGTATCTCTCCATCTGCTCGCGATGTCAATAACGCGAGCTCTGACTTCTGTGGTTGGTAATGACAACCTGTGGCCTGTGGGCAAGCTGCGCCCCAAGCTAAACTACAGCGTCCGTTTAGTCTAAATAGCCCGTGATTGTCAATATTAACCACCATAGTGATCGCTCCATTTCAAATTTCTTATCCGGGCGAACCAAAACCATGAGAGGAACTATGAGATGGATAGCTATTTTGATGCTTGGTCAGGGACTCGGGGTAAGAGCACAGATGCTGCAAAACTCGGAACCGTAAAAGCCGTTCGCGGTGAACATCAACCTGTTTTGCGATAGGATTTGTGTCACGACGGTACTGGCCCCGTATATTATACCGCAAAACGAAATGTTATGTGAATATTCGATCGTCATCTTCGCAATGTCATCTTTCTCGCATGCCCCTTATGTGCTCCCGTCCATGTTTCGGGCACTGCCGCTCGCCGCTGATGTGCTATGAGCCGTCGGTGCCGACAGGAGCGGTTGGTGGTGACCCATTGGAGGACGGCCGGGGCGAGCGCGGGAGCGCCGGAACCTGACGAGGCGCACGAGAATGCGCAGGCGGGCACTGTTGTTGCGTTGCCTGCTACTTGTTGGTAGCTTGGCGTTGATGCTTGTGTTGGCCTGCACTGATGCTTGCTACTCGCACTGATGGACGACGCGGCTGGATAGCACGGACACGGCGGCCTGCGGCCGGGGCGCGGACACGGCCGAGCACAGGCGAAGGAGGGTTCGCGGTTGCTGCATGCGCGGGGCCGGATCTCACGAGGTGCCGGCGCCGGCGCTGGCCAGAGCGGTTGGTGTTGAAATTTCCGACTCGACAAACGGCGACTACTTTCTAGTTTACCGTAAAAATGGGCTTGAAAACTGGATATTTGGTGTACAAAGTGGTTGGTACGGGAAACTGCAAAACTTTTGCGGGTTTGACCACTTTTACAGAATCTTACTCGGTGCGTATTTTTTAACCAAAATTGTGAAAGACAGTTATTTTTACGGGTTTGACCACTTTTGCCATATCTTCTACTGACACATATTCAGTGTCTGCAATGTAATCCGTTTTTTTTAAAGATGTAATCCGGGTTTCAGAGAAAATGAAACCGTCTAAGAAAATGGAAAAATTAGACTTGGTTAATTTTCAAGTACTAGTAAAAGTACATCTTATACATATAAGTACTTAAATAGTACCCCCACTGCTTGAGTACAAATGCATAAACAATGGGACTGGTCTTGAATTGGAGGTGAGTTCTCTCTGAGTAGATTGAGCAATATTTTACGGCAGTATCTTAGTTGGTAAGTAAGACGTACACATGCATGCATGTAGAGGTACCTTGTACGTACGCCAGTGAATGCTCGCTCAGCCATGTGCGCGATCCACGTTAGTTTCGGACATCTTTGCGTAAAGGATATGGGCAATATTGACCGAATACATGAGCCATGTTCCTAAAACCTTGCTTCGTCGACGATGAGAACATGATCGACTCATCGACACGCATCCTGCCGGCCGGCTCTCTCGTGCCGTCGTCATACGTGTAGCAAAACCAGAATCTCCAAACTCTCGCCATTTCTAGTATAATCAGGAAACCGAAAATGGAAAGCTAGAATCGATCCTACTTGGAAAATGTCTGAGTAATTTCGCTACTAGGAAAAGATCAATTCCCCGTGATCCGATCCGAGAACTCGTACTGAAGAAACCATTAATTAATTTTATTATTATTGTCAAGGAAGACCATACTACTAGCAGCGAAGATCCCGAGTCCATGGATTGGTTGAAGCAGCTCTCAGCGGCCGTAACCTCGGACCGAGCCAGGCCAAATTCCGGCATAGAATAGCACGCGGGGACGGACGGACGGGCGTGCTGCCCCCACCCCGGAAATAAACTAGACGGTCGCTCCGTCGTCCGGTAAGCTAGGTAGCGCCCGCCGTTTCGGCCGCGCTTTCCCACGGGGGCGACCGTGTCGTCTCTTGCAGCTCGGCTACTTAACCGATCCTCACACACAGTCGCCATCCCCCGTTCTGATTAATTACCCGCGCGAAGGCGCCATTGATTACCTCTCCCCGTACCAGTAGCAGTAGCAGCAGTATATAAGAAAGAAAGTTCGTGAGTTGTGACGACCATACCATCACCAACCAACCCAACCAAACCTGTACCCGCAACCGCGTCGACGGGCTGGTACTGGCCGGCGAGGAAGCCACCTCAAGAATCATTCCATGGCTTGATTGATTGTTTGGTCGGTCGTATAAGAACAGGAAACCGATCCAAGGCGTTCCCCTAGCTTCACCTTCTCACCTGTTGAATCCGATCCACCGATCGATCGAGCGAGCTTGTTAGGTGGGAGCGCGCCAGCAACGACCGATGGTTGCGCACAAGCTGGCGGCCTCGTGGCTGCCGGTGGACTTCCGGCTCCCCGCGGTGCCGCAGGCCGCGCTGGGGATCCTGGCCTTCGAGGCGGCGGCGGCCATGTCCAAGCTGCTCTCGCTGCACCGCTCTCTGTCGGAGCAGGAGGTCTCCCGGCTGCGCGCCGACGCCATGCGCTCGCCGGGGGTCTCCTACCTCAACTCCACCGACCAGGCCTTCCTCCTCAGGCTGGCCTGCGCCGAGCTGGTCCTCTCGCTCGACGCCGCGGCCGCCGCCGTCGCGCGCCTCGGCCTGCGCTGCGGGATCGACTTCGGGGGCGTCTACGCCAGCCTCAAGGCCGGCGCGCACGACGCCAGGATCGACCCGCTCCTCGCCAAGGGGCTCAAGGTCAAGGCCAAGAAGATGGAGCGCCTCGTGGCGGCCACGTCAAAGCTCTGCTCCGAGATGGAGGCGCTCGGCGAGCTGGAGGCCGACGAGAGGAAGCTCACCTCCCGCGGCTGGATCCGCCACAGCGGGCCTATCCCGGCCAAGCTCACAGACCCGCAGCCGCCGCCGCCGCAGATGGCCGACTCGTTCGGCGCGGACTCGCTCCGGCAGGAGATCAAGACGCAGCTGCTCAAGGTGCGGCGACTCAAGGAGGAGTCCCTGTGGAGCCAGAGCTACGAGAAGGCCGTCAGTCTCATGGCGCGCGCCGCCTGCGCCGTCTTCATCCGCATCTGCGCCGTCTTCGGCCAGTACGTTCCCGGCCTCCCCCCGCCGATGCCCTGCACCGCCAGCGACAGCGTCCAGGCCAGGCTGTCCAAGCTGCTGAGCCCGCGGGCGGGGAAGGCGAGGGCGTCGTCGGGGCCGATCACCCGGCGGGAGCGGGACGGGGCGCCGTCGCGAGTCCACCCACCGATGCAGCGTCAGCAGCTAAGCAATTCGTGCCCGATCATCGGCCTGAGGCCGCTGTCGGGCCACAAGCCCGGCGTCGACTGGCGCAAGTTCCTGGACGCGCCGCCCAGAACCCTCGGCGGCGCCGGGCTGGACCAGCAGTACGCAAACGTGATCGTGTCCGCGGAGGAGCTGCTGCAGATGGAGGCCGAGGGGCGGCAGGAGGAGGCCAACTCGGAGCGCGCGGAGATGTACGAGATGCTGCCCGGGAAGCTCCGGGCGGCGGTGCGGTCCAAGCTGCGGGACTGGTGGCGGGACCCTGGCCCGCTGGACGCCGGGCTGGCGGACGGGTGGAAAGAGGCCGTGGAGCGGATCATGGCGTGGCTGGGTCCGATGGCGCACGACACGGTGCAGTGGCAGGCGGAGCGGACCATGGACCGGACGCGGCGGTTCGACGGCGGGACGCGCGTGTACGCGCTGCAGACGCTGCGGTGGGCGGACAAGGAGAAGGCCGAGGCGGCCATCGTCGAGGTGCTGGTGGCGCTCAGCTGCATCTGCTGGTACGAGGAGCGGCGGCGCGGCTCCCTCAGACACTCGTCCACCGTTCAACAACGATGATGTCCACACCATTGTTTCTTTTTTTTCAACGGTTCGTTTGTCAAAGCATTGATTTCAAGAGTTGATTTTTTGGGCTGTGTAGGCTAGAACGCGCTAGTTGTAGACTTGTAATAGTTTGAAATTTGGAGGGAGAAGAAAACCCCAGCAGCAGGTCCATTGCTTGGTTACTGTCAGTGGTTTGAGCCTGGCATGCCCCGGGCCCGCATGTCCGTCTCACGCTGGTGACAGCGTCCGGTGTAGTATAAGTTGTCACATGGAAATTGTACATTATTGATTCTTTGAAATTTGTGGGGAATTGTACTCAAGCAGGCACAAAATTCATCCGGCCACGGTTCTCTTCCTCCTTTGCGAGATGGAGGCAAAGTCAAAAAGCTTTCAGCTACTACCGGCGTTGAATAGTTTGGTTTGGTCTCTATCTCCACGCCGTGAATGTGTTCTGCATGCTGTATTTAGGAGGGTGCCACAAGAAAAAATTATGTGTGTAAAAGAACTAACTAAACCACCACACTCATCACCAGCAAAAAGTCAATCTGAATGAATTGAGCTTGGAATCTTTCAGAGCGTGAGACTCAGAATTACAATCAGAATCAGTCCGACAGATGCCATGTTCAGCTTTCCGGCGTCGAACCGAGAGCGGCCGTCCAATTTTTTAACCTTTGAAATTTCGAGTTTATTTAAAAAAATCGTAAAAAAGCATTGATATAGTCAATGTTATATTTTACAGGTGTGCAAATTTTACTGCGAAACAAATTGTATTTTAGACTCCGCAAAAATGAAAAATCGAGAATCTGTCGCACCTGAAGTGGAGATTTCGTTCCATTATTTCATTTTTTATGAGCCCAAAATATAATGTATTTCCTTTTGGAAATTTGCACACCGATAAAATACAACATCGAGTACATCCAGGGTATGTATTTTTGAAACTTTGAAATCAAAGTTTCGAAATTTTTGCAAAGCGCTAACGGTTGCCCATGCTCCGAAAACGAATTCCTGCGAGTCGAACCGACTACCTCCATGCCTCCACAGGGTGAGCTGTGTCTTGCTGTTCAGAAGTGCGCCGCAGTTCAGCACATCTTCCCACCGAATTCGCGTGCAAGCTTTCCATGGTTGAGACGAAAGACATGCTAGTAGAATACCAAGTTGAATGAAATTCTCCGTGGAATCGTGGGATTCAGAATGTCATCCAGAATCCCTCTGCCTACGGATGGTCGTAGTGGCATGTCACCGAACAGTCTGAACCCACACGCCGCGCGCCTTTTTATCTTCTTAATTAATCGTCGCATGCAGTTGGGTAGCTTAGCTAGCTAGCTAAGAGGAGGCCATACTAAACAAATTGGGTTAGCTTATCTTGAAGAACCTGCAACGAAAAAGCGAGAGGAAGCGGTCTAATTCACATGGCTCGAAACTAATCTAACCCTTTCCGGGACCTACTACTATAGTTTAGTGCACAAGTCACAAGCCACTAAACACCTCAGAGAGCCGAAGAAAGATGCCAGTCCAAGGAAGCAAGAGCCCGTGCCTGCCTAGGCTATGAGGTCAGCTTAAGAACATGCACGATCTCTTGTAAACTAATACTAATCCTAATGGCTACTACTAATCCTATGTGCCAAATAAATTGTACTCCCTCAGTCCAGGAATAAGTGATTTACATTTATCAAGATTCACACACTAAACATGTCTTTTTTTTAAACAAGGAACGGCCAGAAGGGACAGGGCGCTTTTGCATCTATAGCAATGATAGACCTAAAATTCGAAGAAAGGGCTCCTAACATTTCAAAAAGGACCCTAGGACAAAAACAAGAAAAGCAATCAGGTCTCGGACGTCCTCCTCTGCCGCTCGTCGGCGACCTCAAGGCAACGACAACCGCGCCGAGGTCAGAGATGAGGTTGCTCGCTTGGCTCTCCTTTTCGGCAACGAACCATTGCCACCTGCCGCAAAATCTCCTCCGGGGACGAACCACTTGGAGGTGAGAAAGCGTCAAGCACTGGCCCAATGGTCCAGAAGGGGCCTCTGACATGAAGGTTGAAGAAGGGCCACTATGACGGCCAAGGATCATGGTGCCCAATTCGGACGCCATGTGGGTCACTCGCAAGGGGCAGCTTCGAAGCGGAGCAGCGTTGGAGCACCATCTGCCTCCTTCCTCGTCCTTCCGGCCACGACCTTCTCCCGTTTCCAAATCTTCGCTCCCCAGCGCCATGGCCAGTTAGCAGAAGAAGGAGAATGGCGAGAAGGGCAGTCGAAGGCAGGTGCGCTTATTGGAAGAGCTTGTTGGGGAGTTCCTCTCCAATGGCTTCCACCTTGGAAGCTTGGCAGAGAAAGCCACCAGCACCTCACCGGCGCTGCTCCCAGACGTCGGCTTGGAGAAGCTCGAGAAGCCGGCCTTATTGTCGGAGATCCTTGGTCTCCCCACCACCAGCCGCCCAACCTTCTTCCACCGGTGGTGTGCCCCCGCAGCAAGAAGCACCAAGCCGCCCTGGATCTGGCCGGCGAGATCCAGAGCCCTACTTCCAAACACCCATCTAGGGTAAACACCAGGACCTAGCCTAAAACTACACCTAAAATCTACGGCAGCACCTCTCCATTGCCAACTCCGACCAGCCTCGCCGGCGGAGGAAGCTTCGGATCAGGCCGCAGTCGCTAGACGACTCTCAAGGGAACACATGGAGACGAGGAGCGTGCGGAGAGAGGGGGAGGAGGGGCGAAAACCATACTAAACATGTTTAGATACATACAAATGTAGAAAAATACAAGTCACTTATTTCTAGACAGATGAAGTAATTATTTTCAAAGCTGCAGTAGCTTTCCAATGGCCGTCCGTCGTCACCACACCACCTCTGGCGAGTAGAGTAGTCTGGTCAATGCGCACCACCGCCTGTTTCCCGCGCTTGGAATAAATAGTGCGCTCGTCAAGACGCCACTTTCGCCCGCCCGATCACCGCGTTTCGTGGCCACTCACTATTCAACTCTGCCGTCAGCCACCACCTTGCATCGCATCGCATTGCATGGCATGCAGTTGACGATCTTCAGCTGCGGCAGACGCGCAGATGGAGAGATGGACGGACAGAACGCGTGTGCGACTCGCGCCAATCATTATGATCTGCCCGCTTAATAAAATACTAATCGTTCGTTAGCTTCTGACTATTCTTTCTGTTCTCTTTCTCTGCTGTGCGCTGTGATTGGGAAGGCACTATGCGTGTAATGTGTTGTGGAGAATGGGAGGACGGAACAAGGTCGGCACCGGATTCTTGGTGGAGTAGTAAACTCAAGGCATTGTACTTCCTCCATCCAGAAATACTACTCCCTCCGATCCATATTAATTGACTCGGATTTATCTGGATTCAGAGGTATCTAGACATATTTTAATACTAGATACATTCAAATCTAGTTAAATCAAAGTCAATTAATTTGGGTCGGAGGGAGTAAATGATTTGGAATTTTCTATATTTGCATGTATTTACATACTTCCTCCGCTCTAAATTAGTTGACTTAGTTTTCTAGATTATTTGAATATAGTTAGACTTGTTTTAGGGCTAGAGATATTCGAATCTATATAAAACCAAGTTAATTAATTTGAGTTAGAGGAAGGACTAAAATGTGTGTAGATATCGTGCGAACCTAGACAAATCTACGTCACTTGTTTTTGGACGGAGGGTTCTCCTATTCAAAAAATACGTTTTACTCCCTCCGATTCACTAATGTGAGCATTCTACATTTTTTTTCTTCTAAAAGGTATATATGTAGATGTGTTTTAGGGTATATCTTCACTCATTTTGCAGTGAATCTACTAAAATGTTTTACACTAGTGAAAGGAGGGAATAGCTTTTTCTAAAAAACATGTATCTTGACACCTTATAATGCGTACGACTTAACTCATTTTGCTCGAATATATACACTAAAAGATTAGATACATGATTTTCAGAATAAAAGCTAAAACATCTTATAAAATAATTTGGAACTGACGGAGTAGATTTGTTTTTTTTAAATGGGTGCTTTATTATTTTGAATAATGTTTACGCCCGGTCTATGCATAGCTAGGATACACACAGCCGATCAACCACACACAAAGTGACCAAAGCAAAAATACCAGCATTACAAAAATAGTATTAAACATATGAGGAAATGCCTAGAGTATGGCAAATCTATTCGTAGATCACGCTACCATCCATGTCTAGAGAAAATATGTCTCATCGTGTCCTCCAATTGCGTACACCCCTCCACAAACAAGTCACGAAACTCCATACGTTGGAGAGTAGTCCATGATCGGAGGATAGTCATGGCACGATAGATCACCTGTAGAGAAGAAGATATAATATTGTTAAAAATCCTGTCATTTCTACATAGCCAAGTGACCAAATAATGGCAAGCGCTCCCACCTACACAAAGTCCCGTCTTTATCATGTATCCCGTGCAACCAGTTACCAAATACATTGGCAACCGAACATGGAGGAGATAAACCAGAGACTACTTGGATGATTGACCATATAGTCCGAGCAAATTTACACTGGAAGAATAAATGTCAGATTGCCTCATTATGATGACAAAAAACGCATTGTATACTTCCATATCAATTCCTCTTAACAAGATTATCTTTTGTAAGAATGACCCCTTTACGAAGATACCAAGCGAAAATCTTCATTTTAAGAGGTATTTTCATCTTCCAAATTTTAGAATTATCATCAACTAGAATATCAGGTTGGATCAACGCTCTATACGTTGAGTCAACAGAAAATTTACCACTCTCCAATAGTTTCCATTTGAACTCGTCCACCCCTTCGGACAGTTGTATCATAGATAATCATAATAAAAGATTGTTCCACGATACGAGTCTAGGACCTATAAGACTTCGTCTGAAAGACACATTAGGAGGATCATATCCCAATACTGTGGAAAGTGTATCTCTTTTGTGCCTAACAATCGAATACAGAGCTAGATATTGTTCGCGAAGAGAAGTTTTGCCAAACCATTTATCTTCCTAGAACCTAATCTGCGATCCATCCTCAATATTGAAAACACCAAAATGGAAGAAATGTTTTTAGACGCCATTAGTCTAGCCCAAAAGTGTGAATCACCGGGTTTCCAAACCATTTGAGACACAGCTTTGGAGTCAACATATTTCCTCCATAGAATGGTTTGCCACACACCATCTTCTAATAGTAGTTTGAAAAGCCATTTACCAAGAAGCGCGGTGTTTTTTATTAGCAAATCATGTATGTCCAGTCCACCGTATTCTTTTGGTCGGCAAACCACATTCCATCTGGCCAATCGATATTTCTTGTTTCACTATCCCATTGCCAAAGGAATCTTGATCGAAAATAATCTACTTTCTTCAAGACACCTTTCGGTAGATGGAAAAATGAGATCGTATATAGTACCATGTTGGTGAGTACTGAATTTATGAGTACAAGTCTTCCGCCAAGGGATAACAATTTAACTTTCCAACTATTAAGACGTTTTTGAAGTCTTTCCTCAACGAGTTTCCATTCAGCTATCGTGAGACACCGATAGTGGATCGGTATTCCCAGATAGTTGATTGGAATTTGCCCCTAACCATAGTCGAAAAGTTAACATATAGGTGGGCCTCGTTTTGAGCCTCGCCAAAACAATACAAATCACTCTTATGGAAGTTAATTTTCAAACCAGTGAGTTGCTCAAATACAGATAATATTAATTTCAGATTTTTAGCTTTCTCCAAGTCGTGTTCCATAAATAAGATTGTATCATCACCGTATGGAAGAATGGAGAGACCACCATCAACCATATGGGCAACTAATCCTTCAATTTGGCCATCAGCCTTGGCTCTCTCAATAAGGATAGCTTGATGCCTGCAAGAGCACAGATCATTTGTACCTAGTTTTGAAGTTCAGATATCGATCCCACAGGGAGCCCAAAGGTAAGTGTTTATTGGTGAAGTCTCTGTCACACCCGAAGTTGTCACAGGTCTTCGAGTGAATTGACTGCAAGTGTTGAAATGTGAATGGGGTTTTGATCAAATGCGATAGATTTAAATAAAACTTAAACTTAAACTTTAGAAATATAAAGCATAAAAGTAAAGAACGACTTTGCTTGTTTGTTGTTTCTTCCAGATGACGAAACAAGGCGCGGGAAAATTCAGTTCATGGTGATAGTGACTGTTTCAGGTGGACGAGTAGTAAATGTAACAATTATAATCCTATAGATATATGTGTAGGCTAGCAACCCATAATTAGCTGGAACTCTTCTTGGTAGATTTTATTCCAACTTCAATAATCCTACTAGCCTACTACCAAAACCATGGTCAAACACTAGATCATTAAGACCCTTCAGGTTAATTAGCGATTAAGCTCATTGGATCGGACTAATGCAATAAGCACAGGGGTTACTCGTTATCCTCGAGTCAACTAGCTTTCCATTGATATCCCCGTGTCACCCGAGGGTTGCTGGTCCACTAGCGTACAAGATCTTATCTATGTAGAACAAAGTATCATGTTGTCTGGGACCTTAAGTGGACAACAAGCATTAGGCATCCCACAGATAGTCAAGCACACATAATAAAGCAATTAGAATCAATCACAAACTAGCGGAAAATATATGAAGGCACATCACATCTCACTAATCCCCTACATCTCTCACGCCCAAGGGAATTACTCACACATGAGAGAAGAACGGATCATCAATATAATTAAATAAAGGGAAATCGTCTTTGTATTACCGTAGAGATCCACAATAAGAATAGAAAAATATCCAACACAATTTAAGATGGGAAGAAACAATCTCAAACCCTAGTCTTGCAAGGTGGAGATCTCTCTCTCTCTCTCTCTCTCTCAAGTACAAGTAGTGGCTATGGGGTGTGTTGGCTAGGAGGTCGAAGATCGTGGAGCGAGATGAAGAGCGTCTTCTCCTTCTTCTCTGGATCTCTTATTTCTCCCTTTTGGATGGTGTGGCGGCTACTGCATTATGTTTTCCTCCCCGTTCCCTTCACGGAAGTTATCCCTTTTGACAAGACAGGGGTGGCGGTAGCTATACGGCCAGAACTATATGGCCAGAAAAATATTCCCGCCGTATAGTTGCTCGTTAAAGCTTCTGTGAGCTCCCCTCGCGAGCTTCCAACGTGGACTCGCTTGTTTTCTCTAGAATATTGTATTTCTCTAGTTAAATCCCTCTGTTGACGTTCAAAACCTGAAACCTACATTAAAAACCAAGTTTTCTTCGCTACCAAAGTATTAGCGTTATGTAAAACCAGAAAACGATCAAATCCGGGAGAAAATCATCAATAAAAGCCATAAAAAGTGTGTCGAATCTCACAGCTACAAATAGCCAACATATTAGCCACTATGTTAAATAGTATAGGCGATAATGGATCCTCTTGTCTTAATCTTTTTTGGTCTGGAAGTATTTGCCAGTGTCATCATTGACATTGATGGCAACACTACCACCAGACACAAAAGACTATATGAGAGCACACCACCCCTCCAAAAAAACCTTTCATACAGAGTGTTTGCTGAAGGAAAGACCAATTAACTTTGTCATAAGCCTTCTCAAAGTCAATCTTGAACAATACACCAATTAATTTCTTTGCGTGTAGTTCATGGATTGTTTCATGGAGAATTACTACACCACCCAGGATGTTTCTTCCTTACATGAAAGCAGTTTGAGATGGGCTTACAACATGATCAGCTACCAAATTCAGTCTAATCATAGAAACTTTTGTGAAGATTTTAAACTAATGTTAAGAAGGCAGATTGGACGATACCGTTGTATTCGTTCTACATTATTAACCTTACGAAGTAAAATTATGTTGCCAAAATTGATTCTAAAAAGGTCTAACTGTTCGGCATGCAAAAACTCAAACAATTGCATCAGGTCCTCCTTAATAACTTCCTTGAACTTTTGACAAAATTCCGTTGGAAAGCCAGCAGGCCCGGGTGCCTTGTTATGTTCCATTTGAAAAACGGCTTTCTTGACCTCCTCCTCCGTATAAGCAGCGGTTAGAGAGTTGTTTTCCTGAACAGAAACCTGCGGAATATCCATAGTTTGGGACTCATCCAGTGAGAAAGTATTTTCTAGCAGTGCCTCAAACAAAGATTTATAATAACGAGTAATATAAGATTTTAGTTGCTCCCGACCCTCAATTTGTACCTTCATCTTGAATTATAGAGTGAATAAGTTTCTTCTTATGCTTGACATTGGTCACAACATAGAAGTATATTGTATTCGCATCTCCTTCAAGAATGAATTTCCCTTTAGAGCGTTGATACCATTTGAGTTCCTCCTTGTGAAGTAGTCTAGCAATTTCTGCATTTGATTGGTTTCTAAGCTCAATCTCTTGGGCAGATAAAAGCCTGACTTCCATATAAGCCTCTAACTCGTTGATAATAGATGAAAGACGTCTTTTCTCTTTTTTAAGGATTTCGGCAGTATGTCTAGGCCAACAATGTAGGATTTGCGTAAGGCACGCATTTTGTTGTTTCATTGTTGTATAGGCATTTGACCACTAACATATTTCTCCCAAATTTCCTTCACCAAGTCATGGAAACCACCACGATCCATCTATCCAAGTTCAAATTTGAAACTATGTTTGGATTTGCGTGGTGGTGTTTGATGTCTGCAAGTGCACAGAGCATTTGTAACTAGTTTCGAAGTATAGATATCGATCCCATAGGGAACCCAAAAGGTAAGTATTTATTGGTGAAGTCTCTGTCACACCCGAAGTTGTCATAGGTCTTCGAGTGAATTGACTGCAAGTGTTGAAATAAGAATGGGGTTTTGATTAAATGGGATGTATTTAAATAGAAATAAAATGTAAAGTTCAGAAATGTAAAACTTAAAAGTAAAGAACGACTTGATTATTTGTTGTTTCCTGCAGATGGCAAAAGAAGGCGTGGGGAGATTCAGTTCATGGTGATAGTGATTGTGCTAGGTGGACGAATGATAAATGTAACAATTATAATCTTATAAATATATGTGTAGGCGAGCAACCCATAATTAGCCGGAACTCCTCTTGGTAGATTTCATCCCAACTTCAATAATCCTACTAGCCCGTTACCAAAACCATGGTTAGACACTAGACGATTAAGACCCTTCAGGTTGCTTAGCAATTAAGCTCATTGGATCGAAATAATGCAATAAGCACAATGGTTTCTTGTTATCCTCGAGTCTAGTAGTTTTCCATTGATACCCGGGGGTCGCTTGTCCACTAGCGAACAAGATCTTATCTATGTAGAACAAAGCATCATGTTGTCTAGGCCCTTAATTGGACAACAAGTATCCCATAGATAGTCAAGCACACATAATATAGTAATTAGAATCAATCACAAACTAATGCAAAATATATGAAGGCACATCACATCTCACCAATCCCCTACATCTCCCACGCCCAAGGGAATTACTCACACATGAGAGAAGAAAGGATTATCAATATAATCAAATAAATGGAATTTGTCTTTGTATTACCGTGGAGATCCACAATAAGAATAGAAAAATATCCAACACAATTCAAGATGGGAAGAAACAATCTCAAACCCTAGTCTTGTAAGGTGGAGAGCCCTCTCTCTCTCTAGTACAAGTAGTGGCTATGGGGGTGTATTGGCTAGGAGCGAAAAGATCATGGAGTGAGATGGAGAACGTATTCCCCTTCTTCTCCGGATCTCTTCTTTCTCCCTTCTGGATGGTATGGCGGTTGTTGCGTTGTGTTTTCGACCTTGGTCCCTTCACGGAAGTTGTCCCTTTTGACAAGATAGAGGCAGCGACAACTATATGGCAGGAACTATATGGCCGAAAAATATTCACACCGTATAGTTGCTCGTTAAAGCCTCGGTGTGCTCCCCTCGAGTGCTTCTAAAGAGAGACTTGCTTGTTTTCTTCATAATATTGTGTTTCTCTAGTTAAAACCTTATGTTGATATTCAGAACCTGAAACACACATTAAAAACCAAGTTTTTTTCACTACCGAAGTATTAGTGTTAGGTAAAGCCAGAAAACAATCAAATCCGGAAGAAAAACATCAATAAAAGCCATAAAAATGTGTCGGATCTCACAGCTATCCGTGTTCCAACAGTTAATAATATTGGAGCATGATCCCACAAAGCCTTAATGCGTTCTAGAGCACGAAAAGTTACCATAGGGAATTTTTGTTCCCATTCGGTATCCATAAGCACTCTATCTAGCTTTTCATATGTTGGATCCGGAAGACTATTAGCCCAAGTGAACTATCTTCCTAACATTGTGACCTCTCGTAAGTCCAAGCTTTCTATGACAACATTGAACATGAAAGGCCAATGTTCATCGAAACAGTCCCGATTTTTCTCATGAGGGAATCTTAGCAAGTTAAATTCTCCGCCTATAAGAATAGGATACAGATTGTCCTTAGACAGATTAACCAGCTCACGTAAAGAGCCAGCCTTATAAACATCCTGGGAAGCCCTGTAGACAGCAACTAGAGACCATGTGAAATCATCAGCCTTGTTACGGATATGGAGTTTAATAAAAACATCTCCAACCGAACTAGCTAAGACTTTCATAGTCTCATCCTTGACGCCTAACAGGATCCCCCGGATCGACCTCACGGTGGACGTGATACCTACGTAAAGTCCACTCCACCAGAAAGTCGATTGAGTTGAGCTTGTGAGAAATCACGTCTACCAGTCTCAGAAATACCCAAAAATTCCAAATTATGATCTCTCACACAATCGGCAAAGAATAATTATTTAGACAAGTCACGAATACCTCTGCTATTTGAAAACATGTCATTTATTGAGAAACAATAAGAGATTTGGATATACGAGACCTCTTATAAGATTTGTGGCTCTTCGATTTTCAACCAGAAGCTATATGTTCAAATAATGGACCCAACTCAGTATCATCAAAGCCCACCTCTCATACTTCACCAACTAAGTGAGATAGGAGTTAACCATCTACTATGGTATGCAACTCCTTCTCCTCCATCGGTGAAGAATCGGAAACAATAAAAGCCTTAGGAGTAACCGTTAAACGGTCAACCTCCATATGCCTCAACATAGAACTAAATAAAGTAATTTCCTTTACAGATCTACCCATACTTACACAACAATTACCTAGCTTATAGATGTGTTGGAAAAATAAAGGAAGGATTTTGAAGAATTCATTATACCCTGCGAGTCGAGGTTCTTCTTTGCCTTCCTTCGCATGGCCTTGACCATTGAGTCCTCATCCGTAGATGATGCCCCAAAGGCGTCAACTCCATGACGATAACTCTTGCGTGCCGAAGTCCCAACCACCAAATGCTGCCCGCCATCACCAAGAGACGGGCCTGACCCCGCCAGGGCCAGGCCATCCCCCGAACGGATCCCCTCCTGGGCCGCCAGACCAACACCATCGGACACCATCCCACCAGGTGCCTCGCTAGGCAATAACAGATCATGGGCCGTCGTAGAGCCCAGCTCCCCAAGCAGTCTGGAGTCACCTGCCTAGGTTGACGAGGAGCTGGGCTGCGCCCCCTGGGCCAGGGTCATCGAGGCCGAACCACACTGGGCAAGGCCTAGTCGTTGAGGGCCCTCGAGGGCCGACCCAGCAGCAACACAGTTGACCAGCCCCTCCTGAGCTAGTCTCCGCGTCGTAGACCCATCTACAACCACCCAAAGCACCGGTTCCAGCACCGGTTCCACCCATTGTGGAATAGAACAACCCATCATGTTAGGTCTGCAACACGTTGAGACACCAAAAGTAGGGAGGTCTGAGCCACGACAGCAGAATCACTTGCTGGTTGCAAAGCATCATGCAGCTGTGAAGGAGAGATATGAGGCGAAACCATAGCAGGCGTGCCACCACGAAGAGGAGAGCCCAATTTCAGACAATCTGCCTACAGCTTGGTCATACACCACGGGGCACCTTATTTCAGACAATTTTGTTGTCTAAATGTGTATATTTGGATCAGGGGAGGACATGAGAGGACGGATTTGTTCTCCACCTGTCCGCATCGTGCACGCAACGAGGGATCCGCATTTTTTGTTTGGTTGCGATTGCATTTAAAATAATTATACATCAGGCCATAAAAGGAAAAAAAGACATGAAAATAAATAAAACTGAAAAACTAAAAACCCAATCTAAGCGTTTGCCACTGGTGGTGGCCACAACCTACTCGTCGTCATCGTCGAGGTCTATGCAGGCGGACTGTGGCCAGGGGTATGGCCATTGCACCTGCTACGGTTGTAGTTGTGCTGGTGGTGCGGAGGACGCGGCATCTCCGGCTGCGGTGGTAGGGAAGGAGCTTGAGCCAGCACCAACTCGCGCAGGGCCTCGAACATACCCGCCCACTATGCATCCTCCTGGAGCCGCGCCTGCTACTCGGACTTGCCTAGGTCTAGGAAGTAGGACTCCTACGAGTCGAGGTCCGGTGGCACAGGACTGCCTCTGCCTCCTCCGCCTGCTTGACGGTGGCCATGTAGGCGAGGATCCCATCATAGTCCGTCATGTCATGGGGCTCCTCTCCTAGAATGTTGTCGCCGCCCACCAACGGATAGGGCTCCTCCCAGTCCATGTCCTCCTCCTCCTCTTCGCCGTCGTCATCATCGATCTCTAGCAGATCACCTACTTGAACTCCATGAAGACGCTGAGGAACATGGTCCACTGCCGTGCCTATTGCTCCCACTATAGGAACGCCACCCAGAATGGGACGTGGCGGTAGTAGGCACAGTCGTTGTGCAGTGTGATGGAGCTAGCGGCAGCGGTGCTCGGTCTGGGTGTCCCGTAGCGGCCCTTCTAGTGGCACGGGCGGGACCGGCACCCTGTTCTTGTTGAGGTGCTAGCCGCTCGGGAGATTCACGTCATGGTAATCGCGCGGCGTCCCCGTTTACCACTGTCAGCGCGCCTCGTCCATGAGCACGTATTGGTGGTCGTGCTGGCTCTGAGGAGGCATACGCTTCCGAACTGGCGATAGGGGCTACGCAACGAAACCATGTGCACGTGGTGGCAGTGGCAGCCTCCTACGGATGAGACGTGGAGGTGGAGGCGTTGGTGAGCGGTGTGACGCCGACGCCGACCCGAAGACGAGCCGAGCTCATAGTCGTTCCTCGTCGTCCTCTTCCACGGCCACGTCATGGCTGGATGTGAGGGATACGAGGAACCGGTTTCGCCAGAAGTGAGAAACTGGCGCAGGTGGTCGCCTGGCGGGGTAGATTGACACCCGTGGACATCTTAAGAAGGCCTGCCATAAATGTCGGCGCAGGCTACAACGGTCTCAGCATTGATGGCCGCGCAGGGTAGTCAGCGGCGCAGCGGTTAGCGACCAGCATGAATGTTGTCATAGAAGAGGAGCAACCAACATTGATGTGGGTCGCTGCCATGCGGGTCTGTGGCGGACGCGGAGGACACGCACGATGTCTATGGCATGCTCGACCAGACGCAAACATGGCCCAAATTTAGACCAGGAGTGCATCGGTCCAGGGCCTTCTGTCTGTTTGGGTTGCCTCATTGGGGATTGATTTGCGGTCTACGTGTTCTCGAAGATTGAAACGACGTTTGGGTTGCAAGTTGGGTATGCTCTTATGGAAAGGTCCACCCGAAAGAGTAACGACGAGAGAGATACATTGTAGAACACAGAGAGATGGAAGTGGATTGGCGTGGATTTTTGGACCTCGGGTGCACCGGAACTGTTGGTACAATTAAATCGAAAAATACTAAAACTAACTAAAAAATATATGGCATAAACAATGCGTGCAGAGAATATGTGCAGATATGTGCATGTTAAATCTGAATCTAAAATATAAAAATATCTAAGCTACACAAAAAAGGCAAAATTTACTGTTCACAATATAAACAGTGGAGGTATACTATTTAGAACAAAGTCTCAGTCACACGATCGTTTTCTTGCGAATTCACACGAGCAAATATCAAGGTGATATGTATGTGTGTCAATTATTTTAATTTTTTGAAACATTTAATTAGTTTTTTTTTAAAAAAAATCAGGTATGGTAGTACTCAGGTCCTCCACCATATTTTGGATTATTACTACAACTACAATGAATGGATCCACGGGTTTCGCAGGTAAAAAAATGGATCAAACGATCCTTTTTCTACTCTAAGAGTCACATGATACCAAGTCAACTCAGCGAACATGTGACTCGCATGGATGACACTTAGCATTTAATCGAAGTACATACTTGATACGAAGTTTGCTTGAGGTACGGCTCTATAGCCTTCATGCGTAAGAAAGCTGGCCTTTGCCGCCAGCACCATGGAATATTCTTTTGGTAACATGTCCAAGTGCTTCACGCACATTAGAGCATTTCCACTCGTGGCCCTCAAAGGCTTTTAAAGGCTTTTGAGGACCCCGGCATCAATTTTCGGCCCTAGCCGCATCCCTCAAATTCGATTTGGTGTCGGCGCGGGCGCGCCCGGTCGAGATCCAATTCCAAGGTAGACTATCGGGGGCGCCGAGAGGGCGGGGAAAAGTTCGGCGGGCCAGCCTTGTCGGCGATCTAGCTGAAAATTATTCCCCTTTTCCACCAAAATTAGCGCCGGTTCCCTCCAAAATTAGCCCCTACCTCCCACCTCCCCTCCCGTTTCGCCTCCTACTCCCGCCATTTCCCCAGCATAGACCAGATCGCGCCACCATGCCACCGAAGAAGTACGTCGCTCCCCGCGCAACTGCAGCAGCGCCGCCGGTGAAGAAGAGGGGCAAGCCGGAGAAGGAGCGGCCGGAGGGGATGACGAACGCGGAGTGGGCGTTCGACCTGCAGCGCCGGAAGATCGAGAACACCAGCCGCCGGCAGAGAGAGCTCAGGGCGAGGAAGAAGCGGGCCTCGGAGGCTCTGGCCACGGAGGCGCTCATGGCGCAGAGAGCCGCCCACATGGCGGGCATGCCGAGCTTACCCCCGCACGCGTGGGGGAGCCAAGGGAGCGTCTCGTCACCGTCGCCGTCTTCGGCAACAACCTAGGCTGGCCCGATGTCCTGGGATAGCCAGGGTACACCCAAGCTATCTTGCTTCTCGCTGTGCGGGCCACTCGACGCGGGCGGCAGCTTGAACCCCAATGCCTTCATGGCCTGCATGGCGGATGCCGCCTCGCACGCTGCCGAGAGGGCGGAGCAGGCCGTCCGATCGGGCAGAAGAAGGCCAAGGCGGCGAGGGATGCCGCGCCGGCCATCGAGAAACTGCACAGCTCGATCATGGTCTGCATGGCGGATGCCGCCTTGCACGCTGCCGAGAGGGCGGAGCAGGCCACCAAGATGGAGCAGGTTGCTGCGGTCAGGTGGGCGTCGGTCATCGAGAGACAGGACGCCAAGCTCGAGCTGATCAGGGCCAACGTGGCTACGAAGAAGAGGAGGGAGGACCTATCGATCCTCATGGTCGACACCAGGGACATGGACGCCGACGTGCGGGCGTGGTGGGAGGCCCAGCGCACCGTGATCCTTTACGAGGTCCGAGGTCCACCGGCATCCACTACCCCAGCACCTGCGACATCCACTTCTCCATCTCCTGCGACATCCACTATCCCAGCACCTGCGAGCGCACCGGCGACATGCACTCCCCCGCCGGTCGTCGATGTCGACGCCACCGTCTGATGCGCCGCTATGTTTTGTGATGCCGGCGCGGCTTCTTTTGATCGCTAGACTATGATGATTTGCAGCGATTTGCGACGATGTGATCGTCGAGGCTTTGTTTTGTACGTCCAGACTATTTATGTTCGGCTATGCGATCGGCGATCGGCCGTTCTACCCGCCATATTATTTTTCTTGTTCGAATTTCAAATTTCTAGTTTGGGGGCCGATTTGGGGGTAACGGCTGGAGATCGGCTCCCCCCATAGCCGGTTTTTGCGCCGACGTCTCCCATATGTTCTTACGCCAGGGTTAAATTGAGAGTTGCGAGTGGAGATGCTCTTAGAGATTGAGAAAAGAGAGAACCATGTCCTACAAATTCTGCTTTCTCATGGAACCATATGTCGTGTCAACAATGAAACACAGTTGCAACCATCTCCGACACGAGTAATACTCACGTGAACTGAAAGTCATCATGAGGAACACAGCTTCGCGTCCTAAAAAATTCAGTTGCTCCTCACACATCTTTGACTAATAATGTTGCTTTGCTTGTAATCTGCTGGAGAGCTGGTACCAGTTTAGTTGCACTCTTCAAAGTATGGCTCCATTTTGGATACCTTATCTTCCTCGCGTATGTCTTGACTGATACACTACGTATTTGTTTCTTAGTCTCCGCTCACAATATTCAGTTCATAATCACCAGACTTTCAGGACTGGAAACCGTCCAGTACCGCAGTACGTCAACCAGTCTGCCAGTACAGCATTCAAGTTTCAGAGGATGATACTGCTTGTTCGTAGCTCTGAACTAGCCACACCAATTAAAATGAAGGGAATTCCAATAAATTAACCGCATTGAGTAGCAGCCTATAGGCAGTTAGCAAGCTAAATAATCTGTGAATTGCTCAACACAGCAAGCTGGGTCAACGAATCTCAACTGAACTCTCGGAGAAGAATATATAATTCTTTTCCCACAGAATTCTACTTGCTACACTTTCTTTTAAAACCATATTTATACCTTCACAGAACACTCTTTGAACGTAAGGAGCTTCCACGAGGAGTTTTGCTCTGGTGTCCTCTCACTCCTCCCAAACATAGAAAATTGAAAACATAAGGACGACTAGGATTGATCGATATCCCTTCGTGCCCTCCGGACCGAATGAGTATTGATCAATCATGACCCTCTTGTGTTTTCAATGTTAGGTTGACTTCTCCTCCCGTACGAACCCAACGGTTCGACGAACCCTTGCCCGCGCCCTGATCGGGGGCGTCCAACCACTTCAAGGTTGGTGGGCCCTGTGGCAGCGCTATAAAGAGGAGGTGGGGGCCGGGGCACAGGTTACAAGGTTCGACTCTGCCGCCGCTCCCCCACTGACATCCCTACCGATCTAGGGTTCCTAGCGCGAGCCACGGGAAGCACCGACGCCGCCACTGCTTTGCACACACACACACCCCACGCCCTCACTGTCGCCACCCATGGCCAACGCCTCAGGATCTTCGAGCCAAGGAGAAGGTTGGGTTTCTACTCTCTCCCACTCCGATCTATCTCTGTATACCCCATAGTATCGATGCTAGTATGTATACTAGATGTTGTCTACCGATAAGATCTACCCTAGTATGTTTCAAGAAAACTAACATTGGTATCAGAGCCATCTAGGTCCTAGATTTTTCGAGTAGAAAAGGCAAAGTCAAAACCCTAACCCCAATACAGTGCGCCGCCGCAAGGCCGCGCCGTTCCTCTCGATCTAGATGGGTATCCATATGGAAACATCTAGAAGAAGAACCAACCCTTCGGGGCAAAGAAAGCAAAGGAAAAGAAGCCCCGAATCCCCGCATAGAAAGCCCCAGAAAATCAAACAGAAAAGGGCCACCGGCCGCCACTATGTGCCGAAAGGGCGCCGCGTCCAGCGGAGGCGCACCCACCCTTGGATGGATGCGCGCACCGGCAAAGGGGCCAGGGGGCGCCGCCATCCGCCGCTGCTCTCGGTCCTCGCCTCGATGCGGGGTGTGGTGGAGGTGGAAAAAGTCTATTCTAAACCCTAAACTCGTAGAGGTTCGCCGGTTTGAACTCTAACCTCGAAATCCCGATCGTTTGCACCCTGAACTATTGAGTCCCGGTCTAAATTAAACCCTAGATCTGTTTGACCAACACCACGTCAGCAAGTTTTTATAAAAAGACCCCTATATAATTATCTATTCCGATCAGGTGATCCTTGACTCTCTCACTGAGTTCTCTCTGGACTCAGGTCACGGTCATGTCCTTTCCGTCGAGCAGCGCGGTCTCCGTCGGCAGCACAACTCAAATTAAACAAAATCCTGCTACTCAATCTCTGAAATTAGACAATAATTTCACTACAAACCCATTTTTGTGATCCGTACGTAACGTACCCAGTTATATTATCCATTAGATGAACATCGATCTGAAGAGCAATCCAGACCGGGAGCGCCACCGGCTCTTTGAGGAATTGTGAGGCTTTTCAGATTAGGAGCCGAGCTAATTGCCTACGTCGTTGTCCACTAATTTTGCCCCGAGCTCCCGTAATTCCCTAGCTCCATTGGAGAGGGCCGCATCCTATGGAGAAATTTGACGTCATAGATGCATCAAATCAAGATTAAATAGGGGTGATGGAGGAGGTCCGGTGGTTGACGCTCCCAGCGTGCTCATCGGAAAGAAATTCGGTCCGGCCGAAAAAACCATGAGGTAGCACTCATCGGATGGAGGTGACAGCGGCACGCGCGTGCTTCCCGACGGCGACGCGCGATGGAGCTCTGAAGGTAGTGGCGCGGTGTGGTTACCGGCGGCAACGGACAATGGAGCTCTGAAGGTTTTCCTTTTACGGGTCTCAAGGTGATTGTTGGGAGACCGGGTTATAGGATAGATAGCCGCACTATCAAGAGGGGCTTTCGGTTGGGTAACTTGATCACATCGTCATAGGGAGCTCAATCCTTTGCATACTTTGCATATTCCTATTTTGTTGCTTCTTGGTATTTTCTCTATGTGAGGTTCTTGAGCTTGTTGCTAGCTCTTCAACAAGCCCAAGTTCATCGAAAACGGAATTCGTATGCATCTTATATGGCGTTTTCGAGTTTGAAGGTTTTACCGGTTCTTCTTATAGGGAGGATCCATACCTTTCCTCATTTGGTTATATCTTCCTTTGTTGGACTATGATGTTTTCATGCACCATATTGTAGATCTTGTTTTCCTCATCAAAACAAGCCCAAGATCATCGAAATCGGAGTCCGGATGCAAAAGTTATTGCGTTTTTCATGAAGTCAGTTTCATCCCGGTTGTGGATCCGGTTCAACCGAGCCCCACACCAGACGGTCCGGTTCCAGCTCTGGTAGACCGGATCTTAGACCGGGTTTTCCGGTTTTCGCGACCGAGTCTATTCCGGGTTGGCAAACAGAGGTATTTCGGTTTGTAGGTCGGTCCTCCGGCCTGGGGACCGAGTTTCCCGGTTCTGGGGCCGGTCCAACCGACTTTGGAACCGAGTTTTCGCTGTTTTCTCTCCAACGGCCATATTTGCTTTTCCCTATAAAAGGGGGTTCTTCCCCCAACGTTTTTGGTTGTTCTTGACCACGAAATTAACCTCCATTGTTGAACCTCTTGAGCTTGCTTCCTCTCCCTTCCCTCCTATGATTCTTGCATCGTTTTGAGGGCTTTGGAAGAGGAGATCCAGATCTACAATCCCCACCAATCAATTTCTCCTCTAAGTGAGGGGAACCCATTGGATCTAGATCTTGGATTCATTGGTTGACTTCCACCATTGTTCTTCCTCTCTAATTCCTCCCTAGCACTTATTGCTTTGGTGGGATTTGAGAGTGAGGGATTTGAATGCCCTTGGTGTTCTTGCTTTGCATTCTTGCATAAGTGTTGAGCTCTCCACTACGATTTGTTCAAGTGAGAGACCGTGAGCTTGTTGCTCTTGGAGGGTGACCTCCTAGTTGGCTTGGCGGTTGGTGCCGTGGTGTCCTCTTCGTAGAAGATTGTGAAGAGACCCGGGCTTCTCCTTCGTGGAGCTTGTGAAGTGGTTGTGGAGCTTGCCATCTCCGGAGTGGAGGAAAAGCTAGCCATAAGGAAAGGGCCTATTCCTTCATGGGATAGACTCGAAGAAGAAGGTGAGCCTTCGTGGCGTTGAGAAATCCTTCGTGGAATCCCACACCTCTCCAACGTGACGTACCTTACTTGTAAGGGAACACGGGAATACATCTTCGTCTCCGCGTGCCTCGGTTATCTCTATACCCGAGCTTACTTTCCTTGTGATAGCCATCGAGCTTGAAGTACTTATATCTTGCTTATCACTTGTGGTATATTTATCTTGTGCTATCTTGCTTAGCTTATCTTGTTGTTGGTGCACTTAGTTGAGCCTAGTGTATTTAGGTTTTGTGCTTGTAAAATAAACGTTAGTTTAATTCCGCATCTATCAAGCCAAAACCGTAATAGTTTTGAAATTGCCTATTCACCCCCCTCTAGGTGACATCTCTATCCTTTCAATTGGTATCAGAGCAAGGTTTCTCCTTGTTTAGGCTTCACCGCCTAGAGTGTAAATATGTCGGCTAGTAGTATAGTGCACAATGACACAATTATCTTTGATGGCACAAATTATATTTTGTGGAGAAATTGCTTGCTTTGTAATCTTCGGACCTTGTGTCCAAATATTGAGCGTTTTCTAGATGTAGGTTTTTCTCCTCCGATGGATCCTCAAAATCTATCTTTAGAGGATGAGAAAAATTTACATCTCGAAGCTCAAGTATCTAATGAGCTTATTTTCTCCTTGATCCCCATAGTTAATTTGTTCTTGACAAATGTAAAGCGCAAGTCATCTCATGAGATGTGGACCAAGCTTAAAGAAATATTTGGTGGGTCCATTTCTCATAGGGTCGGTGGTATTTCCGAGGAGCTCTCTTATCCTTCACATCATGAAGATCTCCAAGTGGCTTCCACCTCCGGCCGCAATGAGATTTCAATTCCCTTCACTTCACCTACATGTGACAAGTCACAAGGTAATGGCATGGTGAGTGGAGAAATCATATGTAATGATGGTAGTGGTTCTCTTCACACCAATGATTCATGTTCTATAAATGCTAATTGTGTAGAGAGTTTGGACTTAAGCACTTCTTGCAACGATAATTTTATATCCCCTTGTGTTGCTAGTCCTTGCATATTGTCTTGAAATTATTTGAGTACTAGTGTAGATGATATGCTTGATTTGTCTTGTTCCAATAAACAAAATGCTTCTATTTCCTCTAGTTGTGTATCTAACAATGTAGAGGAAATCAAACACCCTATGGAGCAAGACACGATCATGAATGAAGATTCAATAATATCCTCATCTTCATCCTCCCGTGCTCACATGTGCCTTATGGCAAGAGGATCAAAGGTATCTCCTACTTTGGATCCCAACATCTCTTCTCTAGATAATAGCAATGATAATGATGATAGTGATGATGACCTTGATGAGGATACCTGAGCTCTTGTGCTTGAGATGACCTTTTTGTGTACCTCTCTTCGTGGTAATAGTAAGGCCGTTGCTTGTATCAAACACGTTATGGACACCATAACTAAACAACCGGAAACCATAGAGGAGTTGGATTTCCAACTTGATGATGGGAGTCGGAGATTCAATCTCCTTAAGCAAGTGATTGCCGAGGAGAAGCACACTAATTGTCTCCTCATACAAAAAATTGAATCTTATGAGCTTGAAAAGGAAAAATCTATTAATGATGCTAGTGCTACTAACTCTACTTCTTGTGAAGCATCTATCCTAAAGGAGAATGTTGAGCTAAGGGCTCAACTTGAGTTGCTAACTAGCAATTATGGGAAATTGGAAGAAAGTCATGAAAAACTCTTGGCCTCTCATAATGATCTTCTAATCTCCTATGATGGGCTAAAATTAGCTCATGAGGCAAGTATCACTAAGGTAACATCTTGTGAGCCTCTTTTGGACATTAGCACAACTTCTACTCAAAATGCTATTTTGCCATGTGCTAGTCCTAGTGATCCTTCTAGTCATACTAGTGATAAACCTTGTGTTGGATTACTTGCTTTGCCTTGTTGCTCTAACAATGAAGCTTCTACTTCCTCTAGTACCTCTATTTCTACTAACCATGTAGAGGAAATCAAAGAGCTCAAGGCCCAAGTCACTTCTTTGAAGAAAGACTTGGAAAAGAGTCATGAAGTTAAATCCACACTCGATAATATTTTGAGTGTGCAAAAATACCCCAATGATAAAAGAGGACTTGGATTCAACTCCAATAATAAGAACAAGTCCAAGAGCAACAAGAAGAAGATCCAAGACCAAGTCAAGGATTTGGCCAAGATTATTTGCTTCAAGTGCAAGGTTAAAGGACATCATGTAAGATCTTGTCCATTGAATAAAAAGCACTTGAGTGAGAAGAAACAAGGGAAGTGGTCACAAGTTCAAGGTCAAGCCCAATCTCAACCTCAAGTTGAATCTAGGCCACTTCCCAAGAAGAATCAAGATAAGGCTCCCCAAGCCAAGAAATTAATGAAGAAGAGAAAGGGGAGCACTTGTTGCTACATATGTCGTGAGAAGGGGCACTTGGCCTCTTCATGTTCAAATGGTACCTTATCTAACCCTATCATTGTTGATGATTATTATTATCTTGGGAAGGATAAGGATGGCAATGTGTTTGCCAAGTTTGTTGGAACTCAAAGTGGTGTCAAGAAACGAACCATTTGGGTTGCCAAGCCTATTGTGACTAACCTCTTAGGACCCAGCTTGGTTGGGGACCAACAAGCTCAAACTTGATCAATAGGTGTTTTTGGAGGGAATTGGAGACTTGGCTAACTCATGAAGAATTAAGGGATCTTCATATATTATATTTTATAAAGCCAAGTTATAAGGATTATCATCTCCCTACCATATACCCAATGTGCCTCTTTGCGGTAACTCGAACTCAACTCTTTTATATTGAAAGTTACTTGCCCCTTTACATGTTTTGGTTTTGTACCAAGTATGTGTTTGTATTTGTTGTGCCTCATGCTTGCTTATTTTGTGTATTCAAGTATGTCTATGTGTTTGGCATATCATTTACTTGTGTGTTTTGCTTTGAGCCTCTAATGCATCTTGATGATATCTTTTTTGGCTCTTTTTGAGTGGTTAATGGAACATCCCATTTTGGAGGTGTGATATGCCTCGCGCATCTCTCATACCTTAAAATGTGTGTACATGAGTACTACCACTTAGTATTGATATTGCAAGATTATCTAGTCACTATGTGGTGTGTCATACTCATGAGAAATTCAAATTCTAAATGTCCATTAATTATTTCTAGTTGAGGTTGTTTTTCCTCTTATTAAGAAAAATTGGATACCACATTATGGGGGAGTGATATGCTTCTTTTGCATATCACAATCCTAGGAAATGTGAACATGAGGTGGTGCCACTTAGAGTTGATATTGTTGATTATCTTGTATCTAGGTGGCATGTTAGCTCAAACAAGGTCCTATTTTCTTGTTAGAAGCTTTTATTGGTCGTCTTTTCGGTCTTTGCTTGAGTAAGAAATTCTTGGTGTGGCCTTCCTCAAATGCTTATCTCTATCGAGAGAAGAAAGAAATCTAAGTTTGATAACATCTCTGCCAAACTCGGTTCTCAGGCCGGTTGAACCGCTTCCTAGACCGGACGGTCCGGTACCAGTCCCGGTCAACCGAACCCAAACCAGGATTCTCGGTTTCATATACCGAGTCTATCCGGGCTCACTCACAGTGAGCATCCCGGTTTGGATTCCGGTTGACCGGGTTGTACACCGGGCGGTCCGGTACCAGTTCCGGTCAACCGAACCCAAACCGGGATTCTCGGTTTCATATACCGAGTCTATCTAGGCTCACACACAGTGAGCATCCCGGTTTGGATTCCGGTTGACCGGGCTGCACACCGGGCGGTCCGGTGTGTGGTCCGGTCCAATCGAACTTAAAACCGAGTTTCGCAGAAAATTCTACAAACGGCTAGATTTCTCCCTTGAGTATAAATACCTCTTCTTCTAGCTTGTCTTTACAAAAATTGTTGTGGCTCCCATTGTCTTCCTTGGCTTTGGAACATCTCTTTGATGGTGTTTTTGATTATCATCAAATGTGATTTTAGTGGAAGACAAACCTTTTCTTCTCGGAACCTTGTGCCATTGTGAAAAGTGTTAAGGGTTTGGTTTATTTGTTGAAATCTTGCTCTCTTGGGAGTTTGTTATCTCATTCTTTCTTCTCTATGTTATTTGCTTGAATGAGATAAATCTTTGAGCATTTATGTTTTTATCTCATCTTTTATGCTCAATAGTTTTTGCTTAGTTCATTTGTTGAACTTCGTTGAACAAATCTTGTGTTGATTTGATTCTTTGATATAGTTTGGACAGCAAATGTGTTTTGTCACACCTTGTATGCCTTCTTGAATATTTTGGTGTTTTGTCCAAATTCTATATTCATTGGTTCTTGAAAGTCTCGTGCGTGCATGTTTACTAAATAGATATCTTATATCATGTTTTGCTTTCTTTGATCCAATATATAGGGTATACTCCATCAAATCCTTAAACGGCTATGATGTGCATGAAATTCAAATTTCATCTCTAAATATGCACATATTTTTATGGAGTATGTCCTATGTGTTGTGGTTAGTCTAACCACTTTGTACCCAATAAGTTTGGGGACCAAGATGTACTTGAATGTTGTTTTAGGTACATTGGAGATGCAATGGATGCTTGTCTTATCTATAAGGAACGTGTTGTCACCACATGATAATTTGAGCTAAGCTAGGATGATCCAATAATTCTTATCTACTACATCATACCATTGCTATCTCGGTAACAAGTATCTTATTCATGCATACTATTCTTCCATCCAATCTCTTGTAGGTTGCATCTTGGCATGATTTTATTTGTTTGTAAATGTTGCGGTTTTTGCAAGGATCTTTAAAAGACTTTTCTATCCTTATTGCTTATGTGAGTAATTTGAGATGATGCATATAATGGGGAGTATATAAAATCATGTTCATGCTTCACCAATCCCAAATGTGCCTTCTAGCAATTTATTGCATATCAATTCCTCAACGTACTCTCATGTGCAATATTGTTGAAATTGCATTGAATCCTTCCTTTTGATACTTGTTGCCTTTCTCAAAATATCCCAACTAGCATTAGTTCCCTTAGTGTTAGTTGTGATGTTTTTGAGGTTTTCTTTTTCTTTGGTGAAGTTCATTGATATACCATAAGAGAAAATAGAGCCATGGGCTATATATATGCACTTAAGCAAAATATCATTTTTTTGGTATATCTTATGACTTCCTCTTGGATATCATGTTTTCTTATCTTTAGTAACCTCTTATGTGTGGATGTTTCTTTGTGGATTATTCCCATGATTTCCCAATTAGAAACTTATATACACAAGAGTTTTAATCTCTCGCCTTGATATCCTTGCCTTTTGCCAACCATCTCACTTATCCGCTTAGTTTTTAATGGTTTTGGTAAGGTCTTGATTTATGAGTGCTCGGTTTACTTTCATTGCATCTTCATGCACTCATATCTCATATTTGGTTTCTTTTGGACTTAATCTTGTCTTGACAAGTGTATTGATTTATATCTCTACTCATTGTATCTTGGTTGTGTTCGAAATGATATAGAGGGAGTGAGGATTCCATGCTTGTGCATATTGTATTCAAATGAAACAACTAATTTATGCACAAACCTTGGGGAGCTTCCTTATTTCATTTAGAGAACTACTTGTCCACTTGATTATTTGGATCTTTTGATTGCTTGCTTCATCCGTTGAAGTTTCTTCACCTTGTTATCCTTTTAGCGATATTTGATCCTAAATATAGTTGATTTCCTCCAAGTATTCGTCATTGGATATGTGCATATGATTTCACTCATATTATTAGAAATGCACACCTTGGGAGGAACTTGAACTATATTGGCCTTCTAACTTTGTCATCCATTTTGGCACTTGTTGTCAATGGGGGATAAGTTTAGAGGGTTTTA
This sequence comes from Avena eriantha, assembly GCA_910589775.1. Classification (NCBI taxonomy): domain Eukaryota; kingdom Viridiplantae; phylum Streptophyta; class Magnoliopsida; order Poales; family Poaceae; genus Avena; species Avena eriantha. Next base: position 287,049,956 of record OU342746.1, on the reverse strand, counting down.
AGGGAAATGGTTTTCTACTTAAGATTGGTTTGTTCTTAAGTGTTTGCCTTTCATGCATTTCATCTTTATTATGTATTGCATGGTTGAATATATAGTGGAAACTCTCCCAAAGTTTATGCTTGACAATGTATGCAATGAAATTCAAGTTTATCACACGTGCATATATTGTGGGGGAGTTTGCTCTATATATGTTGGTTCTACTCACATCTCTTGCATTAGTTGTAGTTTGTGTGAGTAGAAGCAGTTTTGATATGGGCTAGTATCTTTGTGTTACTTAACCATATCAAATACAACCTCTTGTATACAACTTATTCTCGGATAAGTTGCGTACTTGTTTCTAATATTCATTATATAAACCCTCTTGTTGTGATTGTCATCAATTACCAAAATGGGGGAGATTGAAAGGGTAATTGCCCCTATGTGTGGTTTTGGTGATTAATGATAATCCCTATGGACTAATGTTTTCATTGAGTTTTATATGAAGGAATATTCCATAGGTCATGCTTGTAGTTCATGTGTTGGATTCAAGTATGGATGCCATGAAGATAAAGATATACCTTGAGTTTTGGCATCAAGATCATCAAATTGAAGAGAAGAATATGATGTTCAAGATCTTGAGAGTGTGATCTTAATAGAAGAATTCAAGATATGGCTCTAAGCCGGTGTCATGATAGCCTCATTAGTTGAGCTATGGTTGACTAAGATTTAGAGCATGTAATCAAATGAAGAATTCCTTATGTACCTCAAGATATTGAGATGGAGCATGATAAGACTCTTGGTTGACCAATGCAAAGAGTGAAGAGTGATTTCAAGTTGGTCAACGCATGAAGCATAAATAATGTACCACATGGATCTTGTGGTGTGGTAAGCCTTGTCATTTATGCATCATGAACTAACCCATTATATATGTTCCTTTGTGTTTTATATATGGGATAGGTATCTTTCCATGGGCATGCTTCAAAAGTGAAGATCTCAATAGCCCATGAGAGGATGGCATCAAGTGGTGATCGCCATCAAGGTTGAGAAGGGCAAGTTCAAGATAAGCATCTCGAGAAGATCATTTGCCTGAAGCTTGCCGTCCATATTGGTGAAAATGGACATGTGAAGATGTGTCCTAATGAAGCTATCCCATAGTGGTGTATGGGGGAGCAAATTATGAATCTTCACGAAGCAACAATGATCAAGTGATGCATTCCGGCTTGGATGGAGCTTGAAGCGTTGTCATCAAAATCAAGTGGGATCCGCAAGGCAAAGGTATGTCCTTGCTAGGTTTTCCTTTTACCGGTCTCAAGGTGATTGTTGGGAGACCGGGTTATAGGATAAATAGCCGCACTATCAAGAGGGGCTTTCGGTTGGGTAACTTGATCACATCGTCATAGGGAGCTCAATCCTTTGCATACTTTGCATCTTCCCTATTTTGTTGCTTCTTGGTATTTTCTCTATGTGAGGTTCTTGAGCTTGTTGCTAGCTGTTCAACAAGCCCAAGTTCATCGAAAACGGAATTCGTATGCATCTTATATGGCGTTTTCGAGTTTGAAGGTTTTACCGGTTCTACTTATAGGGAGGCTCCATACCTTTCCTCATTTGGTTCTATCTTCCTTTGTTGGACTATGATGTTTTCATGCACCATATTGTAGATCTTGTTTTCCTCGTCAAAACAAGCCCAAGATCATCGAAATCGGAGTCCGGATGCAAAAGTTATTGTATTTTTCGTGAAGTTAGTTTCATCCCGGTTGTGGATCCGGTTCAACCGAGCCCCACACCGGACGGTCCGGTTCCAGCTCCGGTAGACCGGATCTCAGATCGAGTTTTCCGGTTTTCGCGACCGAGTCTATTTCGGGTTGGCAAACAGAGGTATTTCGGTTTGTAGGTCGGTCCTCCGGCCTGGGGACCGAGTTTCCCGGTTCTGGGGCCGGTCCAACCGACTTTGGAACCGAGTTTTCGCTGTTTTCTCTCCAACGGCCATATTTGCTTTTCCCTATAAAAGGGGGTTCTTCCCCCAACGTTTTTGGTTGTTCTTGACCACGAAATTAACCTCCATTGTTGAACCTCTTGAGCTTGCTTCCTCTCCCTTCCCTCCTATGATTCTTGCATCGTTTTGAGGGCTTTGGAAGAGGAGATCTAGATCTACAATCCCCACCAATCAATTTCTCCTCTAAGTGAGGGGAACCCATTGGATCTAGATCTTGGATTCATTGGTTGACTTCCACCATTGTTCTTCCTCTCTAATTCCTCCCTAGCACTTATTGCTTTGGTGGGATTTGAGAGTGAGGGATTTGAATGCCCTTGGTGTTCTTGCTTTGCATTCTTGCATAAGTGTTGAGCTCTCCACTACGATTTGTTCAAGTGAGAGACCGTGAGCTTGTTGCTCTTGGAGGGTGACCTCCTAGTTGGCTTGGCGGTTGGTGCCGTGGTGTCCTCTTCGTAGAAGATTGTGAAGAGACCCGGGCTTCTCCTTCGTGGAGCTTGTGAAGTGGTTGTGGAGCTTGCCATCTCCGGAGTGGAGGAAAAGCTAGCCATAAGGAAAGGGCCTATTCCTTCGTGGGATAGACTCGGAGAAGAAGGTGAGCCTTCGTGGCATTGGGAAATCCTTCGTGGAATCCCACACCTCTCCAACGTGACGTACCTTACTTGTAAGGGAACACGGGAATACATCGTCGTCTCCGTGTGCCTCGGTTATCTCTATACCCGAGCTTACTTTCCTTGTGATAGCCATCGAGCTTGAAGTACTTATATCTTGCTTATCACTTGTGGTATATTTATCTTGTGCTATCTTGCTTAGCTTATTTTGTTGTTGGTGCACTTAGTTGAGCCTAGTGTATTTAGGTTTTGTGCTTGTAAAATAAACGTTAGTTTAATTCTGCATTCTATCAAGCCAAAACCGTAATAGTTTTGAAATTGCCTATTCACCCCCCCTCTAGGCGACATCTCTATCCTTTCACCTACTAAGCCATATGTTAAAGCTCCCATGCACTATCAGCATCAGCACATGCCTGCTCTCCCAGTGGACAAAGATGCATGTCTCCACCGCGGTAAGAAAGGGCATTTCAAGAAAGATTGCTTTGTTTGGTTAAAGGATCTGATGGCAAGGAAAGGTAACAAACATAGTTTCTTCTGTAAATGAATACTTGTATACACAGTTTTCAAAATCTACTTGGTGGATTGACTCAGGTGCAACCGTTCATGTTGCAAATTCATTACAGGGATTCCATTCGACGAGGACTATGAGAAGAAGTGAATGATGCATTGAAGTCGCAAATGGAGTCCTAGTGGACGTTGAGGTTGTTGGCGACATCTCTTTGGAGCTTGCTGATGGATCAACGATCTTGCTCACGGATGCCCTCTATGTTTCTTCTTTGCATAGAAATTTTTATAAGTGTATTGCGTTTGAACAAAGTAAACTATGAATGTCATTTTGGACATGGCCAGTGTGCCATCTATCGTAATAAATATTGTGTGGGTGTTGCTTTCCTTCACAGTGAGTTTTATTTAATTATCTACTCGTGAAAAGTTTATTCTGTGAAAAAGCATGTTTCCTCATCGAACAAAGATCCAAAGAAAAGAAAGAGAACTCATGACTCGTTGAAATTATGGCACTATCGTTTAGGCCATATTTCGAGGGGGGAATATAAAGACTAGTTGTGAACAGGAAGAGTTCCCTCTCTATAACACCAGAGGGTGTGGGGAGCCCATTTGAACAGGAAGAGTTCCCTCGCTACAACACCTAAGGGTGTGGGGAAGTTTGCAAAGCTTGACCCTAAAACAGTCAGTTGTATTTCATTGGCTATCCTAAAAATTTAAAAGGTTTTTATTTCTACTGTCTAGACAGATATACAAAGTTTGTAGAAACAAGACATGTTGTCTTCTTAGATGACGAAATGATGAGGGGGAGCATGGTAGCTCGGAAACTGGATCTTGAGGAGAAGAGGGTGCATGCACCTAATCCGATGACTCTGGATCCATTCTTCTTGCTACTTGTTGTTCCTGCATCAACAACCCCTAAGGTTGTGGTGCAAACACCTATTGCAACTCCACCTATGACAACAGTGAGTGAGGATCCAAACCTGTCCGTCAGGAGCCTATTGAACCCACTGTTGAGCATGAAAGGGAGCAGCAGCACCCACCTCTAGAAGATGCATCGCATGATGAGAAATTTGGATTTAGAGAGAATGTTGAGGACGACTGCGTTTACGCAAAGTTTAAAAGTGGCAGATACATCTTCCTAATTATGTATGTGGACGATATCTTATTTGCTAGCAACAATGTCAGTCTACTACTAGAAACAAAGAAGTCCTTGTCCTCAAACTTTGATATGAAAGATCTTGGTAAAGCCTAATATGTTTTGGGCATAGAAATTCACCAAGATAGGACAAATGGGATTCTAGGATTGTCGCAGAAGGCATACCTAGAGAAGATTCTAAAGAAATACAGTATGCATGCATGCAATACCACACCTGCTTTGATGTCTACGCACTTCTATTCTTGTAGAGGTTTGTAGAACAGCAACAAGTTTTCCCTTAAGTGGATCACCCAAGGTTTATCGAACTCAGGGAGGAAGTGGTCAAAGGTATCCCCTCTCAAGCAACCCTACAATCAAGATACAAGAAGTCTCTTGTGTCCCCAACACACCCAATACACTTGTCAGGTGTATAGGTGCACTAGTTCGGCTAAGAGATAATAAAATACAAGTCGTATAGATAATTATAAGTGGTAACGGTGATAGGAAATAGCTTGATGGCGTGGAAGAAACTAAAGGCAAACTGAAATAAAGATGGAAGCAAGTAAACATGTAACAGATCTAATTGCAAACAGTGTTTCAATGCTTAGAAACAAGGCCTATGGATCATACTTTCACTAGTGAACACTCTCATATAAATATATTCTTCTTTATGATACTACGCTGAACTACTCTCCGGTTGAACACTCTAATCGATGGTAGGGCTATAACAGCACACCTCAAAGTTCGCTTTCCCCATCCAGATAACCCCACACTGTCACCTTGAGCTCTAGATGGTTCAAACAAACACCACAATTTCATAGAAACATCCAACTCCAAATATAACTCATAACAAGTATTTGTAATCTCTAGCCTAAGTGCCACCATGGTGTGCACACTGTCAACTTCACACACATGGGGAGAGCAGAGATCTATTAAAGCACTTGAGTAGCAAGGTAGATCTATAGATTACAAGCTCATGATCTCAATAAGATCATGCATAAAGAGAGAGATGAACACATAGCTGCCAGTAGAACCCTTAGCCTCGAGAGAGAACTACTCCCTCGTCATCATGGGAATCAGCAACGGTGATGGAGATGGCGGTGGAGATCGATGGAGATGGCTCCAGGGGCACTTCCCCGTCCCGGCAGGGTACCGGAACAGACACTTTCTGTCCCCCGAATCTCCCCTTCGGTGGCGGCGGCGCTGCGGAACTTTTCGTGGATTTCTAATTGACGATTCAGAGTTTTTGCATCGGGAGAATCTTATAGGCGAAGGGGCAAGGTCGGTGGCCAGCCAGGAGGCCCACACCATGCCCTAGCGCGGCTAGGGGGACCCACGCCTAGGGGTGGTTTGGCTGCCCTGTGGCCCCTGTTCGTCTCTCCTTCTGGCTTCGTGAATCTTTCGGAAAAATAACGACTTTGGCTTTTGTCCGGTCTAATTTCAAGAATATTCATTTTCTGACTTTCTGGAACCAAAAACAGCAGAAAACAGGCAACTAGCACTGTGGCTCTTGTTAATAGGTTAGTCCAAGAAATCATATGAAAAGTACTCCAAAGTGTGGACAAAACATAAGAAAGTAGATAAAACCAAGCATGGAACATCAAAAATTATAGATACGTTTGCAACGTATCATGCTCCTATAGTCAAGGGCGAAAGTATGGGGAAATTTCAATGTCCCAAGAGTCAATATGAGATCAATCAAAATGAAAGTGGTACCATATGCTTCGGCCGTTAGAATCTTACAGCATGCACAAGCGTGCACTCGCCATGACTTAGCTTTTATCATTGAGGTACTCGGCAGATATCAAGAGAATCCAGGCATAGAGCACTGGAAGATGGTAAAGAAAGCTTTGCGTTATGCGTAAGGCACAAAAGACCTCATGCTATATAGAAGGTCTGATTTCCTAGAAATAAGAGGGTATTCAGACGCTGATTTTGCGGGAGACAGAGACGATCGAAAGTCCACGACAGGATACGTCTTCACTCTCGTGGGAGGGGCTATTTTATTGAGAAGCTTCAAACAGTCAATAGTTGCATCATCCACCATGTATGCAAAATTTATAGCATGTTATGAGGCAACGGGGCAGGCGATATGGTTAAAGAAATTTATACCCGACTTGAAAGTGTTAGATTGTAATTGACAAACCACTAAAAATGTACTGTGACAACGAGCCCGCAGTATTTTATGCTCACAACAACAAGTCGAGTAATGCTTCCAAACCAATAGAGATAGAGTATTATGTTGTGAAAAATATGATCTAGGATCACACTATAAGACTCGAGCATATAAGGACAAAGGATATGCTTGCGGACCCGTTAACGAAAGGCTTACCACCCAATGTGTTCAATGAGCACTTAGCCGGCATGGGTTTAAGGGAAAGCCTATGATTCCTGGATCAAAGAGGCCCAAAAAGAAACAGAATTTGTTTCAAAGCAAGAGGTATATTGTAGCTATATGATTCTATCGGCAATTGAGCTGTGACGATGAAACATGCTCTATGTACTGAACTATGATGAAATAAGTAAATTAAAGTCTAGATCAAGGGAGAGAATGTTAGGTTGACCTCTCTTGTATGAACCCAACGGTTCGATGAACCCTTGCTCGCGCCCTGATCGGGGGCATCCAACCACTTCAAGGTTGGTGGGCCCCTGTGGCAGCGCTATAAAGAGGAGGTAGGGGTCGGGGCACAGGTTACAAGGTTCGACTCTACCGCCGCTCCCCCCACCGACATCCCTACCGATCTAGGGTTCCTAGCTCGAGCCACGGGAAGCACCACCGCCGCCACTGCTTTGCACACACACACCTCACGCCCTCGTCGTCGCCACCCATGGCCAACTCCTCGGGATCTTCGAGCCAAGGAGAAGGTTGGGTTTCTACTCTCTCCCCCTCTGATCTATCTCTGTATACCCCACAGTATCGATGCTAGTATGTATACTAGATGTTGTCTACCGATAAGATCTACCCTAGTATGTTTCAAGAAAACTAACATTCAATTTTCTAAACACCTTCTCCCAAGAGAACTTCTAATATCAAGGCAAACCAAGTGATTCTTTGGTTTAAGAAGCATTGCCATAATTTATTTGTTCTACTTCGCAACGACAAAGCTAAACCTCTTCTATGAGAAACCATCAAGTGAGCCTAGGGAGAGTTTGAAGAACCCCAAGACCACAGTCTATCCATGTTAATGGCCTTATCGTCTCCCCGTCCCATGAGAGAGGCTATTTGTGAGACCCACGTGCGATCCACCTTCGCCGTCGTCAGACCTACGGGTTCCTCACCCTCCGGCAGCTACTCCGGCAGCGGGAGGATGGGGAAGCCCTGATCTGCGGCGTGTATGTAGTGTAGGTTCATGTAGGGGGCTAGCTGGCGACGTTGGGGAGTGGGCGGCGCGTCCGAAGTGGCGTTTTGCGACGGCGATCTTCCTCTTCAGCGGTGGAGGTCCGAGCAGCTCTTCCGCAGATCGGCTGTCTTCCTCGTGCTCGGAGCTTAGTGGAGTTTCTGGGCGCGCTAATCCCTCGCTGGAGTTCGCGGGGCGGCGGATCCAGATGTGTGATGAAGACGAAGGTGCAGGTGATGATGTGCGAGGCGATGTTCGTGGTGGCGCAGGATGGAGGTTCTCCGGAACCAAGCGTCAAGGTCTTCCCGGCCGTGGAGGGCTTCTCCGTTTACAAAAAAGTGGCGGCGGCACGGCAGCGGCATGTTCGGTGCGGCAGCGATAGCATCGGAGTCCTTCTGGTCTATCTTGTAATTTTCCATTTCTGTTGGGTTTTTCTGTAAGAATCTTGACATGAATATCATCTGCCCTGTCCGCCAAAAAAAAAAAATCAGTGAAGAGCCTATACATGATTGTGGAGCTATTAATTCCTCAACAAGGATCGACATGTTCACAAAGAGTAAATTCCTCATTTCAAGAAAAAGTTGGTACAGATCTGGCATCCGCCAAGTACTCTGCCGTCAGCCTTGCATTGCATGCCATGTAGTTGACGATCTGCGGACGCGCGGATGCAGATACGCGCCGATGCGCGTACGACTCGCGCCAATCATTCTGCTCTGTTGGCGTAATAAATACAGTTAGCTTCTGACTTTTGTTTCGTTTTCTTTCTCTCATGTACGCTGTCATTTGGGAAGCATTTCTGTGGTGTGATGTGTTGAGAAGAATGGGACGACAGAACGGAGTTTGCACCGGATTCCGGTGGAGTATTAAAATCGAATGAAGCATGCAAATTATGCAGATTACAGTACATTATGATGGTGATTGGACATTTGTCTTGGTAGTGTGCCGGCGAACGCTATGACCTTGCCCACAGCTTATGACAGGGGTCTATCCTCTAAACTTACGGAATTGAAAACACAAGAATGACCGGTATTGGCCCATATACCCTTTCGGTTTGGAGGGCGCGAAGAGATATCGGCTAATCTAGAGTGTCTTTATGTTTTCAGTTTAGGAGAGGGGGACACCGAAGCAAAAGTCATCTAAGAGTAATGATGAGAAAGATACACCGTAGAAATCAAAGAGGTGGAAGGAGATTACTAATTTGTGATATCCTTTTTGGGGTGGAGGGACTACAATGAATGAAACTTCCCCGGATCAATCGATCTTTTTTTTTAGAGAACTCACATGGTGCCAAGTCAACTCACCAAACATCTGACTCATACTGATACAAAATTAACCTAGAAAAAAAGTACAGTATGATCTATAACCTTGGTTCGTAAAGGAGGTTTGTGCTTAGCCGCCACCAACCGTGGAAAAAGTTTGGTAGCATGTCAAGTGCTTCAAGCACATTAGAGATTGGAAAAACATGGAAGAACCATGTGCTCGAAATTTTGATTTGTCATTGAAAATATGAGGTGTCAATACTGCGCATTTTCGTTTGTCATTGAAATGTGAGGCGTCGACAATGCGACAGAGTTGTAACCACCTCACCATGAGTAATTTGTGCTTATGTGAACTGAAGAACAAAGTTCTAATGTAGCTTGTAAACACGAGTAATCAGTAACACACACCTTTGTGTCTTAGAAATTCAATTGCTCCTCACATAGTCTTGACTAATGTAGCGTGTAATCTGCTCCACAGCTGGTACTAGTCGTACTCTTCCACATATGGCTCCATTTTAGATACCTTATCTTCCTCACATTCGTCTTGACTGATACATAGTACACTATTTGTTTCTTATTCTCCGCTCACAGTATTCAGTTCCAAATCACCACATTTTCAGGGCTGCAAACCGTCCAATACGTCAACCAGTCTGCCAGAGTGCGAGTACATCGCTCAAATTTCAGCGGATGATACTTTGTTTGAAGTACTAAACTAGCAATAACATGAAGAAAACTCCAACAGACTTGCCAGATCTACTAGCAGCCTATAGGCAAAGCATGATAAAAATCTGTGAAGTGTCCAACCCAACAAGTTGCGTCAACGAACCTCAATTTAACTGTCGGAGAATAATTTACATTTCTTTGCTACAACATCTATACTACTTGTTACCTTTCTTTTAAAATCACATTTATACCTTCAGAGAACAACTCTTTAAATGCCAGTAACTACCATGGAAGCTTTAAATACCAAGGCAACACAGGTGATGCTTTGGTCTAAGAAGCACTGTCCTAGGAGTACTTTATTGATTGTGTTCTGCAACTTCATAGCCAAGTCTCTTCCATGAGAACCATCTATGTAAAGCACATCAAGTGATCCTAGGTAGAGTTTGAAGAATCTGGGATTTATTTCCATGACAGAAGATGCATCCTTTTCCTTGGCTCCGTGCCTTGCTTGGTTTACTGCTCTGCATTTTCTTCCAGCAAGCTGTAGCTGAGTAGAAACAAAAAACAGGGCAAGAGTTTAGGTACTGACCTTCTGAAGAAGAAATAAGGTTAGACGTCGTGCCTTCTCTACCACCATGAATGTGGAAAAATATTAGTAGTTACTAAAATTTAGATTTAGTCACAAACCCCAAACCAGTCTACATATGTTAATTCAGTAAAAGTGTGTACATCATTGTCAAAACCAATTAATTCCTCAGCGAGGATTGGCAGCTTCACAAAACATCGTTCCTCATTGAAATGACCGATTCATTTCAAGGTAAAATTGGTACAAAGGCAGCAACTACAAAGTTCTCCTACCAGGTAGTCAGGTGCCAACCATACATCCAAAAACTTTACTCAGAAAAGCAAAATATGGAATCCTCCAACAACCAATCACAGCTAATTATTGCGAAGAGGTAGCAGGAGTTCCCTCAATGAACTGAAATGCTCCAAAAGTAATCATATTTGGACCTAAAAATGCAGGCATATATTTACATAAACATTACTAGTTCATACAACAAATTCAAACAAATTATTATATCTACATTACGAATAATTAGGTTTTTAGGCACACATGCTCAACAAGTTCCAACCGGAAGCATCTTATTCATCACAAATTTGCTTGATCATTTTTATACTTTCTTTGTTTGCACCACTTGCTTTGAGAAGATCAAACAACATATGTTTCAACCTCTTTTTCTCCTCTTTCAGTTCTTTCTTTTCCTCATCCCATTTATCTTCTCCTCTAGCAGCCCTCATCCCATTTCTTCTTCTCCTCTAGTAGTATGTTTCTCTCCTTCATCTTGCCCAACTCAATCCTAGTTTGCACCTCACGGTTCTCCTACAACTTTTCCAGGTTTTGCTCCATCACATGGCTCTCAGTGCTATCCATCCACTTCTTGACATCTCCTAATAAACTTGTGTATTTTTTATCCACCTTGTTCTTCTCTTCGAATTTGAACAACTCAACATTCTGAAATTTCCCCTCAATCTTTGTATTGTTGTTGTTCTCATACATACCCTACAAAGTAGATAGTGCATGTTGTAGTGGTAACGACACTGAGGATCAGACCAACACACAAAGCCACACCTAACATCCTACAAATTTCAATTGTGGAACAAATTTGAGCAAATCATCACACTAACAATGCACAACATATTTATTTAAAGCAATAGAGAACACTACTTACAACATGTTGTGAAAATGCATAGAACCATCGACATGTGTCCGTCCCTTCGAAAGCAAAGGCTTTGTCCGGCACATGCCTATGAATACGTCAAAGCTAGCTCGACCGAATCTGCATCCGCAACCCAACTCCATGCAGGGTCAGCAATTGTTTCAGGGGCATAGTCCACCTTGGGGTACTATGAATCGGCGAAATAACACTAAGCTAGGAATCGCTAGAGGTATGTCTATCATTCCAGCTCAGCATGTCGGACGCCGGCATCAGCGTCACCAACGGATCCGAACGGTGGCGGTGTGTTGTGGCTCCAAACTACATTGACATTGATGGCCGGAGCGCAAGGATTGCGGGTCGTTGCTCCATATACGCTGCCGAGTTGTTGGCGCGATGAATCGTGGGGTAGCCGCAGCGGCTATCTGGCGGCAAGTCACAGGGGTGGAAGTAGAGCCAAGCGCACGGTGGGAAATAGCTGGGTCACTACCGAGGGAGGCCCGCGAGGGCAATCTAACTTGGTGTGGGTTGTCAGCACCCCCAGGACGCTCCCTGCTGGTTGAGACCAGCATGGGAGTTGCCGACAAAGTATTGGGTGGCCTGTTTTTGTCCGGCACCCCCATAGCCCATTGAAGAGTGCTTTGGGGGTGCCGGTGGAGATGCCCTTAAGTTGCTTCTAGAATCAGCTCAACCGCATAACTGAAAATAGTTTCTACTTACTAAATTTTCATGTGTACACAAAAACTTCTGATTCCAACAACAGTGAATCATGTGTGACAAGCATAAAAGTATCCAACACATATAGAAGCATGACATACTAAAGTTGTCTGATTCTTTAGACTAATCTAGTGAACAAAAATTGCCATCAGAATGCACTATTAGAAGAGTAAACCAGTCGATAAAAAAAAAGGTGTAAACTAATAAGCAAACGCAGCCAAACAGCTTTATGTTTTGTGTTCAGTTGGTTGGTGTCTTGGTATATGAAACTGAACTGTATATGTTTCCCACAAACTGCCTTTCGACGGGACAAGTATTGATAATTCCAGTTTCCTTTTCTCCAACGAGAGGTTGCGTGTTCAAAATCATGAATCTGTTACAGTAAAGCGGTTCTCACCTTTTTTGTATAGGAAACAAAATTCAATACGATCTCCAATGGAAAAAATCGCAGAGCATTGAGGTTACTGCTTAATCGCATCCGAGCTTGTCGTATATGAAACGAATGGACGGTAATCGTTCCGGTTCGCCGTGTCCTGAGGAGGCGCTTGCGCGGCGAAGCGAGGGAAGCACGGCGGCGGCGGAGGCGGCGGCGGCGCCTGAGGCGGCTGCGTGGTGGTGACGCCGCCGTGGCGCGAGCGCCTGAGATAGAGGCGGTACTTCTGGAGGTGGCTGGCGACGTTCTCCCGCGTGAGGCCGTCGACGTTCATGAGGCGCACGATGGCCTTGGGCACGGCGCCCTTCTCGCCGAGGTGCTCGACGGCCTCGACGAACCGGTGGTGCAGAGACGGCGTCCACACCATCCTCGCCTTCTTCTCGCCGCGGCCTCCGGTGGCGGCGTCCTCGGTCTCCCCCTCCCCCTCCTCCTCGTCGTAGTCGTCGAACCGGGAGGAGAGGTGAGAGGTAGGGGAGTCGTGAAGGAAGCGGGCGTCGAGGGAGGAAGGGAGCGCGCCCGCGTCCGCGGGGCCGATCCCGAAGGCCGCGGCGAGCGCCGGCGGGACGAGCGGCTGCGAGAGCGGCGTCAGCTCGGCGGCCGAGGGGAGGCCGACCTCCCATTCGGGCACGCCGCCGCACGCGTTGGCGGCATCGGCGTCCACCATGTGCCGCCGCGACGAGGAGGAGCCGGCAGAGGCCGAGCCGTGGTGCGCCTGGGGCCGGACGACGCGAGGGGATAGCATGGCGTATACTCTTTCCCGGCGGCCGGCGGGGTCAGGTTTCTGAGGACGGGGTGGGCCCCTGGATTAGGTGTAAGGGAGAAGGGGATCTTCTGGATAATACTAGTCGAGAGAGGGGATTGGATTTCTGACGACGCGAGCGCGAGTGACGCTCCGGTGATCCGTGGGCGCGCGTCGCGGGGAGGATGAGGGTGCGTGGCTGGGCTAGCCTGCTCGGTTGCGCTCGTCACTCGCTCCGGTCAGGGACGTGGAGCGAGTCTGTCGGGCCGTGCAAGTTGTGGACATGTGGTACGTGAATCATCCGCACTTCCTGACAGTATCGCCGACCCATTAGAGTAGGAAAAAGGCTCCCTCTGTTTTAAAGAGTAAATATATTTCTCTAAATTTTACGCTGTGAAACCGATCCCCATAATTTAAAGGTTAATAGAGGTTAATTTTTTTTAACAGAGTTTGTAAAGAGCACATGAATACATAAAAACATATCACATAAAGATTCAAAGTTCATATATATCGATAAATTAGTCATACATAGTGATAGCATTATCCTAATTTGCTAAAATCTCACGCCAGCTCATACTTAACAAGATGAATAAGAGAGAAGCTCAATGTACATACACCATTATTCATACTAGCAATCTCCATTTATTCATAGATTTTACCCGGCATTCTCCGACCATGTAGTTTTTCTCTTCTTCACCTTGCTACGAAAAATAATCCAAATTAGAAAATTGACGAGTTTTAAACAAAAATGCTATAAAGAACCATGAAGCTTATCTCTTCCTCACCTTGTTCCGGCGGCGCCGGTATGGGAAGGTGTCGGTGAGGGTCCAAGGGCTGACGCGGCTGCTGGTGCCGGTGCCGGTGCCGGAGCCGGAGAAAGTGGGGGGAGGGGGGCAAGTGTCGGAGCAAGTGGCGGCACGGGTGCTCGCGGCGGCACTCCTGCGAGCTTGGACAGGGAGTTGCAACGGCGGGTAGTCATGCCGGAAGGTGCTTGGCCTCGAGGATCCGATCGTATCCCGGCGAATCCCGGCAACGGTGCGTCAAATCTGATGAAGTTCGGCGGCGGATTTGTGGCCGGGGAAATGGCTCGTGGCGATTAATTCCGGCGACGTAGACTACCCGGAGAAGCACGGAGGGTAGCTGGCCGTTGGCGGAGGACAGATCCGACGAAGGGCGGCGGGGAGGGCAGCTGGCCGGTGGCGGACGGGCTGGTGGGGAGAGAAAAAAATAAAAGAGTCAAAGTCGCGGCCGCCTAAATATAAGAGTCGAAAACGACGACTCCTATATTTATTCTTCTCTAATCAGCAATAGGGTTCGGTTTGATGCGGCTTCGGTCAGAGATGCTCTGTCTACCACAATGACTAACACTACTCTACCGGAGTACCCAAAAAAAAGACTATCACTAAAGAAAAACGATCATGGCAACATCAAATTTCTGCATATGATGCGTGCGTTCTGTCCAGATGTAAGGTGGTTACCGTGTTTTTTTACTCTTGGTGTTCCATCACAGATTACTTAATTTAGGTGAGTCTAAAAGCCCCTAGATGCGCCGTACTACTTGATTTAGGTGAGTCCTCGATACAATACACATCACATCAAAACTCTTTTACTCCTGAGCATATACCTAAGTTATCAATTTAATCATTAAAATATAGCTACCGCTGCATGCATGGGGTGTGGTTGGATATAGGGAGTACTGCTAATTTCTAATAGTTGTATATATGAGAGAGAGAAAGACATGTGCATGCACTTCACGGTGTGATCTCCGTTTGTTCTATAAACCACATGGCAAGCACACTGAGCAGCTTATTTTTGTGCATAAATTTCTGCTTGCTGCTGAGCTGCATATAGTAGCTGCTACGTAGGTGTACTTAGCTCTACCCGTCCATGACATGTGCATGCTAGGTACGCAAACAATCAGCATCCAAACAACATATCTGCATGAATTCTCTCCATCTAACGAACCGTAGGAGTGAGGTTGGATACTAGTATGTTGCATGTGCTGGTGAAAAAATGGTTGGTTGGATTGCTAGAATTTTTGCAGCTTCTATGGTCCATGTGATGTGCATATAGAACCGCTTTGTGCTTGAATACTAGTATGTTGCATGTGCTGGTTGAAAATGGTTGGTTGAATTGCTAGAATTTTTACACCTTCTATGGTCCATGTGATGTGCATGTGAGAACTGCTTTATACTTTGCTAAAACAGTATGTGTGCTTATCCTAGTGAGGTGTACTAGTTTGCATGTAGTGGGTAATGTGGTTGGTTGGATTGCTAAATTTTTTATAACTTTCATGGGCGCATGTATGTGCTGATTGTTTGGAAATGTGTATGGTGTAGTAGTACTATATGTGCTCTTGGTATGACAGTGGTGAAATATTCCGTTGCAAATATGTGTGCTCCTGCTGCTATTATTTTGGCTCCCTATAAGAGATATAATGGTCGGATGGGTATGCATAGCTAGCATCCTGAATATCCCACTATTTTCCATAAAAATTATATCATTTGAAAATTTATATTTTAATGTTTAAATTGGTGACCTTGGTATACGTGAATGACCCGTAAACCGAAACAAACAAAGGGAGTATATACACTATTAGTGATGGTGACACTCACAAATAAGACGGTATTTTTATTACTTTTAGGACTCTTCGTACATGATTATTAATAGATACTCCTTCTGTTTCAAATTACTCCACACGCATGCTTACCTAGGTGGGCTAGTACTCTCTCATTTTTCATTCAATTTTTTTTTAAATTTTTAAATAGATAGTATGGAATGTGTACTACGTATTCTAAAAATCCTATAAATTTTTTGGATGAAAAAGAGAGAGTACTAGCCCACCTAGGTAAACGCGTGTAGAGTAATTTGAAATAGAGGGAATATGTGGAGTTTTCATAAAAAATAAAAATGATGGAATGGGGAGGGTATTTATTTTATCATATGCTTTGCGTTTTGTTCATTTCATGTTTCTATCTTTTATTTGTTATATATTGTACAACTGCCAATAAGTGTAACTATTTTGATACAAAGTTGCACTAAATCGGCAAGGGAGTACAATCTTTCGAGAGTCCTGTAAGAGCATCTCCACTCGGGACCCTACCCCTCTAAAGGCTATGGGGGTGTCGGTGCTCAAAATCGCGCCTAGCCCGCTCCCCAAATCTTTTTTCGTGCTGGCGTGGATCATTTTGTTATCCGGCGGCCCCGGGCAGAACCCTACCCACAGGGGGCAAGTGGAGGCGCCGGATGGAGCTGAAAATGACGCAGTCTAGCCCTGGCAGTGGGAGAAAACTTTGTTCCCACCCTTTCCATCGCTTCCTGCTCCATCTCCCCTCCCTTTTCCCCGCTATATCTAGGCGCCCCTCCCTTCCCCGTTGTCCCTCCCACCGCCGCCGCCATGGAGAGGCTCAACCTCAATTTCTATGAGGTTGTAATGTTCGTCCACTTCGACATCCTCGCACCGCCGCGCGCGAGGCTTCTTGCCGGCTTCGAGCTTAGCTACGTTGTTGTGCCTGTGGCGCCGCCCTTGCGTGGTGCCGAGTTGGCGAGGCAGATCAAAGAGCGTCGCTGCGAGCTGCCGGAGCAGAAGAGGCGATGGCCCGGTACACGCCCACGAGCGCGTACTGGCCGAAGTGTTTGAAGAAGGAGCGGGCGAAGGGTGCGTTGTGCCGAGCTCACTAGCGGCAGCTTCACCCGAATATGCGCAACCCCGAAGGGAGGCCGTGCTTCTAGGCAGTGCTTGGGCGTACGATCTACACCGCTATCGACATGGCGCACCGTCAAGCCGATGTGGCACACCGTGAAGAATTCATGAGGAGGACGGGAACGCGGCGAACGTCGTCGATGACGAAGACAACGACAGTGGTAGTGGAAGCGGCATAGTCGGTTAGGATGACGCGGAGTTGGCGATACAGGTCATCTATGTATGTGATGAATGAATATGTAAATAGATGATCCTATTGGGAGCGTGGCTGGGAACACCCCCATATGGGCTAAAAATTGCCGCCACCGAAGCCGATATAGAGAGTCGAGTGGAGATTCTCAAACAGGATCCTAACTGTAGATGGACCGTTGCTCAAAAAACTATAGATGGACCGAGAAATGTGTGGGCGATACATACGCTAGAGTAGTCACACAAAAAACGCTAATGCTGCATGGGAGAGTGAGCGGTACCCCACGGTCGTTGGATGTGTGCAGCACGTCTCGGACTCCGGGAACGCACACCACGTGAACCCTGATCCGGACGGGGACAGACCGCCTGGTCTAAACAACTTCCCTTGCCCCTTGTCCCATTTTTGGCTCAACAAAAAGACGGTGTTCTATTCCCAATCAAATATCATGAGACGCCAAGGGTGCGTTTGGTAGCCTGCATCACCTCCGGGCAGGCTGAGTTGGGCAGAAATCAGCCCGGTTGGTTGCCTACAACATGTTCAGATCTGAACGGGGACAGACCGCCTGGTCCAAACAACTTCCCTTGCCCCTTGTCCCATTTTTGGCTCAACAAAAAGACCGTGTTCTATTCCCAATCAAATATCATGAGACGCCAAGGGTGCATTTGGTAGCCTGCATCACCTCCGGGCAGGCTGAGTTGGGCAGAAATCGGCCTGGTTGGTTGCCTACAACCCCTCCACGTTGTGGCCCGCGCACATCTTAAAGTAGGCCAGAGCCAGGCCTAGGGACAACGTTGTTGGGTTCGCAGCATAGAAAACAAAAAATTCTACGATGAGAACTACTAAACACCAAGATCTATCTACAAGATACAAGTAACGGGTGGATATACATCCATAGAGATCATATCAAGATCTATCTACAAGATACAAGTGTAACGAGATTTGACTCGTGGATGTTGTAGTCGATTGCTTGTCGATCTCAAGATCGAGAGGAAATTCTAGCGCCGCAAATCAGCAGCGCATCCGTGATCGCACAACGTCCAGTCCACCAAACAACCTCTGCCTTCTCGCTCCAGCAATCCAGCGGAAGAAGCAACTCCCTCCAGACGAAAAGCCACCGCTAACATGTATCTCGCTAATCCGAGACCATGGACGAATAATTCTAGAAGGGGAGAGAGATCCTTCATGAGGAGGTGTGCTTTGTGAGGGAGGAGAGGGGGGCCTTTTATAGGGAGAGGGGACAGCCCCTATCCATGGCCGACGCCCAAGGGGAGGTGCCCCCACCTCTTCCACATTCATGTAGTGGAGCCCCCACTCACATAAATTTGCCTCCACCCAAAATTCCACTCGCATGCATTAAATTTCCACCAAATTTAATGCAACTCTTTTATTTATTTTATTCAGAATTTTGTTAATTACTTTAATTACTAAACATTCATATAAAACCCCTACAACATTTTAATATCACATGCAGAACCAATTTCAGCAATTTCACCGGAAACAATTTTGGTGTCCATTAAAATAATTTTAGCGCTTTGTAATTCTTTTGTCTGGAACACATTTGCTCCAAATGGTGTCGATATCCCTTAAGTGTGTCACCCTATGGTTCGCGAATAATACAGACATGATCAAGACCCTTCTTTGATCAATAATCAATAACGGGACTTGGAGATCCATACCGACTCCCACACATTCAACGATGACTTCTATGATCGTGAGAACCTTTAACGCTAGTAACTAAATCCCTTTGTCTCGCGATATATTACATGTCCGAGATTCGATCATCGGTATCCCAATACCTAGTTTGATCTCGTTACTGACATGCACTCTTTTCTACTTGCTTGCAAGCTATCTCAATGTGATATCACCGAGAGGGCCCAGAGTATATATATTCGTCATCGGGATAGAAAAATCCCACTTTTGATCCATGAGCCTCAACATAACACTTTTGGAGTATCTAAACCCACCTTTATAGTCACCATGTTATGGTGTGACGTTTGATGTTATCAAGTTACTCTTTTAGTGTTAGCGATTGATATGATCTCATGGTCTAAGGACTAAGATTACTTCGTATGATGTTATAGCAATATAAACACAATGAATTTGATCGTAATGCTATACTTCGGATGAATGTTCATCACATCATTTCACCAATGTTGTAACCTCGTTATTAACAACATCCAATGTCCATGATCAGGAAACCTTGGTCATCTTGTTAATCAACGAGCTAGTTTATGAAAGGGCATGTATGCCCCCATGTGTGGTTTTGGTAATTAATGACAACCCCTATGGACTAATGTGCAAATTGAGTTTCACTTGTAGGTTTATCCATTGGCATCGCTTGGACCATGTGTTGGTTTCAAAGATGAAAAAGAAGAAGAAATGTCCAAGGGCTTTATGCCTATTGGAGTCAAGTAGAGGAAGAAGATCAAGTATGTCTTTAAGAAGAATAATAATAAGAAGAAGATGGAGTTCCTCATGGCTATCCTCAAGACATCATCAAGACTTGACGTGCAAGCTCAAGATGCGTCATCTCTAGAAGATCTCATGCTCGAAGCTTGCCATCCTCGGCAATTATGGAATGATGAAGACACGTTCGAATAAGAGGCTTCCCCATGGAGTATGGGGGAGCATTTCTCAAGTCTTCATCAAGCAAGTGCAAGCAAGTGAATCAACAAAGGTGTTCCATCTTGAAGGTGACAAGATCGTCTACATCAAGCTCAAGTGGGATGATCAAGGCAAGTATGATCTTTATAGGGTTTCTATTTTACCGGTCTCTTGTAGTGCTGGGAGACCGGGTTTAGGATAGATAGTGTGCTATCAAGAGGGGCTCTCGAGTGTGTGTCTCATTCGTATCTTTCGGAGAGCTCTCAAACCTTTGCATACATAGCATCATCTTTCTTGGTTGTTGTTTGGTTCTTGTCCATGTGAGGATCTAGAGCTTGTGGTTATCCTCATAACAAGCTCTAGCTCATCAAAAAACGTATTTCCCTGATATATCTTATTGCGGTTTTGTTTGTGGGGGTTTTTGGGCTCTACACCTTGGGAGATATCTTACATATATTCATGGTATTTTCTCCCTTGGTTATACACCTTGGATTCCCCTCATCATTATCTTTCCAACAAAAATGGTTTCATCTTGTTTGGAGTTCGGATGCAAAAGTTGTGGCAGTTCTGGTTCTAAAGTTTTTGCCTAGCCGGTAGTTCCGGTGGGCCACCGGTAGTACCGCTAGGGCAGTTTGCCGCCGGTAGTACCGATTTTTATTCCGTCCCAGCTTCGGGTAAACCCGATTTTGGTCCAGTACTCTCTATTGAAATGGATCGTATGGGCACCTAGAGGAGGGTGAATAGGTGCTACACCAATTTTTAATTCTTTTTCAATTTTAGGCTTAGCACAAAGGGTAAATTCTCTAGATAAACTATTAGGTGGAATTTCCCTATATGCAAACCTATCTACTAGCAAGTAAAGAGCGAGTGGAAGAGGAACGAGTAAACCGAAGTGAAGCACGCGGAGGCACAGGATTTGTTTGACCGCAGTTCCTTCCTTGTTAAGGGAAGTACGTCTGTGTTGGATGGGTGGGCGGTACTAAGACCACCACGCCACAAAAGGCCTCACCCTGTTCTCCGACGGATCTCGCCACAACAGGCCTGATCCACCTTCCACTATAGGTACCGTTCGAGGTGGGCACCGGTGCCTTTACACAACTAGCGGAGCAACAAATCCACAACAACTTGGAGGCTCCCGAAATGACAACAAGCTGCCACAAGAACAAACTTATCAAATACAATAAACAAGATCTAGGTATTGACAAGAATACTAGATCAAGGATTTCTCCAAGTGAATGGAGAGGAGTTGAAGCGCTTGATTCTTGATGACGATGATGAACTTCTCCTCCTTCAATTCCACCAAAGATCAAGACCTTCAGGTGGTTGAAGTGGGAGATCGAGAATGAGAGCTCTTGCACAATGTCTGGTCAATTTCGAATGAATCAAGAGTTCTGAACGTTGGGGAAGAAGGGGTATTTATATCCCCTTCAGAAACCAGCCGTTGCACACTTTGGGGGCCGGATTATCCGGCCCAAGTGAGGGCCAGATTATCTGGCCTGCGGAAAACACCGCCCTAGACTCGGAATATCCGGCAGAAAGTCCGACCCCTATCAGAGAGACGCGCCGAGCTTGCCCTTGATCAACTTCTGGGGCCGGATTATCCGGTCCTATGTGAGGGCCAGATTATCCGGCCTGGGAAAGAAAAACCGCCCCAGTTCGGATTTTCCGGGAGAAAATCCGACCGGATACCGTGCGACGCGCCTTGGCCCCTTTTGCTCGAAAACTGGGGGCCGGATTATCCGGCTCGTGCGACACCTGGATTATCCGGCCTGGGGAGGAAAAACCGCCCCAGTTCGGATTTTCCGGGGGAAAATCCGACTGGACACCGAGCGACGCGCCTTGGCTTCCTTTGAGAGATGAGGTAGGTGGGGCGGATTATCCAACCCCCCTCAAAACTTCCTACACACTTAGCGCACATGAATACTCTCCATAGTATTGTTATCTAACACGCAAAACATAGGAAAACATGAAATGTTCTTTCAGTCTCCCTCTTTTTGGTGTTAGATGACAATACTAGGATTTGCAGGAGAAAGACACAAGACAGACAGTGATAACTTATGAAAGAGACTCCCCCTCAATGTGTCCATAATAGAGGTTTGCATTGGAATACAAATGCACACAAATAGGTGAATCTATTCCATAGACATATGAGCAATAAAAGATACCACCGAAGTAGAGAGTAGGCATCCTTGACATAAGTCACAATTATTACGGGATAACCATTATGAGCGCGTCTTTCGTGATATACCTCCAGCAATAGGATATGAATAGATAGATCCATAAGCATAATCCATGATATGAAGTCCATAGGCATAGCATAATCCAGACAACCACAAAAATTCTCAAACAACCACAAATCAACGGACATCCTAATAGAACTACTTCTCCCCCTTTGGCATCGAGACACCAAAAAGGGAGAAGAGCGATGCTAGCGCCCCATGTGCAAGAATAGATGGCTTAGGGGTAGGGAAGGCTTAGGATTAAGAGAGCCAAACTGAGATGGTACTAGACACTCAAAATTGCAAAATCCAAATCAAATAAAAGCCAAGATTGAGTGTGATTCCCATAAGAACATGAGAGAGCAAATAACATCCAAAAACATCCAATTCTCCTCAAGGGAGAGGGCGGTGGCCGAAGCCACCTTGTTGAAGTGTATGGTGTGACACCGCGAAGATATATCTTGGTTCACGACCAATACTCATTAATAAGCTCACATATCACAACATGATATTAAGAGAAATGATTTATCTTGCTATTGGCATTATGGGGGGAGGGTTAGCCCAATGAGTTAGGACCACACTCCCCCTATATCCATGCCCACACCTAGACCAAAGAAGGATTGATATGTACGAGTGAGTGCATGGGTAATTAAGACAAGCTCCCGAAATCAATGATATTTAGCTCATTCCTCAAATAGCAGAATCTTGCTTCATCAAGTGGCTTTGTAAAAATATCCGCCAGTTCGTTCTTCGTGCTCACAAAGGATAGATCAATATCGCTGCGAGCAACATGGTCTAGTGATTCCGAATCTCAATATGCTTCGTCCTTGTGTGCTGAACAGGATTGTACGCAATTTTGATTGCACTTTCATTATCACATAAAAGAGGCACTTTGTCACAATTGACACCGTATTCCTTTAAAGTTTGCCTCATCCACAATAGTTGAGTGCAAGCACTGGCTGCAGCAACATATTCAGCTTCAACGGTGGAGAGAGATATAAAATTCTGCTTTTTGGAGGACCAACATACAAGAGATCTTCTCAAGAATTGACACAATCCAGAAGTGGATTTCCGATCATCCTTATCACCAGCCCAATCTGAGTCAGTATCACCACATAAAGAGAAATTGGAGCCCTTGGGATACTAGATACCAAAGTTGGGGGAATGAACCAAATATCGAAAGATCCTCTTGACCGCCACTAAGTGGCTTTCTTTAGGATCTGCTTGATACCTTGCACACACTCCCACACTCAACACAATATCGGGTCTAGATGCGCAGAGGTAAAGAAGAGAGCCGATCATGGACCGGTATACCTTTTGGTCCACATCTTTACCATGAGGGTTAAGTTCAAGATGACACTTTGTTTGCATCGGAGTGGCGACACCATTTAGATCCGTCATCTTGAATCTCTTGAGCATGTCTTGGATGTATTTTTCTTGATTAATAAAGGTTCCTTCTCTAAGTTGCTTGATCTCGAATCCAAGAAAGAACCGTAATTCCCCCATCATAAACATCTCAAACCCGTCCGTCATAAGCTTTGAAAATTCATCGTTAAAAGCTTTGTTAGTAGAACCAAAGATGATATCGTCTACATATAGTTGGCATACGAAGAGCTCCCCCTTAACCTTCTTAGTAAAAAGAGTGGGGTCGATTTGTCCAACTTCGAAGCCACGATCTAATAAAAGCTCTTTAAGGTGCTCATACCACGCACGTGGGGCTTGTTTAAGGCCATAGAGTGCCTTATCGAGTTTGTAGACATGGTTCAGAAATTTAGGATCCTCAAACCCCAGGGGTTGCTTTACGTATACCAACTCATGTAGAGGACCGTTAAGGAAGGCACTCTTGACGTCCATTTGCTACAACTTAAAATTGTTATGTGCAGCATAAGCAAGTAGGATACGGATGGACTCAAGGCGAGCCACTGGAGCATAGGTCTCGCCGAAGTCGATGCCCTCAACTTGGGAGTAACCTTGTGCCACAAGTCTTGCCTTGTTCCTCACAACAATGCCATTCTCATCTTTCTTGTTCTTGAAAATCCACTTGGTGCTGATAACATTGCGGCACTCTTTGGGTTTCTCCATGAGTTTCTAGACTTTGTTGCGCTCGAAATTATTCAATTCTTCATGCATAGCAACAACCCAGTCTGGGTCTTCAAGAGCTTCAAAGACCTTCTTAGGTTCCACCATGGAGATATGAGCTTGATGCTCACTAAAACTGGCCAATTCTCTTCTTGTAGAAACCCTTCATCGAAGATCACCAACAACCTTGTCGAGAGTGTGACCCCTCAACTCAAGGTTACGGTCAGCCCGAGCCTTGAGACGAAGTTCAATAAGTTTGTTGTCTCTTGGAGGAGGAGATTCATCACTTGAGTCTTCATTGGAAGCATTTTCTCGACCTTGATCAGAAACTGGAACATCAGTAGCAGGTGGTGGAGACGTGTGCCCTTGAGGTGAGTCCGTAGCTGTAACATGAGGCTGTAGAACTGGAGAGTCAGGGCCGGATAATCCGGCCGATGGAGAGGCCGGATAATCCGGCCTAGGAGTACTTGTAGTAGCTTCATCAGGAGGCCTGGGACTAGCTTGAACTGGTGAGGGGACAGATAATCCGGGGCTAGCCGGAAAATCCGGCCTGGAGCTTGCGTTGAAATCTTCTCCAGTAGGAGCAACATGGTCAGCTGTAGCGGGGTGGCCGGATAATCTGGTGTCAACCGGAAAATCCGGCCTGGAGCTTTCTGGAACATCTTGACCTTCAGCAGTTGATGGAGATGGTGTAGAAGTTGCCCCCGTAGTTGGAGCATGTTGAGTATGTGTAGATGAGGGCTCTATATGAGTAGAGCATTGTCCTTCCCGGTCCGCCACAAGGGGTTCCTCAATGGGGCGGAAGAATCCCACGCCCATTCTTCTTATGGCATCTTGGGGTATTTCAACATCTGCATCACAAACACCAACTTGCTCCGCACAGGAACCGTCATTTTCTTTGAACACCACACTACAAGATTCTACAACAGTTCCAGAGAGCTTATTGTAGACTCTATAAGTATGGGATTCGGCACCATAACCAACAAAGATACCTTCTAAATCCTTAGATTCAAACTTAGATAAACGAACTCCTTTAATAAGAAAGAAACACTTACACCCAAATACCCGAAAGTATGAGATGTTTGGCTTGTTACCGGTAAGTATTTCATACGGAGTCTTGTCCAAGATCTTACGAAGGTATAAACGGTTGGATGAATGACAAGCTGTAGAGATTGCTTCAGCCTAGAAGTTATATGGAGATTTAAATTCGGCTAACATTGATCTTGCCATATCCATTAGAGTTCGATTCTTCCTCTCAGCTACACCATTTTGTTGAGGGGTGTACGCAGCGGAATATTGATGTCTTATCCCCTCTTCACTTAGGAACTCATTTAAGGTGTAGTTCTTGAACTCCGAGTCGTTATCACTCCTTATAGCCAGAATGGGGACGTTGTGTTGACGTTGAACCTCGTTGGCAAAGTCGATGACAGTTTGTTGAGTTTCACTCTTCAACTTGAAGAAATAAACCCAAGTGTATCTTGAGTAATCATCAACAATCACTAGACAATACTTCTTCCCACCGAGGCTTGCATGAGATGGAGGTCCGAAGAGGTCCACATGAAGGAGATCCAAAATCCTTTTTGAAGAGATAATGGTTTTCCTTCGATGAGGTGAGTCATGCATTTTCCCTTCAACACACGCCCTGCAAACACGATCTTTGGCAAAAGAGACATTTTATTTTAGTCCAAGAATGTGGCCACCCTTGTGGAGACTTTGCAAAGTTCTCATATTGACGTGGGCTAGTCGGCGATGCCATAGCCAACCCGCATCAGCCTTTCTGAAAAGACACATCGGGCCTGTAGTGGTTTTCCCCGAAAAGTCCACCACGTACAGGTCGTTTTCAACATATCCCACGAAAGCGACTTTTAGAGACTTGCTCCACAAGAGTACCACCAAATCAGCATCAATGTAAACTACAAAGCCCATCTTACCAAGGGCACGAACTGAAAGTAAGTTGTACCCGAGGGTCTCAACAAGCATGACGTCCACGAGAGAGATATCATGAGCCACCACAACTTTGCCGAGACCCAATACCTCTGATTTTGACTTGTCACCATAGGAGACGGTTATGTGATCAAGGTTTGGCCGCATCTCCGTGATGATCTCCTTGCTTCTGGTCATATGACTCGTGCAACCGCTATCGAGTACCCATTTAGAACCACCGGAAGCATAGCCCTGCAAGAAAATTACTTCTTGGTTTTAGGTACCCATTTTTCAATGGGTCCTCTCATGTTAGTAACAAGGGTCTTGGGAACCCAAATAGACCAAGGAATGTAACAATCATAAGGCCCTACATAACTAGCATAGACATCACCATAACAATCACAATATAGTTCAAAGTTAGGATTGTTGATCCCTGCAAAACCATCATAATTAGTCTTGTCATTGGTAATGTTGCTAGTCTTTGATTGAGCAGTATTGCTCTTCTTCTTGTTGTTGTTTTTCTTGCTCTTTATCTTGGGTATGTAACCAAGACCTTCTTTACTATTGTTTGTCATTTGCCTGCTCAGTGTCTCATCAATAACCCCTTTACCTTTGTGTTGAGAACTTCTTGCAAGATCTTCTTTTCCAGAGGATGAAGTGGAGGTACTTGGCACATCATACCGCTTCAATTGAGTTTGGAGATGGTCATGAGACTCATTTAAAGTAGAATGATCACTCTTCAATGCCTTGTGAGCACTTTCAATATTATCAAACTTCTCCAAAAGTCTAGCATGAACAGCCCCAAAGTCAATCTTTTCCTTCTTTAGTTTCTTTACCTTAGCAAGAGCATGGTCACGTTCTTTAATGAGCTGAGCTACAGCTTCTTCTTATGACTCCTCAAGGGATTCGAGTCTTTCTTCCAAAGATACTCGAGCTTCCTCTTCCTCTCCCAAGGCATTCTTCAACGAAGCTATCTCCAAGGCATCTTCTCTTTCAATTCTGCCCTTTTCTTCAAGGAGATCTTTAGCTTGAGCAAGTTGACTCATAAGAGCATCAAAATGGAGTTTGTGCTCACCTTGTAGGTTAGTGAAAAAGGTATCCAAGGCAATAACTTCTTGTTTCATTTCAAGACTGTCATGATCATTCATATCCAAAATTATGTTAGTCTTAGGAAATGAAGAGCTATAAGTTGATACCTCGGACCCTCTTGCCATTAGGCAAGTGGCGTTGTTGTTGATGGCGTTCTCGTTCGGCGAGTCGAAGAGAGATGAGGGAGTCGATGTGGTGGCTATAGCAGCCACCTCGCGGGAACTATCATCATCCTCTTCATCTTCACTTGCGGAGGAGTATTCCTCTTGAGCTACCAAGACAATATTGGGTTGCTTCTTGAACGGACCATTCTTCTTAATAAATGGCTTCTTCTTAGGTGCTTTAGATTTCTCTTTAAGAATGAGCCTGCCACCATTGTCTTCTCTATTTTGATATGGACACTCGGCTACAAAGTGCATTCTATCTCCACAGTTGAAGCAAGTTCTCAATCTTGGGCCACTTTCTCTTCTTCCATTTGACCCGTTCTTGCGCTCAAGGTCAGACTGGGCTTTGGCAGGGTCCTTCCAAAAGTTCCTTGCATAGAATGCCATGTACTCACCATGAGCACGTTTGACCTCATCGGGGCAGTCCATGGATACCCCCTCAAAAGCTCCTTCATCTTCCTCTTGCTCAACAACATTGGCTTTGAGAGCCACATTGACACCCGTTTGCATTCCAATGGCCCGAGCACGGGCATCTTCAGCATTCTTTGCCGCCACTTTGAATGACGCCGTTTCTTGCATGACTTCGTTGGATGTCATTTGATGATAGTTGTGTCTACCTTGCAGGCTCTTCAAATCCGTTGGCTCGAAAGGCATTAAGGCACTCACATATTTTCTTTTTATCCATGCATCATCAATGTGAGTGGCCCCATGCTTTAGAAATGTTGTTGCAATGCCCTTGAGTCTTCTATACATGTCCTCATGGTTTTCACCATCCAACATGTAGAATCCCTCAGCTTCATTACTAAGGGCATCATACATGTTTCTTCTCATGCTTTCATTTCCAACGAAAAGGTCCATAAGAGCATCCCACGCCTCTTTAGCTATGTTGAGATGTTCAATGTGTGGCATGTCCTTGGGACCCACACCCAGCTGTATCATGTGGAGAGCAGTGGCATTCAACTGGCTATCCACAACTTCCCTTCTCGTTAGATTGGTTTGATCTCCAATATGAAGACCTTCTTCAATAATCCTCCACAATTCAATAGAGGAGCTGCAAACATGAGATTTCATTAGGAATTGCCATTGATTAAAAGAGGATGCAGTGAGCTTGGGTGGATCACCCCTATTGTTTATATGAGGATGAGGGATAGGTGGGTCGGGGGAATATACGTGGCGAACCTCACTATATTCCTCCTTACCACTTCCCTTTTTGGAGGTGGAACCATTAAGTTTTTCACCTTCCACATCATCATCCTTGGATCCGGTGTTACCCTTTTCCTTAGATGATGGTGTGGGAGCCTCAGAGGAGGATGGAGATGGGGTATGGATGATGTAAGGCGAGCAATCATTTGATTCATCTCCTCCATCTTGGCCTCAAAGGATTTCAACAGGGTTGTTTCCAACGACTTGAGATCATCCATTGTGACCTTATCCACAGCCTCATTTCCATCATCCTTGGTACCCATACTACTCTTTGGCGGTTAAGCCCGAATTAAGAGCCGGGGCTCTGATACCAATTGAAATGGATCGTATGGGCACCTAGAGGGGGGGGTGAATAGGTGCTACACCAATTTTTAATTCTTTTTCAATTTTAGGCTTAGAACAAAGGGTAAATTCTCTAGATAAACTATTAGGTGGAATTTCCCTATATGCAAACCTATCTACTAGCAAGTAAAGAGCGAGTGGAAGAGGAACGAGTAAACTGAAGTGAAGCACGCGGAGACACAGGATTTGTTTGACCGCAGTTCCTTCCTTGTTAAGGGAAGTACATATGCGTTGGAGGGGTGGGCGGTACTAAGACCACCACGCCACAAAAGGCCTCACCCTGTTCTCCGATGGATCTCGCCACAACATGCCTAATCCACCTTCCACTATAGGTAACCTTCGAGGCGGGAACCGGCGCCTTTACACAACTAGCGGGGCAACAACTCCACAACAACTTGGAGGCTCCCGAAATGACAACAAGCTGCCACAAGAACAAACTTATCAAATACAATAAACAAGATCTAGGTATTGACAAGAATACTAGATCAAGGATTTCTCCAAGTGAATGGAGAGGAGTTGAAGCGCTTGATTCTTGAGATGATGATGAACTTCTCCTCCTTCAATTCCACCAAAGATCAAGACCTTCGGGTGGTTGAAGTGGGAGATCGAGAATGAGAGCTCTTGCACAATGTCTGGTCAATTTATATCCCCTTCAGAAACCAGCCGTTGCACACTTTGGGGGCCGGATTATCCGGCCCAAGTGAGGGCCGAATTATCCGGCCTAGGGAAAACACCGCCCCAGACTCGAAATATCCGGCAGAAAGTCCGACCCCTATCAGAGAGACGCGCCGAGCTTGCCCTTGATCAACTTCTGGGGGCCGGATTATCCGGTCCTATGTGAGGGCCGGATTATCTGGCCTGGGGAAGAAAAACCGCCCCAGTTCGGATTTTCCGGGAGAAAATCCGACCGGATACCGTGCGACGCGCCTTGGCTCCTTTTGCTTGAAACTGGGGCCCGGATTATCCGGCTCGTGCGACACCCGGATTATCCGGCCTGGGGAGGAAAAACCGCCCCAGTTCGGATTTTCCGAGGGGAAATCCGACTGGACACCGAGCGACGTGCCTTGGCTTCCTTTGAGAGATGAGGTAGGGCGGATTATCCGGCCCCCCTCAAAACTTCCTGCACACTTAGCGTACATGAATAGTCTCCATAGTATTGTTATCTAACACGCAAAACATAGGAAAACATGAAATGTTCTTTCATCTATGCCTAGTTTGCGCTATTTGACGGTACTTCAGTTGGTATTTCAGGCGATAGTACCGTCCCCGCCGGAAGTTCCAGTGGACAGGCGGTAGTACCGTCCAGAATCATTTTTGGGTGTGTTCGCGTCGCCGTTTTGGACCGTTGGCTGGGCGCCACCGGTAGTACCGGCCACCCACCGGCACTACCGACCGTGCGTGAATTTGTGAGTAACGGGCAGATCGGGGAGCCCTTTAAAAGGAGCTCCCCTTTCCCCTTCGGGCCTAACTTGCTCTTTCTTGGTTTTTGGCTTTCTCTCTCCTCCATTGTTGACCTTGAAGAGCTTGCCCTCTCCCCTTCTCCCTCCTATGATCTTGCATCGTTTTGAGGGATTTGAGAGAGGAGATCTAGATCTACAAGCCCCACCAAACCAAATCCCTTCTTTGTGAAGGAATCCTTGGGATCTAGATCTTGGAGAGTTTTGTGTTCTCCTCTTGTGTTCTTCCTCCCTTATTCCCCCAATAGCTTTTGTAGCTTTGGTGGAATTTGAGAGTGAAGGACTTGCCTCTTGCATTTGGTGCATAGGTTTGAGTTCTCCTCGGAGGTTCGTCGAGTTCAAGCCCTTGGGCTTGTTTCTCTTAGGTTCTTGGAACCCTAGACGGTTGTGTGGTTGGATTGTTGACCTTTTGTGGTCTTGTAGCCTTTTGTGGCCTTGTTGCCTTTTGTGGCTTTGTAGACTTTGTGGCACCGTTGTTGGGAGCCTCCAATTGAGTTGTGGAGATTGCCCCAACCTTGTACGGGTTCGGTGACCGCCCTCAAGTGTCCCATAGGGGAACATGTGTAGGCCTTTGTGGTGAGCTCACGGGAGAATAGGGTGAGCCTTTTGTGGCATTGGTAGGTTGCGTGCCTTCGCATCTTGGGGTGAGGCCTTGTGTAGCATTGGGTGAGCATCGAGCCACAACACCTCGAGGTGAGCCACTTGTGGCGTTCGAAGTACATTGCGCCACCGCACCTCTCCAACGGAGACGTAGCTTCTTTAGAAGTGAACTTCAGGAAACAAATCATCGTCTTCGCGTCCATCGGTTATCTCTCAACCGAGCCCTTTACTTATGCAATTTACATTGTGATAGCCATCGTGCTTGAAGTATTATATCTTGCTATCACCTTGTTGCCTGTCTTGCTTATCATAGGTTGTTGGTGCACTTAGTGAACCTAGTGGATATAGGTTTTGGCTTGATAAATTAAACATTAAATTTTATTCCGCATTTATTAGAGCCTAAACCGTAATAATTTTAAAACACCTATTCACCCCCTCTAGGCGACGTCCATTTCCCTTTCAGTTTATAAGAGAGGCGTAACTAGGAACCCTTTATTTGTTTATTAAACACACATGTATTAACGTTCCCAATCAATTCAATTATAGCATGCAAAATAAACATCTATCATATACTTGGAATACGATAATAACAATTTTATTATTGCCTCTCAGGGCATATTCCCTTCAAACACTTGAATCGGCTATTTTTCTGGGGCCTGGCTCAGGCCAGCGAAAAAGAGCTAGAGAGGTGCAACGGTGGGAGACGGGGAGGGATACCCCTCGTCGCTTCTCGCCCACTGCCGTAAATACCCTCACCGCCCACTCTTCTCGCTCACTCTCCTATGTGCGTTGCATTCACTCTTCCCCCACTCGACCGTGCCGTTACCGGTGACAAATCGGTCACACACCATCATCGCCGGTGGTGAAGGGATTAGAGGGAGGAGACTTCGGCGTCGAGGCTATTGCTCACCATCGGAGGCGATGGTCTTAGTACGAGAAACAATGGTGAATCTGAACCATGGCGATAAGCTTTTCCTCCTTTTTCCCCGAGCCATCTAGACAGTAGATCTGCTCATAGAAGGTCATGGTTAGGGTTCTGCCATGCGTTGTAGATCTGCCCGGATATCCCCTGGTCTAGGGTTTTTTTGATTTGGGAGTTTAATATTGCACCATTATCAGGACGAGTTCATGTGATTTGTGCTTCCTTTCTTCGGTAATATGCACCATTGATTTGTGTATAAGTAAGGTAGATCTGACAACGGTTCCTGGATGAACATTTGTCGATGATTAGACTGACCAACTACACTTTTGGGATGGAGTTGTCGAACCAAGTGGTGTGTTCATTGCTTGGGCATTCGACTAGGTTCGCTCACTCCATCTCTAAAAATGCAGTGTGTCAAGTGCCACATGCAGTAAGAATATGAATCTACAAAAAGGCGCTATATGAGGCAATGTTTCCACCTTTACGAACTACCAATGATTAGGATAGTTCCACATGCAGTAACTTTCTATAGATGGGCGTTAGTACCTAGTATTTTTTCCCAAAGAGGAAATTTGTGCAGGATCCTTTGTACTAAAGGATCATCTATGGAGACATGTTAGATTGTTGTGATCTTATGCCCCTGATATGTGTGCTACGCTGATGATTACAATTGTCACACAATGTAACTTAAGGGATGTCTGATCGAACCTTGTTGTATGTACAAACTATGTATTTGTGCATCTGATTTGGTTCGCTTACGCCATCCATGAAGGTGACATGCAATTGCCACATTATGTGTGATCATGTCGTGGTGGTGTCACGCATATGCCATGGGTAGGCTAAAGTTGGGGATGATGGACAATGGAGGAATCCGGAGAGGGATGATGAAGTGAAGACCTCATACAGAAGAACTCAGAGAGACACGATATACCTAGGTTCGAGGCTCTCCTAGTGAGATAACACCTCTACTCCTTCATTTAATCTCATATAACTTGCCATGCATGTGGCTACAATGGTGCTCCTTGAGTTGTATTCCTATGCCTCTAATGGAGAGAATAGAGAGCAAGAACCCATGGTCCTATCGAGCAGAGGGGAGAGGAGCCCTTCGGGGGCCTCCCCAGGAACGATCCCCCCGATGCTCCTTATAAAGGGGAGCCCAGGGGACAAGGTATGTCCCTACAAGTACTGTCTATGAGCTGGCTAATGGGTCCTTGGCAGGTCATCTTGTCCTTTGGCTTGTCCTTTAGTGAGTCATCAGTCTTATCCCTTGGGCATATTACATAGCATATTCTCTAGCATCTCAGGAGATGCCATGGGCATATTCCATAGGACATGTGTCAGTTTGAGCCAGGGGCGTCCCAAGACTAGCACATTATGTAGGCTTGACCTGGCTTGAAGACGAGTCGATGTAGATGTTGGGATATTGTTCGGGGGTGAACAATAGGGCATTTAGGGTGAAATATCTCGGCCTAGGCAGTAGACGACTTGGCCTGGAGAGAGAAAAATAGCCCAGCCGGGTCATTGGGTGGCCCAGCTGAGGTCCCCCTCGACTTAGCCTAGCAGAATGAAGCCCAGCCGGGTTAATCACTAGCCTAGCCGAGGTAGACTGAAATCGGCCCAGGCAGGATGGAAACAGGAGCCCAGTCAGGTTATTCGTTGAGGCCTAGCCGGGTTATCCGCTGAGGCCCAGCCGGAAGAGGAGAGTTAGCCCGCGGTGGGTTGGTCGGGTTGAAGGAGATGCCGGCCCACCCGGGATTGCAGTGAAGGCGTGGCGGCAAGGAAGCCCCGTGGTGGACTGAGTATTCCTCACTCCGGCCCACCCGAGTGAAGCGACGCGCTGGCGGGAGGTATTGTTATCGAGGAATGGTGATGTCGGCGATGTTGGCTCGGCTGAGGAGGTTCGGCGAGGTAGCGCTTGAGGACTAGCTCTAGCGATTGAAGAGGAGGCAGGCCAATAGAGGTGACTTGGCCCAGCTGGCCTAAAAGTCGATTCGGCCTAGGAAAGGTAATCCCGGCCTGGGATTAAACGGTATCAGGTTGAACTCGCTTTAACACGATCCAGTTTGCCGTCTTCCCCTTTCCCTTTAGCTTATTTGCTTTATGCCCCATATCTTTACTCATACATGTCTTTTCTCCACACATATCTTTTATTAAATTGTCTATTCCTTTACAAAAGTCTCTTTATACCTCATCTCTAAGGTATTCGGGGGTATATCCCCGACATATCAACATTGCCAAATATGAGGCAACAAATTTTTGACTCATTGGTTTGTTTTATGTTCATTGCTTTGGGTTGTGTTCATTGCTTATCTTTGTGAGTCATTGCAGGCTATCAAGATCGGTGTCCGGGGAAAGGAGTCTGCTGATGACTCGAACAAGAGGGCCAAAAAACCAGGGATGCCTCCCAATGTTGGCACCTGGGATGAGGCAGTGACCCCTACCCAGTTCTGCAAGGTGTTGATAGCACCTGGACTGGGATTGTTTCCTATCCCAGACGCATTTAAGCCATATTTGGACAGTGTCCCTGACACGATCACTCTGAAACTAATGACTAGATGCTAATGGGACATCACGATCTCAGATGTCAATGGTAAAGCTTGCTTTGATCAAAGTTGGGCACCTTTTACAGTAGCTCATGACCTAAAGATCGATTACTTGCTAACATTCAAGATCTACCCAAAGATTTACAAGGTGGTCATTTATGACTACAGTCAAGCCGAGGTTATCAAGAGGTGCCCTGAGCACCTTTAAGCTTTCAAGAGGATCGTGGAACAACGGTGACTTCTGTCTACATGAAAAGTAGTTCTGATTTGTGTGTGTGGCTGATGAACTAGGCCTTTTTCGTGCGCTGCCGTTGATCAACATTTGTGTTTGCGTTTATGTGGTATCCTCACCTCTCTCCAAAAGAAATGACCCTATCAGCAACGCTGCAGGCAACCAAACGCATGTCTTGCTTGTGTTCATAGCATGCCGTCAACCAAACAGTCACATTAGGGAGGCGACCAGACTAAAAACCCATCTAGGGTTTCCGTACCTCTTGTCGGCGACATCTTCGGTATGCTCCGTCTCCGGTGGCCTTAGGGCCTTGGAGGTGTGGCGGACCATGGCCTCTCACCAGCGGGAGGTTTTCCGTCCTCTGTTTAGATTGTTTTTTAGTGTCTTCTTCGGGATGCTGAAATGACGGCTACGTCTTGAAGTCAGAATAATGTCCTCCCTGCACTATCCTCGTTCCGGTGGTGCATCTAGCGCCGATGGAGAGCGTGTGGAGTCGTGTGTCCAGCGGATCTCCTGGGATTCTATCCATTTTCATCTTCGTTGGTTTGTTTTCAGGTCAGTCTCTTCCGATCTACGGTTGTCATCATTGGCGATGGTTGCGGATCTCCTGGGATTCTATCCATTTTCATCTTCGTTGGTTTGTTTTCAGGTCAGTCTCTTCCGATCTACGGTTGTCATCATTGGCGATGGTTGCTGCTTTAGTGTGTTGGTCCTTTATGGCCTTAGCACGACGACTTCCCGTCTGTCTATTACAACAAGCTCTACTACGACAAGCTTTGCCTGACTCCGGTGATGGAGGGGTGAGGACGGCGACGCGCCTTCGGCTCACGCTAGTGTTTGTAGTCGTCGCTAGGTGGTCCAATGACCTATTCGTAATCTTTATTACTTTTAGGTCTCTTTGTAATGTTGTTGATGATTATTAATAGATCGGTGTAATTTCAAAAAAAAAAAAAAAAGTCACATTTCTACTTTTTGTGGATGAAAAAAAAGACATGCAGGCTACCAAACATGGCCCGAGGCCTGTACGAGGCTGGCAGTGCAGCCATACCACTGCCCGGCTAGGCCAAAAATTGAATGCAGGCTACCAAACAGGCCCCAAGTGAATCATGCATTCCGAAGGCTAAACAATGGAGCAAACGGTATGCTGAGCCAAAATGGGCAGTAGAGGTCAACTGGAGAAACAAAGAACCGGAGCTAACTTGATAGGCTGGAACCATTACATCAGTCATTACAGCATTCTTCGGTGACAAGACACTGGACAGCAATCTAAACAGCTGGTAGATTTCTCATGATCGCATATTTGTACAGTCTCGCAAAATAGTCTTTCCTCCTCTTTTTTACACCTAAACAACTTGTACAGGACGCCTATCTTCTCTGCAGCGGCACTAGGTAAATGAGCCCTCTGAGCCAAACCGTGACACGACTATAAGCTCAAACTACAAAATGTACAAAGTTCTGAGTACAACATGTTTATTTTTTCAACTTAGGCTTGCAGCAACCCAGAGCAAGCAGCAGAAGGTTTGATTCTTGGAGCCATGGTTAGCTGTACATGGTCATTTCTACCGACATTATGAAGGATACTGTGACTGCAGTCCAATTCTCCTCTCTGAATCAAGTATACATAAACACACGTTTAAGAGGTACATCAGAAGATGGATAAAACGGTGGGAATGCAAGGCACTGATGTATTTAATTGATGAAGCAAAAGTTGAGCATTGAAGCTTACCACCAGCAGCAACAAGTTTTTCAACTCGAGCAACAATGTGCTTCCCATATGTATATTTCTTTAGGGCATTTAGGTGAACCTTTATTCGTGAAAGAATCAACTCTCTCTGCTGATCATCACAAGTCTCTAGTACTTTCTGTACAACATAGTTACCAAACTGATCCTTCATCATGGCCTGCACAGGTTCGCAGTAAGAGGTCTTAGATAGTTGAACAGCACTTTATGATAACACA